>WEIU01011761.1:362200-410602 GCA_013389925.1 Aegithalos caudatus
GTGCCGGTCCGGGGCCGGTCCGGGGGCCGCCGGTGCCGTCCTGCGCTCCCTTCCCCACTCCCCTAAAACGCTGCGAGTACTCGGTGTCCCGGCGGTGCTGGCCGCTGGCTGCCCGGCCGAGGGTCACGGACGGGATGGCATCGCGCTGCTCCGTGTGTCACCTCCGGCGTGTCGTGGGGGCAGCTTTGCAAAAGGAGGAGGAATCGCTGCGAGGTTTAGGGGTTTCTTGGTAGTCCTGCGTCCCTGTTGGATTGATGCTCCCCAGGTTTATTCCGGAGCATTGAAGTGTCTTGGAGAATGTCACTGAAATGAAATCTAATAAAATTTAATCAAATTAAATATTTTAAGTAGCTTTTGCGCAAATGAAAGAGTATCAAAAATACAAATCACAGCTGATTCCAATGGGTTTCTTAATGCACCCAAACTTTAAGCATTTAACTGCAGACAGCTGACTGAAATAATTACTTGGTTTCATTATGTCTTGCCAAAGCAGTTGGCTTTTCTACTTAATTTTGTAGCTTAGTTTTGTAGCACTTAACAAGAAAATTATGGATGTCAAAATTATTTTGCCAGCAATAGAAATGTTGTGGAGCAATTGGGAAGGTTGATGGCAGGAACTAAGGACCAGATTCTTATCTGGTTTTAATAGTGTTAGTTTGAATAGAGGTAATAGTTACGTCCAAGTGCTTTCTCTTTTTTTTTTGCTATAGCAACAGTCAGAACTTCAGGTAATTAAGTTCAGCCTCTTTCTGATGTGAAGCTTGTTGCAAATTATTGAAAGCTATTGCAAACCAGTAATTTCTCAAATAAGCTACAATTTAAATAGCCCTGAAACAAAACCAATAACTGCTTTTGGCAAATTCTTTAATCTCATTACAGTCACCATAATTAAATTCTTAAAGCTTTTGTGTTTTTTGCGGAGGAAAAAGTTGTGGAATCACTGCAGGGTCTGCTTGCTGCATGTCACAGAAATGCTTTAAACAGTTTGTGCTGTTCTCCACTCAAATGGCCAAGATGCTTAGTCCCTGTTGTTTTTCAAGGTGACCCTTTTTGCTTCAGTGGCTGTACCCTAAAACCTGTGCTTGTCTTTGGCTTGCCTCTGCTTGCTGTTCTTCCACTGGAGACATTGCACCCATTTGCTTTAAATCAGGCTCTCCCTGAGTGTTGGTGCCTGCCCAGACCCATCTGGCTTTGGATGGGTGTTTTGCTGCTTCAGATAACCCTGCATAGCCTGGTGCTGCTGCACTTGTGGAGTGATTCTGGCTGGAGCAGGGCCAGCTGCAAGGAAAGCTGGAAGGCTGCTCTAGCTCAGAGAAGGGAACCACAACCTTCAGGTAAACTTCTTGGCTTTGCATAGTATATTCTTATCCCAAGGGCCAATATTTATTCTTTCTTTTAAGTACAACTGCTTGTTGTATGCAGACATTTCCGTAAGCTTTGATTTCTCTGGACAGCAATGTCCGTACAAGCTCAAATCCAGCAAAGCTGTCCCTCCCTTGAGTGAGGAAAGGGAATGGGAAATGGATAGTACAGCTTGTCTGAGCTTACAGTGCTGGTCTGGATCTGTTTAATCAATTTGAGTTATTTGAGTTTTTCTGTTGACTTCAGGAAACTTACAACCTGCAATGTGGTAGCTGTGTTGTAGGGTGTAGCTGCAGACCGGGTTCTGCAAGGAGCCTTCCCTTTAGCTCAGGGTAAGGCAGTGCTGAGCTGTGGTTTAGGATGCCAAGTGACATGAAAATGCTGTGTGACTCCAGACTAAGCTCTCAGTTGATATTTATGGTACATATTTTTTGCTTGGTTGAGGCTATTAAGATATATAATGTGTATTAATGTGTCCTACTCTTACTGTGACTGAGAGCAATTAGTGTGCTGTCAGCATGAAATAAAAATAAGCGATTTCTAAACTAACTAAAGATATTCTAGAAATTCTATTTATAAAGCAAGCAGAGTTTCTGTCAGGTAGAGTCTGCCCTTTCAGTTTCATCAGTGTTACAGATCCAACTGCCTTCATGCTTTTTGTCCATTGTTTACGAAATATACATTAAACTTGTGATCTCCCTGTTTTGCTCCAGGATTGTAATTTCAAGCAGGATATGATTCAAAGGTCTCTAGAACTGTGATGTTATTTGCTGTGATGGCATCAACTAAGCACAAAGAAAACCTCTATTAAGGAAAAAAAAATCCAAAACCCTGTGAGAAATAATGTTGCTGTGCAAGAGCAATTCATAAAGTAACAATGTAATTGTCTCTTATTGATATAGTGACTTTGGTTTATTAAACGTTTATTTGTAGCCCCAGTAACATTATATCTGAGGTTCATAATTGGAATTTAGAAAGCCTAATAAATTTTGATTCCATCCTGAATGCTCTCCAGTCAGTGTGTTTACATTAGTGCCAAGAAAAGGCATTGCCTGAGCTCTGTGGGTACTGTGTGCTATGCTCAATCTAGTGATGGGGTGTCTCTGGAAAATAAAATACCTGAAGCTCTCACTGCTGGTGTAAATGGTCATGGCTCCAAAATTAGGAGTGATGCACCAAGGCTTGGATATACCCTGTAGCAAATACATGGCATGAAAACACTGTAAAATGAGTCTTGTCAAGACAAGGTATGTCACGGTGAGTTAATTCAGCTTGGCTGAATTTTGCCATCAGCAGGTAACCCTCCTTGTTGCTGTGTATGGCTCAAGCCAGGCAGCAGCTTATCCCTCTTCACAGAAATGCCATCACTTCATTAAGGGTCATTATGCTTCATTAACGGGTCTGTTTTAGCCTTTCTCAGCCATCTCAGAAATGGTCCCAGGCCTGGATATCCTTTAGTATTTTAATTGTAGAAAGTAATGAAAAAAACGAACAATCTTGTGTTATTGTAATTCCAGAGGAAGCAGAGCTCCTGGTTTAGTTTCCAGAGCACCAGTGTAGGGTTGTGGTGTGTGAAACACAGGAGTTGCATCTGACACCACTTTGAGTAAATGCATTGGTGTTCTTTCCAAATTCATTAAAAAAACTATACAAGACAAAAACCACTGCTCAAAGTGCATGCAGATGAGGTGGAAATCCCTCCAGTTCCCCACAAATGATGTGGGGATGTGGCATGATGCCAGGGAAATGGTGCTGCTACTGAGTGAAGTGAGTGTGGGAGGGATTGGAAACGTCTCTGTTTGGGACAGAGGAATATGAGTGCAGAAATCACAGACCCAGGCAGGACTCCCTCCATCATGGTTGGACAAACACGTCAGCCCTCTTCAGCACAGGATTTGTTTTGTGTCTTTCAAGTTTGGGTGTGTTTGGTGCCCATCTGGGCAGGTTGGGAGGACAAATGACTGTCCCTGTGTGCTGCTGTCAGCCCTGGCTCACCCTACACACCTGATTGTAGCCAAGGGGGTTGGCAGTGGCTGCATCTGCTCAAGGCAATGTCCCCCTCTGAATCAGAGGGGAATAATGATATTTTCTGTCACATTCCTGGGAGCCTCCAGTGCTCAGAGAAGCAAAGGTGTGTGTGTGGCATTTTTGTGAAAACCTGCTGAACGTACAGGTGTGAGTCCCTGACTGTGAGTGACTCTGTGCTGCTGGGGGCTCTGGAGAAGGGATAAAATTCACCCTTTGGTTGCTGCAGTACCACAAGACCATGTTTTGATGTGGTTTGCTTTTGGCCACAGTAGTTACAGAAACCCCAGGACTCTGGTTCTGCAGGTGCTGTGTGGAAACAGGCTGGGAACAGCATGTCCTGAGGAAGATAGTTTTGGGATAAAATTACTACAGTATGGGAATTTGTTGCCAGTACACTGGAGACTGTAGAGCTCTGTAGGCACTGAGTGTGGATGGACATTGTCAGCCTCTGTGTTACTGAACCTGAGCTGGGTTTTGTTGTAAGATGCATGTTCTGTAACTGTTCTCATTTTTTCTGTTTTTTAACAGACTTGAGATGACGACATCAAGGAGCTTTTGGTGTTCTCTTGTATTGCTGGGGGTTTTCCCACTGGTCACAAGGGGATGGATGGATGTGGAGCAGAGCAGAAGCCTGTATTCGGATGTGGGGAGGTTGCATCAAGAGGTACTGTACACCAGCTGCTGCTACAGCTCGTGGGTTTCTGTTCTTGGGCTGTGTTCAGGCTCTCCATACTCCAAACAGAAAACAAGTGTGGGCTTATCCATGTATATTTGTATTAAACACCTCCCAAGGAAGTCACTGAAAAACCGTGAAACAAACTCCTACATTTATTTGGTATATTGACATCATCTGGAAGTGAAATCGTGCATCTGGCTATTGTGGAGATGCTGTCTTTGCCCCAAAGACTTTACAGTGCCGTGTCCTGGGGCTGCTGACACCAGTGAAGCTAAATTTAACAAGCAAACTGTCCTGTCTCTTCGCTTGGGTCAGTGGACATTTAGGTGAAACCTAAAAAAAGCTCTTTTGAAGGAGAAGAGACATAGGTGGTTCTGAGAGAATCAGCAGAATTACTGCCCAAAGCAATTCCCTCCAGACTTACTGATGTGGCACCTTTGTGAGGCACAGAGGAATGGAAAGGGGAGCAGTGACTGCAATGGGCAGTGATCTCCTTCCACCCCAGTGCCCACCCTGATGGGGCCCTGGCACTGTGGCAGGGCAGCAGTGCCCCCTCAGTGCTCAGTCCCAGGTTCTGGGAGTGGAGAAGCAGCTGAGCCTGTTCCCAGAGCTGAAGGTGACAGTGTTGGCTGTGTCCCAGGGGTGTGGATGGAGCAGTCCCTGTCCCAGCAGTGTCACAGCAGGGCTCTGGATTTCTGAACCAGAGCTCAGCACTGCTTGTGGCACAGATGTAAACTCAGATTTTCACAAGTTTGAGGCTGAGACACGTGAATAAAGCCACAAAAATCTAGAACTTTGACTTTGTTGAGCTGTAAATGATGAATGAATGCTGAAACAATTTTAGTTATTTAGTTAGATCCTGTATGTTCACTGAATTGTTGCTCAAACATCTGAAAGTGGGAGATGGTGCAGGAGGACAGGGAAAGGACACTTGGTTATTTTTTAGCTGCCATTGCCTTGAACACTTATGTGCTGGCAGACACATCAGTCAGTGCCAGGCTCATGATAAGCCCTTGATGGATTCATGTTGCAATTGGATCTATTTAAGCCTCAGGATTTGGTTGTAGTTGGAGGATCCCATTTCTCCCAGTCACATTCCATTTACAAATACCCAGTTATCTGCATTATAGTTTAAGCCAATTAAAAAAGTGCTTTTTGCTGCCTAGCAGGGCTCAAAAGTCATTTCAATGGTGTTGGATGTTCTGAGGTTTCAGGTGTACTTTGTCCTTGAGGCATCCAACCTCTGTTCTATAAAAGTAAAGAAAAACAGCTCCCTTCCATACCCCTGCTGTTATTCTGCTGCTGTGTAGGCTCAGGTAGTACACTGGCACTTTGTTAAACCTGTTCTTGCAGAATCTCTGATCAATTTTTCTTTTTTAATTAAAAATTATTAAATATTTTGCATGCTTGTGCAGTTAAAAAAAATCCCATTCTTCGCTAATGCCCATTAGTTTTGATTTTTTTAAGAAAGTTGCTCTGAGGAATTAAATTCATTACTCAATTTACTTTAACATAAATCGTAGAACTATTATATTACTTGAAAGACACTAATTCATTTGATCTTTCTCTAAAGACCATAATGTTATTTTACCAATTACTTGATCTTGCTTGAGGTGGAAGGATCTCAGCTAAAAATGTATTTGCTCAGGTTTGCACAGAATTTAACAAGTGTGAATATTAAAATTAAGACTGTACAAAGAATGCAGTTAAAATAGATTCAAGAAATATAAGTTATAATTCAGATTTTTGAAAAAATATCTGTACAGAAAGTTTGTTTCCACAAGGAATAGGGTTTATACAGTGTGGCACCAAACACCAAAATTAATCTGAAAGCCCTGCGCATAACTTTCTGGGAGGTCAGTGAAACTGAGATAATCAGAGTTTGACAGTAAACAGAAGTTACTTCCTGTTGCAGAGAATAGTTTATCCATAATACCTTTTTAATAATAAAAGTCACGTGAAATCCTTTTCTAGTATTGTAGGGCTTTGTTCAGTTTGGAGCTCCTTATCCGTGAGAAGTTTGTTAGGTTCCAAATTTTATGGTTTGATTAATACATAGATCCATTAACATGCATTTAAAAAATATTGAATCACAACTAGAAATGCTCATAGCAAGTCACTAAAACCCTTTAAAAATGAGTAAAATGTTAATTTACAGGTCAAGTAATTTTGAAGTGTGCTCTGATGGAAAATTCCTGTGAACCTCATCAAAGCAAATACGTGGGTATGGGTCACTGACCTTCACTAATACTTGTTCTGATCTACATAAGAACGAGTTTACTAAATTAAAAACATTGCTAATTTATGTTCAGATTGCTAAATCAATTTCTTCATGGTATGTAGTAGAATTATTGCAGCTGTGCTTTGAATTTATCAAAGAAAATAAGATTACAAGGCTTTCTGATCAGAAATCAACCCTCTAATATAACAATGGTGTGTGTTTTTTCTTGATGCACAGCCTTTCACCCCTCAAGTTTATGGGTTGTTCCTGAGAAGATGCTTGTTTCATGGAATATTTTTAGTCCTGATTAGAATAGGTAATAAATATGTATATGTAGTATGAAATTCCAGTTTCAGTGAAAGAGCTAAAATAGAAAACCTAATTAAAAAGAAAATACAGCATTAGTGTTTGACTGGAAAGCTGCAGCATTCCTGGTTTGTATTAATTTTGGAGACTACTGCTGTGTTGTGTGAAAATTCTCTTAGGCTGGCTCCAGGGGTTGCTGGAAAGCTCTTGAAGCTTCTGGGCATTGCTTGTGGACTTGGGTGAAGCTTTTCAGGATTGATCCATCATGGGATTAAATCCTATTCAGTGGAATTTATGCCAAAAAAATCATATAGGGAGAGCTCACGGCTCTGGTGTGTTGTTTTTGGACAAGTTTTTCCCTCTGCCTTCAGCAGGTCTGATTGCATGTTCAAGTTGGATGTTCTAGTGGTGATTACAATTCCTGGGCAGCTCTGCTGGCTCAGAAGGGCTTTGGGTGGTCCATGATACACCAGGTGATGTGATCTGGGGTCACCTCTTCCATCTGGAAAGGAATTCTCAAAAACTGTAGCTTTCCAAGTCATTGCCAGTGGTAGTGAAGGGAGTTTCCAGTATGAGCAGAAAAGAGAAACAGTCTGGATCTGAAATAACCCTGGAGTTTGGGCTTGGAGGAGAACTTGGCCAAGAGGTTCTGGTGGAAAGCCAGTGGTGCTAGACTGCTCAGTCTCTAAGAGTTAATCCACACTAGTAGCTCAGGCTGATTTTTAGAGCCTCCTAGGGTACTTTGCAAAGCATCTTATTAAATACTGAAACTTGACAGCCAGCTTCTCCCATTCCCTGCTTTCTCTGTGAGAGGCTGATTTCCTGTGCATGCTGAAGCCAAGCTGGTTTTGCCATGGTTCTTGTGGCAGACTTTGCATCTCCTTTTCTGAACCTAAAGTGAGCAGAGAAGTGCTGCAGGTCCCCATCAGCCCTTCCAGGAGCAGAGCTCCTCTAACACAAGTCATCACAGAGCTGCATTTTTGGAAATTTAAATTCTGTGTTATGTTTTCTGGGGCACTGCTGGCAGGTAGCTTGAATAATATTGTCCTGGCTTGATAGTGTGAAAGTGGAGAATAATCCTGTGTTGTGGTACATGGGGAGTTGTTTGTATTTGGATGTCACCAAGCCCCTGAGCAGTGACAGTAAAGTCTGGCAGGTATTCTGTGGTCTGCTCAGGGCTACAGAGCCATAACTGCTCTGTGGTTTTCTAGAAATACTTAATTGCTTTAATTTGGCTTTTATGGGGTGCTTTTTTTGCCAACCATCCTCCCACTGGAGAAGCCTCAGGAGCCGGCGCGCAGCCCCCGCGCTGCTGTGGGAGAGGAGCTGTGTCCCTGGGGAAGCTCCTCTGCTCACAGCTAATGCTCCACCTGCTCATTTTCCAAGGCACCATAACTTTCTTCTTGCTGGCATTTGGCAGGTATGGGCTCTGCTGGCTATCCATTGTTTTTGTTCATTAATTATTACTTGAAGGAGAGTGTGGATTCCCCTCCCTGGAAGTGTTCAAGGCCAGGTTGGATGAGGTTCTGTGCAACCTGGTCTAGTGGAAGGTGTTCCTGCCCGTGGCAGGGGGCTGGAATTGAATGATCTTTAAGGTCTCTTTGAATTCAAACCATTCTGTGATTCTGTGGCGGCTGAACTGCTTAAAATCTCCAAGTGTATAATGTACACATGAATGTATGGCAAACAACTGGATCAGACCAGCCCTTCAGTGCCCTCCTGCCCGGAATAAAGCCTTCCTCTGGAGTACACTCACAAGCCTCAACTGTGCTTGTCTAAGAGTATCAATCATTGCTGAAATTTCTAGTTATATTCAGATTCTTAAATGTTGCATCACTTACTGCTGCATCTGAAGACCACAGTAGGTTATTCTGGGCAGCAAGGCACTCATAAGGATGATTTTGGGCTCCTTCCCCCAGCAAAGTCATGTTTCCTAATCTGACAGGCTAGGAAAGGATTGTTTTTGGAAGCAAGGTAAAAAATTGCAAAGGTTTTTGATAAAGGCTTTTTGTTTCTAATTCAAATAAGAGACACAATTTCAGAGGATGAGATTGGAATAAAACAGGCACAGTATATAAATTTTATGTACAGTTGAAGATCTAATATCCTGGTAATTATTTTAACTTAATAGTGGTAATGTATTGTGAGTGTTCTTCCTGCTTTTCAGTTTGGAGAAAGGAAGAAAAGAATCAGATTTGAATTTAAATCTATACTGTGCTACAGCCTGCTCCTGTTTCAAGCTTTAATGAAAGTAGAGGGAGACAAGACTTAAGTTTATTTTTGTATCACTTTGGTATGCAGTGATAATTCACTCCTTGTTACCTGCATTTATGTGGTATCTCTAACAAGCAGTAATTGCTTTTTTGTAGAGCATCCTAAATCTTAACAGGTATATTATCCCTGTGGAGATGAGAAGCTTTTGCCCTGAGTGCTGGTTACCAGAGTATTTGTAGGTGCTGTGGAATGTTTTGATAATATTTATATTAGGCATGTTGAGGTCCTTCCTCTGCATCCCCAACCACCTCCTCCACTTTCATCTGTGTACTCAGAGGGCTCAATAAATGCTGTACATTACAGCATGCTCTTGTGCCTGAAGTAGTAGAAAATGTGGAAGTTGGAACAAGGCAGGTACTGTACACTTGAATAACAGCAGAAAATCAGAAGAATTTTGGTTTATGTAACTGGTTATGGCACAATAGTGAGTGTCAGGGATTGTCAAGATGCATCTAAAGCACAATTTGAAGATGAAACCCACTTGTTTTCAGTCCCTTGCAGAACAAAAATCCTGCTTCCTTTATGTTTTTTTAAACTTCTGGAAGGATGCAGTGTGTGATACCTCAGGGTGGTCCTGCACTGCCCAGTTTCCTGGGGGCTGTCACCTTCCAGCCAAGAGAGGCAGGCTGCTGCATGGGAGCAGTCTGTGGTGCTTTGCATGTTAATGACCTTGAATTTTGGGTGCTTGGATGCTGTCCCTGGGGAGCAGAGGAATGTGGGCTTGTGGTGCCTGGCTCTGTGCTGAGCTGTGGCACACACTGACTGCAGGAATCAAATGTCACCAAGTTTTTCTCATGTCACAGCTGAGAAACTGTGAGAAATCATACTGAGATAGGGAAATGCTGGTATGATTCTGAAGAAGAGAATAAGACCAGAGTAAATCATGTTGCAAAAATCAAAGGAATCATGGCAATCTTCACTTGGTTATGATGTGGCAGAGGCTTAAACTTTCTGATAATCTGTTCAGAAGCCATTCAGCCTTAAAAGATTAAATGTTGAGCCAGATCTTTTTTTTCCAATTGTGGCATATTCTCCCTTGAAACAAAGGCTGTATTATTAGTTTTTAAAGGAAGAAAATTCTACTTGAAGTACTTTTTGACCACCAAGCAGGGGAATTCTCAGTTTTTTAGATTAGCAAGGGTGCATCCACAAATTTGGGATTTCTAAAAGCAGCTATCCCATGAACTTCCTCATCACAATGTGGGAATTTATGGAGCTATACTCAGGTTTCTCATCTTGGAGTCCAGAAATAGTAGTGAGTAAAATCAGAGATGCAGCAATTATCTCAATTAGCTACCTTATGGATGAGCAGATGATACTGTGTGAGACATCAGAGTTCTTCTCAGTGTTCATACCAGACAGTACAAATCTAAATTGCTAGTGTCCATACTGACAGCAAGCTTTCTCCTAACAGTAGCATGTGATCTATTTTTTTCTCATGCCTGGTTAAAAAAAAAAAAAAAAAAAAAGTCATGTTTTCTGCCTGATTAACATGAGGGTTTTTTTAAATATTCTGTATTCATGGCTGTAAACAGAAAACCCTGATTGTCAAACTAAGCAGTGTATTAGTCATATACTGTGCTGATGCTCCAGTCCCCATGCAGAGTGTCACACCAGCCCTGTGCTGAGTGTCATTTCATAGAATGGTTTGGGTCAAAACTTGTCTAATTCCACCCCCCCTGCCATGGGCAGGGACACCTTCCACAATCTCAGGTTGCTCCAAGCCCCATCCAGCCTGGCCTTGGACACCTCCAGGGTTGGGGCAGCCACAGCTTCTCTGGGCAACCTGTGCCAGGGCCTCACCACCCTCACAGAGAGGAATTTATTCCTAGTATCTCATCTAAATCCATCTTCTTTGCATGACCCCTCACTGGAGATAAGGAGGAGAAGGCTCTGAAGGGAGGAAAAAAAATACATGGCCTGGTAATATATTAATAGGAACAGTCACTTCTTTATTAATTTGCTAAATGAGTTAGGACTGTATATTTAGAAATTGTTCAGCAGTTAGGCTGATCCTGAGACCAGGTCCCTGGAGACCTGGAGTATGCAGCAGTAACATCTGATTTATTGTGAGACCCAGCATGAGCCCAGCTGCAGGGACTGGGTTTGATTTACCTGCTTGCACTGCTGTGTCTCCCACAAAGGGTGTGGTGTGGCCAGAAATGCAGGGAACTTGTGGATCTGGAATGTTACCTGTTCTTCTGCATATTTTTATCTGCTGCATCAATTGTTTTATTGTGGGATTTTTTTTTTTTTGTTTTTTTTTTTTTTTTTTTTTTTTTTTTTTTTTTTTTTTTGCTGCTGGTTGTAGGGGTTTGTTGTTGTTGTTCTTGGTTTGTTGGGGGTTTTTTAGGTTTTGGGGTTTTTTGGCAAATTAAATTGTGGTTTTAAAAAAGGATGCCTTTTGTCTAAATCTAAATCAGTATTAAAGGACAAGAGACTGAAACCATTGCAAGATTATCTGATGGATTGTTGTGCTTGAGGGCAGTTGGGATCTCCTTGGTATCTGCTTTGGTGATCCATGCTCAGCATCATTCCCTGCTGGGATCAGAGGCCAGTAACAAGCAGGGATGGGAAATGCACAGCCATGTGAAAATCTCTGAATACTGAGTTCATCCTGGGAAGTGCTCAAGGCCAGGTTGAATGGAACCAGTGGAAGGTGTCCCTGCCTGTGGCAGGGGGTTTGGAACAAGAGGAGCTTTATTGTTCTTCCCAACCCAAGCCATTCTGTGATTCTATCCAAACAGCCCCAAACTGGTTTTGCTGCTTGCATCCATTGCTGATGATCACTGGTAAACCTGTTTGTGGCACTCTGGCTACCAAGCACTGTTTTGTGCTGTGTATTCCCTCTGTGTTGTTGTGCTTTAACTCTGCACAATGAAGTTCCCAATGCTCCATGCTTGTTCTGAATGAAATCTGATTTATCACTTGAGCTCTGCTCAGCCATGGACCCAGGACTCACCATTAATCAGGAAATATAACATAAACCAGCTCTTATCCCTTGGCATTCCTTTTGTAAGAGCAGAAAAGGGCTTTGTGCAAACCAGTTATTAAATCCCAGGTGTTGGTACAACACGCTGCAGCTGCTGGGGAGTGCAGCAGTGTGACAGCAGTACTGAACTCTATTTGATTTTGATTTTCATCCCTCCTATAACCTAGATAGAAATATTTATCATACTTGACCCTGGGGTGCTTGGTCTTTTGGAGATGCAGTTTTTCTTCAACTGCATCTCTGGTGAAAGCAATCCTGAAGTAAACATAGTACACTGATTTCCACATAGTGATCAGGCACTTCAGATACAGACAGAAGGACCTTTTGTTCTGTACTCAATTGACTAACATTAAAAAGTAGGAAATAGGTGCTAAAAGTGAACCTTGACAAATAAAACTGTTGTATTGCACTAATGAAATGCTATTTAAAGCGGTACATGAAGAAGCTTTTTAGAAGGAATGGAAAATACAAAACAGTTTTTTTTTCCTTCAGGTGATTTATGCTCTGATAAAATTAGGTTTTTAGTTAAAGGAATTTGCAGTCATTAAATGGTGCCCATGGAATAAGTCTCATTTATAACCATCTGCTTTATGGCTTCTGCAGAAAAGTATTCCTCAGGCAATGCATTCAAGAACTTCAGTGTTGTTTTTATCAAAATAGTTTGGTTCTGTACTGGTAACACTATTAACACCTCTGTGCGATTTTTTTTTTTTTTTTTTTTTTCCTTTTTTTAACTTGAGATCAGTATCATCTTCATGAGAAGTCTACCTGGGACTGCCACCTTTTTGTACTGTACTTTAAGCTCTGCTGTGGCAGACAGGTATTTTTCCATTTTTTTGTGTGGCCTCCTGAAATCTTGAGCATTCTCAGTGTCATTGAAGGTTTCTTCAGGGAAGGTTTTGGGGGGGACACACGAGGTGCTGCTGTTTTCCCAGGAATGAGAAGTGATGGAATAAGTGATGGCTTGCAGCCTGACCTCGTGTTCTCCCACTGCAGTTCTAAGAAGCTTTTCCTCTGAACCCTGCATCTGTTTTTGGGAATAGTTTATATTCATTGGATCTTAAAATTAAAAGGGGAACAGAATAAAAGAAGGGAAACTTTGAAGATCATCCTTTGTCTTTCACGATGTCTGTGCGCAGATGGAAATAACAAAAGGGCATTTTATAATAGTGAGATGACACTTGGATGTTTGTTTAATAGAGTCTTGATAGTCTATTTCCTTTTGATCAATATAATACTTGTAATTAGTTTTAGTGTTTCTAAGCTTTTGAACTGCAGAGAATTCAAACAGCTTGTTAGTGTGAGAGACTCTGGGGAACTTTAAAAGTATTCTTCTCTTTTGCATATATTGCATGTACACAGGCCTAATGATAGCAACTGTAGCTGAGTTTTTTTATCCTGTGCCCCACCTCTCAAACTAATATTTTGAAAAGCTCAGAGAGGTCCCTGGAGTATAACTGCCTGCACAGCTCAGAGCTCTGCTGCATAAAGAGGATAAATGCTTTGAAGTCTGTACTAATCCTGAATGCCATTTTACGTATTGCTCAAGATCACTGAGGGAGTATCCTACAGGGAATAATGACAGTATTTTTATAAGCAAATACCCAGTTTTTTGTTTATCCCCTTCAGCTGACTTGAAGGGTGCCAAGGAGACCATTTCTGCTCTTCTGATCCTTCTCAAATTTGGTGAAAGCTCTGTTTTGAGGAAGGCAGCTTGTGGTCGTGTGAAGGAAGGAGAAGCAGCGCGTGCTGCCAGCACAGGTGATGACAAAGGACAGGATAAATGTTACCATGTCTGGGTGATGTGAGGTGGCCCCTGGGCTGGAGGAGACCTCAGCTGTGGCTCTGTCCTGCCCTGGAACTTTCCAGGAGGTTCTGGGAGGGGCAGGAGGCTTTAGAAAGGGCATTTCTGTAGGCAGTACCTGGGCACCTACAGCACTGCAGCCTGTGGTGCCCAGAGCCTGCTCTTCCCCAGGCTGAACAGCCCCACCTCTCTCAGCCTCTCTCCACAGCAGAGCTGCTCCAGATGCTCTGCACAATTCCACTGTTTCTAGTACTGGCTGCAAGAAGAAACTCCAACGATGGAGATTTGGACGTATTTGTAATTAACCCATAAATAATGTTACTGTGTGGAATTAAATATTTATTCCTCTGAAGTGTCACCATTAGTATAAGCAGATAGTGTTGCCTGGGAATGCAATACCTTTTGAGAAAGTGTTTTAAAATGAGTTTCTATATTAGAGATTGTTGTGATGATTTGCAAAAAATGATATGCAAAAAATTTATGTAGGTGTGCATGGATTGAAATGAGCCCTCAGCTTTCAGCATGAGTAGTCCAGTGGCTTTGAAATGATTCAGATATTTGAAGAAGTCTCTGCTAAAAATATCTGTAATGGCTCCTCCTTCCTCAACCCCAAATCTTTGGTGTGGTAATAATAGCCCTCTTAACTGCTCCCTTTTAACATCAATAGAGGAAAAAAAATCCATTTTCAAGACAAATGTTGTGTTTTACAATGTAATTTTTCACACAGTGATGACTCATTTTAGGTGTTATATTTATCCATTAAATATCTGTGGACAAACTGAAATGTGTGCTTGTAATTATCCTCAGTTATTGTATTGAGTTTCACAGATGCTTGCCTGGGTCAGTGACTTATGTTTTTAGGGGGGGTTGTTCATCCTACCTTTGAACAATTATTGTATTTATTAAAAAAAAAAAAAAACAAAACCCAAAAAAAAAAACCAAAACCAAACCAAACAAAAAAAAACAAAAAAACCCCAAAAAAACCCAAAAAAATTCTCTTTTTCTTTATAGGACTCCAGAAGGTTTGAAGTTACAAGAAGAAAAGGTAGGAAAACCAATTTTCTTTCAGTGTGTGTGTTTGGTGTTGAGTATTCTTGCAGTAACTTTTTAAAACAAGCATGAGTTCACACACTTAAAAGGTTGTGCTGCTGTGGGTTTTCCAACAGTCTGTGCCTGACGCTTGTCTGACAGTTCTTCATGTTGCAAACTGTAGTTTTTTTTATCTTTTTTCAGTGAAAAGCTGCTCTTTTAGCACAGAATTGTGTGATGATGTTAGGTGTGCATGTCAAGGTTTGGGTGCTGGCAGGGAATATAAATGACTTTAAGCTGAAGGAAGATAATTTTGATTAGCTATTAGGAAACAATTCTTCCCTGAGAGGGCATTGGGGCCTGGCACAGGTTGCCCAGAGAGGCTGGGGCTGCCCCATCCCTGGAAATGTTCAAGGCCAGGTTGGAAGGGGCTTGGTGCAGCCTGGGAGTGTGGAAGGCATGGCAGGGGGTTGGAACTGGATAAATTTTAAGGTCCTTTCCAGCCCAAAGCAATCTGTGATGAACTCGAAACCTGGAGAATTTCAGGGAGAAAAATGTTCAGCCAAGGTTTTCCATGCCTCAGCTGCACCCAAAGGAGCATTGATGCTCCGAGCTCAGCTCCTGCTCCTGGGAGCTCTGCTGCCCCAGTGAGTAATTGGCTGTTGCCAGGAGTGGCTCTTTGATGGCTCCTGGGGGAGAATTGGCCAGCAAAGAGCTCATTCTGGTTACCATTAATTTTGATTTTGTTCAGCAGATGTTTTCTGGATCAGGCAGTTGCTTTCCTCATCTCTCTTGCTAGAATGTGAAGCAGGTGGCACTCTCCTGTTCAATGGATTAATGCATTCCCTGTTCCCTCCCAGCAGCTTCTTGAATTGCTTCAGGCATTCCATATGTTGGGAAGAGGTTGTAACTACCAGTGTTTTACTGCATAAGCAAAGAAGGTCAGGTCCAAGGGTAACTTGTTATTTGGGCAAATAATCTCCTTTTTTCATTTTTGTGGTTGTGTTTTTATGGTTTTTTTCTTCTGTGAGGCTGAGGCAGCAGAGAGGCTTGAATTAAAAATACAGCTATTGCTAAAGGTGAAGTCTATTTAGTTTAGATGTCCAGTGCATGTGTGTGTTTGATCAAACTTCTGCCACTCTTCATGAAGGAATCCTGTTCTATTGTACTTCTCTAAGAGGGCTCTTAGGTGGGTCAAGGCTGCTTTGAGATGCAGAAAAGATTCTTGGTGTTGGGGATGTGTTCACATTTCAGTCATGCTCTGGCTGTAGTTTGTTGTGCAGTTCATTATAGGCCTGGAGATTGAACCCAGTCTTGTGCATGTACCTCTAGTCCTTTTTAAGGTATGAGTTCTATTTCCAAAGCTTTCTTCCCAATGAAAGTAACCAACACATATGAGAGCCTAAAGACAGCAATGTTTGAATCAGGATTGAGTTTTCAGATTGTGTGCTTGGAGAATGTTACTTCAGAGCAATAACTGAATTTGGAGATCAGCCAAATTTCCAGGCTAAGTGAGGCTGATTTCTCATTGCTTTCAGAGGATGGGTAGGAGTTAACTTTTATTTTGAGGGGTAAAACCATATTTTTTTCAGAAGTTAATTCAATGTAATGGACTTCTCCATTAGAAGCTTAGATCCATGGCTGGAATGAAGGGGATGGCAAAGGAGGGAGTTAAGGTGTACAGATAAATTTGGCTTGTGACCAGAAAGGCAATATGTGGATTATCAAGTCTGTCCAAAGAACTGCAAACTCCTCAGAAGTCAAGAAATTGCTAACAAACATGGTAAATACCTCTTGATCACAAAAGCTTGTGGATTTGCAGAGCTACCTGGGGATTTTCAGCAGTGTTTAAGTATCTTCCTCTCTGGAGTTATTCCTCAATAGTGCCTGTAAAATAATTCAACTAAAGGCTTCTTCAGAAACCTCTTCAGTATTAAAATGTGCACAGACCAGATATCATTTGGTGACAGGAAAAAAAATAACAGGGACAGTCAGAATGTTATGCCCACAAAAGGATTACTTATAAATTTTGAGATATGGTATGGGGTGACTTTAAGATCCAGGCCTTTTCCCCCCTAAAATGGTAATTTTTGCAGATAATGTTTTTTACCTGAGGAAATGAGATGATTGGAAGAGATTGGGAGTTGGGGGTTTATCCTTGTTCTGTTCCCTTGGTAGAAGTTTTGGCTTTCTCTTAAAAAGCTGAAAAACTAAAAAATACCTCATAGAAACATCCACAAATGTGAGAGATCAGCAGACTTACTCTGTATCTGCTTTTATTATCCCAGGCTTATGGATCATCCGAGATGATTAAAAAGGAGCTTTTGGTGAAAGGAGGGGCAATCCTGGTTTATACTTTCCAGAATTTTTCTTTCTTTTGGGACAAAAGGTTTGAATCCTTTAGATTTAAAGCAGACACTTTTCTTTCAAAGGGAACAAAGCCTTGATTGTTGTTGAGCATGAGAACACTTTTTTCCTTTTTTAGTTGTGGATGAGTGTAGTTAAACTGGGAGGCTTTTGGTTTCCAGAGTGTCAGGATTACGTATGCTGGAGGAATTTTGAACCTGCTCCAAAGCCCATTACAGTCAGTGAATGATTTTTTCCTTTGACTTCTGTGGCACAAGATCAGCAGTAATTACATGATCTTTTAATTGCTGTAGTATGGAGGAGAGATGCTTCCCTGACTGCAGCTGGCAGCCACCTCTCAGTGATATTTGGAGACTGATTTTCTTCTCAATTGAAATAGGAATGGCTGCAGAGCTGTTTTGTTCCTGGGATGCCTAACTGATGCCTAATTATTACCCTTGTTGACTAAAATTAATTTTTTAATAAAAAAAATCCTAAATCAGGGATTTAATTAGAAGCTGCAGGAATATTTTTCTAAATTCACTTGAAATTTGGCTCTGAGTTGGTCACACATATGACCCACTGTGGTATCCATCTCCATTATGCTCATGCAATGGAAACCAGAATATGGGGTAGGGTGCCAGGTTTTGTGTTGTGCTTTGAAAACAAACAAACAAACTCCCAGCCAGCCAAAAAACCTCAAAACAAATTCAAGAAACCCCAGCATGTGATAAAGAAGCACAGGATATGAATACTGTCCCTCTGCATTGCTCCATTGGACTAAAATCACACAGCAAGTTTGGGCAGGCAGAATCTTTTTTCACTAACTGAATCTTCTCTCTTTTCCCATTTTTCTGTTAATTTTCCATCATTTTTCCTGCCCTTAGTGCACAGGAAAGGGGAGTGGATCCAAAAGGTGAATAACCTGCACACTCCTGTTAGCTGTCCAGTGTAATACTGCAGGAGAGCAGATGGGAAAGAGCAAAACTGGAGTAGGGAGCTGAGAAAAGCAGCAGTTTGTGCAGATCATGTGGACATAGCAGATATTTAGTGAAAAGGGTGGAGTGTCAGAATGGTTAGGGTTGGAAGGAACCTTCAAGCCCTTCCCATCCCACCCCCTGTAATGGGCAGGGACCCCTTCCACTGTCCCAGGTTGCTCCAAGCCCTGTCTAACCTGGCCTTGGACACTTCCAGGAGTGGGGCAGCCACAGCTTCTCTGGACAACCTGTGCCAGTGTCTCAGCACCCTCACATGTAAGAATTTCTTCCTAAAATCTACATAATCTGAGGAGAAGACCCTGTGCAGGAAACTGGGAGATTGAAAGGTGTGTGTTATATTGGAAGAAACACAGGACCAAGCTGGTAGAGAGTACCTGCAGACATTAGGCTGGACAGTGGCAGGGTTTAATTTTAAAGATTGGTGACTTTTCCCTGTGTAATGAGTGCACATGAATGCATAATACTTACCTGTTGCTGTAAATTACTCCATAGAACTTATATATGTAAAAGCCACATACATTTGTGTCCATCAAAATCCCTGTGTCTGGCAGAACAGAGCCTCCAGTGGTTTCCCCAGTTATTTTAATGGCAAGAACACAGGAACTAATTCTGCAACTTCTGGAGCTGACAAATGTTCTCATTTCATTTGGCACTGTGGGGCTGAAGGATGCTGAATACTAGAACAAATTGTCTGCTGAGTAGAACTATGCCCAAGCATATGTATAGTCACATTAAGCATAAAGAGCCAGGTCTTCAGTGATAGAAATAAGCAAAGCTCTGCTGAATTAATGGACCACCTTTGCTTTTTACTAGCTGAGACTCTAACCCAAGCACTTAAAACTTTTAATTTGTTTTTATGTTGTTCACAATCATCCGTTCAACAAATTAGTGTCAAAAGATGCTTTTGAAACCATTCAGCCAAGAAATGTTCAAGAAAATTGCTTCTGCTCTGACCATATAATCTTATTAAATGAGATGCAACTCTAGATTTATTCAGACAGATGACATCACGCTGCCATAAAGATACAAACTTTAAATATCTGGTTTGAATTAAAACTCCTTTGAATTGACACTTCTCTGAACTTTTCAGAAGCTCTGTGTTGTGGGTGTCCTGTCAGTATATATTTATTATGGATACACAATCCTCATTGTTACACTGTGATTTCTAATCACAATGCAGAGCAATAGAATATAGCACACTCTGAGCTTTCCCAAGCTGCCAGAGTTTTTACTGAAAAATCTCTGCATCAATTAGCAGTGGTAGAGAATCCAGCCAACAGCTTAAGAAATATTTCATTATTCTCCACTTGACATCAATTTTTATGTCCTACACAAAAAACTGACTCATGGTTATAAAACAGTAATGCCCTTCAGAAATTCCCTTTACTTCCTCCTTTCTCTTTGCACACTTCAAATTTTTGCCTCTCCATGGAAGAAAACAGGCACTCCAAAATTGGCAGGAATATTAAGTTGCTCTCCTGAAATCCTTCAGGAACACAAAGTGGTCAGCTGTAATTACTTTTGTAGTAAATCACCTATTAATTTCCCATTATGTTGTTTTTTTTCCTATTACTGGCATCCAAAAAAAAGCTTTTTTAAATTTTTTTCTTATGACTTGGTCAAAACTCACCAAAAATCAGTAGCCTATGTTGTCTTTAAAAGCAACTCTACCCCCAGGACCTTGGTTGTCTGGATATTCCAGTTACATCCATGTGATGGGTGATATGATAGTAAATATTTGTATGTATACGCTTTGTACCGAGCTGGATTTTCAGTAACACAGTGCCTGTATTTCAGGACATTCCTCCAAAGTCTGAAGGACAGCTTTTACATTAAAAATACCTGGTTTATTGAATCCCAAGTTGGAATATTTTCCATGTTTGTTATACTGGTTTTAACAATTACTCAGTATTTACTTCAAAGTTTTTTGTCTCTGCCCATCTCAGCTGCTTTATTTTCATAGAACATTTTATTATCTCTGGCTTTGCCATTCACTGGCAACATATGCTTTGAAATCTGTTACCCAGGGAAGGATATTTTAGACAATATATTAATCTGATTATAGTGCCTATTTTTCCATTTTATGAAACCACAGTTTCTCAGCTCCTTTTTATACTTCATCCCACTTGAACAGCCTAGCCCTAGCTGGGAAGGGGCAAAGTTGTTTGCTCCCACACATCTATCAGCAGTGGTGTTTAATTATAACTTGGCATATTTCATGCCTTTAAGTGGCAGGAATTAAAAGAGGGAGTAAAACCATGTGGAGGGGGAAGAACCTCAAACAGTCAACACATTAGCCAGTGTTAGACACAGTAGTAAATTAAACAGGAAAGTGAATGCTCCTGGGCAGTGTTACTATTGCTGTTTGTATTGCAGGTGTCTGGGATGAGGAGCAGAATTGCAGTTCAGACAGGGACTTTCTGAACAGCTCCTCAACAAACAGAGCTGGTCCTGGTGGTCACATTTGACAAATGACTGCTCACAGAGGTGGGATTACCTCTGAAAATGTGAGTGCAGCCATGGTTTAGCCCAGCTTTGCCATAGGCATAGCAAACCCCTTTCATGCCCATCTCTCTAGTGGAAATAGAGTGGTTTTGCAGAGTTGAGGTTCTTGTAAATGGATCCATCAGTTTCTGTAGTTGAGTACTTTGGGGCAGGAGGAGGAATGAATTCTCTTCATGGCAGAATGGGCATGACTGTTTAGTAAGTAAATATAATAGAGTGTGGCTTTGCTAGAGCAGCAGATTGATGGACCTGAAGGAGCTGAAGTGAAAACTTGAGTGGCAGGAAATCAGGGAACTGTTTCCCAGCAGCAGGTCGGATCAAGGAGCTTGTAGACAAGCTTAGGAAGTGGACAGACTTCAGTGTGGGAAGAGGGAGAAGATGGAGATGAGCCAGAAATCCATGAGACCTTGTGAGGATTTACAGGAAGCTACAAAATAACATATGTATTCTATACTACCATACATCATAAATAAGTATCCCCAGTACAGAGTGATGAAGTTGGATGTGCCTGAAGGCATCTCTCTTTTTCCATCTGAAATTGGAACAAACTTGATGATTTGGCAGCTCAAAAAGCTGCTTATGCTGTTGGCTTCTGCCATCCCTTGACTCCACAAGCGTCTCTGCTTTTTCCATCTAAACTGGGCAGTCTTTTGGAAGATGCTGCTTTGTCCCACAAACCTTGTTTTGGCTGCATCTTAAGCCTCTCCAAAGCACTTTTCTCCATCTGACCCAGAGCTGTAAAGCAGGACTGGTTTGCATGGGTCTTTAAATATAACCTGTCTTTAAGAATAAGAGGACATATTTTCAGACAAATGGGCTTTTCTTCACTTAAGTATCGTTAGCAGCAGCCAGGTTGAAATACACAGTGAGGTTTGAAGTCGTGTTAGATTAAAATTTTTTGGTTGCTGTCAGTGGTGCATTGTTCTTTCTATGAAATTCTACTTTTGTGTCCAGCCCCATAACTCTGGTGAAATGCTGTTGTTACAGAGGGCATTGCCTGATGTGGAAGCCCCTCTCACATGGGGCTTTATCCAGCATGTCTTAGATATTAGAAAAATGACTAAGCTCAGACTTTGAGACAAAAGACCCAATGTCCATGATTGCTTCTGGGTCCAGTCAGGTTTTTGAATCATGATTTTTGAACATGCTACTAGCCTACTTAATATGTGTAAGAGCATGGTGTATTTTCAATTTCAGACTTAATGGGTTTCAATATGCCATTTCTTCCTGAACTGAGCTTTAACTGTAAGGCAGAGCAATTAGGTTAATATTATTGGGGCTTCAAGTCACTGCTCAGATATGAGCTGAAAATAGGAGAGGAATAACCCTCTTTGTGCTCTCTTAGTTCAGGTACTTCCAGGTGGTCATGTATTGAGCCTGTCCCTGGGTTAGCCCAGCTGGGGGTGGGGGTTTATGGCAGGGGAGGCTCTGGGGGAGCTCTGGTGGCCTCTCCTGGAGGTGCCCAGGGCAGTGGCTGAGTGATCCTGGCAGTGCTTCACTGTGGGGCTGTTTTATTCTTGCACCACATCCTGCTCCAGCCAAACTGGCAGAATCCCAGAGTCCCAGAATGGTTTGGGTTGGAAAGGACTTTAAATATTATATCATTTCAACCCCACTGCCATGGGCAGGGACACTTTCCACTATCCCAGTTTGCTTCAAGCTATGTCCAAGCTGGCCTTGGATGCTTCACAGGGAAGGATTTTTTCCAAATAGGATGTGAAGAATGAACTGTTCAGGTCTTTGATGCCAAAGCCATGTCCCTGGCTGCTGCCATAGCAAGTACTCTGCCTAAGTTAGTGGTTTTCAAGGGGCCCTGTTTTGTGTGTAAACGATTCTTTTGCACTTTACACTTCTAAGCAAGATTTCATTTCAGTAATTAGCATGTGTCAGTATATTTTTTTAATAAGAACTTGTGAAATGGTCCAGTTGTTCTCAGTGCTTGAGAAAGGAAAATCTGCTCTGTGTAAGGTAATGTAATTACTTTTCTAAAGGAGTTTTTATTATGTATCTAATGTACATTTACTGTACTTTATAGACCCAAATAAAACCAGAACAGACTGAATAAGCCATTTTGGTCCATTGAGTTAATAAAAGATGTAAAGCATTTATAAATATGTATTTAGTCAGCAGAGCTGATTGGCCACTCTGCAACTGCTCCAATATCTCAGTAATCCAAGTTTAATAGCCTTTCATAAATATTTTCTTGTTTGTCAGGAGACAGGAGTTATTTATCCATGCCATGCTGCTTGCTTGTGTTTGATGAGAACTTTTGAGGAATATTAGACAGGTTTGTTGTTTTGCATATAACATAATGAGCACTGTGTGTTTGTGAAGTAGCATGAGAGTAATCCTCATATTTTTCTCCCCATCTCTTCCTCATTATTATCCTTGTCTCTCCCTCATAGGTGGTATAACTTACTATTCATTATTTCTGCACTCTCAGTTTTAGTGAGGTTAAGATGTTCCTTCTTTCTGCTGAACTTCTAGGTTCTGTCTGATAAAGTATCTCCAACAATGTGACAGTCATTAGGGCTGAGTATCAGCCCAGATGCTTTTTCTAATTGAGTGTAAAACTATTTGACTCATTTCAGGTATCATGGAACTCATCCAGTAACATGTTTTACCAGGATGAAACTAGCATATGTGGAAAGTGATTCTGGACCTGTTGACTTCAAAGCTAGTTCCTTCCAAAGGCATAAGTTGGATTTTGGCTTTTAAATTTGTTCAGCACAGGGAACGAGCTGTGCTATCAATGTGTCTGTTGCTGGGGTTTGTGTGCACAATAGTTGTTGCAAAGGCTGAAATCTATCTTGCGCATCCAGCAGATAATAGCATCAAATTATGCTCTAGCTTGGAAAATAAAAAATACAGGAAAAAAAGTGTTGTGTTTTCCATCTGCAGATTTGGAAATTTTTCAAAATGTCACTTCTTACAAGATTTCAATTTAGTTTCTCATTGCAACTGCAAAGTAGGTGACAGTGGCATGCAGTGCCCCTGCTTCTAGTTGTTTTGCTTTTCCCATTGAAATTCTATGATGTGAATTGCCTATAATAGGATCCTTTTTCTTTACTTTTCATATCTGAATGCTTTAAAGAATTTTTTTTTCTCTCAGTTTTTGAAGTTAGGTTTTTGTATTATCCTGGTCTTTGTTCCTTAGAATTATTTCTTCTTTACCCATACTTGCTTTTCAAAAATTATTATTTTTCCCTAATTTATATAATAGTCATATTTATGTTTGAACTCCTATTTCCTGTTAAATACAGAAGTTCATCAGCTGCTTTTAACAGAATCAACATTGTGGCAACCCTTATTCCCTGGGAAATAGAATCAGTGAAGCCAGAAATTGGAAGCAGCCCTATGCAGCTTCTCTGCTGTTATCAACGTGTCCAACTCTGTTGGCACCAGTGTCAGTGAGGGATGATACTTTGCCAGAGACATTTTTATAGGAAAACACCAGTTTGGGAAAAGAGAGGGTGGCTGTGGTTTGAGCAGATATCCCAGCCTGTGCACCCCGAGGTGCTGATGGGATTTCCCTGGTGTGCAGGAGTTGGGATCCAGGCTGCATCTGAACACTGTGCAATGATGAAATAACTGTAAGCCACAGAAATTTCTGATCAATGAAGAAGTACATTCTCCTAACTCTGTCATAATTAAGCAGTGACCCTCAGCAGCAGACAGGATGAGACCCTGACAGGGTCTGTCAGAGAGGGGCTCATGGGGCTCTCACTGCTCAGGATGGTCTGGTGGGACTGTTCCTGATGCTGGCTTTGGAGTGAGCAGCTGCAGTCATAGCAAAGTTGGAGAGAAGTACAGATTTTTACATGCTTGTAAAATCAAGCTGGGGTTTGCCATCATGATGGTCAACTGGCCAGCCAGGGCTGCAGTGTGTGTGCTGGATATAGGACTGGAACAGCTTCTAGTGGGCTGGGGGTCTCAGAACCAGTAAGGAACAACTCCTTATTGTAAGGCAGAGTGTGTAGATTAAGTCAAAGCCCTTACCAGTACATTAAATTATCCAGAAAGCCCTAACTGCTCCTCAGTACTACAAGGTGTCCCAATTAGAGCTGTCTTCACATAAAGGAAGCAGTAAAGGAGCAGAGACAGCAGAAAGACTCTCTTTTCCTTTTGGATATATAATAAATGTTTCCTGCATGGGGAGGTTTGCATTTGGCTGACACCTCTAAGTATATTCCAAACAAGTCAGCTGGATTAGAGACAGTGTTAAGTGAAAATTTTTGGTGAGTCATGCTTTGTATTATCACTGGATCATCCTAACATGTCCTGGGAAGCATGGAGATACTGGTGAAGTAATGGGGCTCTGAGTGAACTTCAGAAAGATTTCTGTTTGACTGTGAGACAGTGCTGAGAATGACTCTTTCATCCTTTTAATGTTCACCCAGTATAAATAACATCACCAGAACTAGTCCTGCCTGATCTTTGTGTCAGGCATTGTGATTCCCTCTTCAAAGGAAGCAAGTTCATCAGGCCTTGTTTATCACATCTGAGCTGTGTTCCCTGTGATTAGACGATCCCACCATCATTCAGACATCTTTAACTGAGCACCCCCTAGTATTCTATAACAGAAATAATAATTACAGCCCTCTGTCTTTCACCCCCCTGCCTTTCCAGCAGGCAGAAGCTGTAATGTGATGATTTCTCAGATGCAGTTTGTTCACCAGAGGGTGAGAGGCTGTTCCTGTTGGGAGAAGGGCGCTGCTGGCCTGGCTGAACACCTCTGCACAAATGTGCATTTCTCTCTGTTTGGGAAACCTGTGGGATTATTTTCATTTTCAAATGTATCAGCAATTAATATTTGGAACTACATAACTGAAACATATTTTTATTGTACTCATTTAAGAGGATGAAAATGATTAAAAGTATCTAACTTATTTTCCTTTGCATCCATGAGCTAATTTTCACTCACTGTCTATCTGTGGAGTTTTCACTTTCCTAATATTTCAGCAGGATAATTTTCAGACCTCCCTTAAAGCAAGCCTGTTGTTCGTTCTTTCGGTGTATTCCCAGGGGACAGGAGGATTTCTGTGAACACAGCAGAGCGGTTCCTTTCGGGGGGCGTGGGGAGGTGCCGGTGCCCGGTGTGTGCGTGCCCCCGGTGCTGATGCGCTCATCAGCGCACGGCCGCTGTCAGCGGGGCTCTCCAGGGACACGCGGCTCCAGCGGGAGAGCCCTTCACATCCAGCCCTTCTGCCAGCGGGAGCTAAGCACAGTGCACTTATTTAATTTAGACGTTAAATCTCTTTCTTAGCGCAAACACACACTCCTTTGCCGGCTTAAAATTCTCCTCGGCAGCCGTGCAGATGGAGCTTTTGTCTGCGAGCCTGCTCTTTTGGGAAGGGCTTGGAGGGGGATGTGATCACAGAAATACGGAATTGTTAAGGCTGGAGAAAGCCTCTAGGATCATTGAATCAGGCTTTAACCTGGCCCAGCCGTGCTCCTGGGAGCTCTCCCGAGCCCTCTGCTGACCCACGCTGGCTGGTCACCGCTGGGGTGAGGGGTCTGCATGTCCTTGGTGGCTCCAGGGGCTTTAGGTCATCAGGTGAGCAGAGGTGGTTGGTCAGAACTGCTCTGTTGGGTTTGCAATGGAAATAAACAGGCAGAAACTCAACCCCAAACTAGATGGTTTTAGCTCAGTTGCAAAATCCCATCTCCAACACGTAAACAGGCACCCTCTAGCATTACTTACAGGTAAAGTGTATTTGAGCAAGAATAAGGTAAGATGAGCCAATAATTATTAAAACTGGGATCTGAGCTGGCCTAAATACAACAAGGGTTTTGGTTTGTTTGGGTTTTTGTTTGTTTTCACTTGGGTTTTTTGTTTTTTTTTTGTTTTGTTTTTTTTTTTTTGTTTTGGTTTTTTGTTTGTTTGTGTTTTTTGTTTTTGTTTTTTTTTTTTTTTAGTTCTGGTAAGAAAGGGTGAGATTTTGCATCTTCATAAACAGAGACAAAGCTAAGCATTGTCTAGATCTTCAGTGAAACAAATTCCTCACTACTTTATGCTACACATGCTGCAGTAAAAAGGAATGTTATTTCCCACAAATACCACTTATGTAAGTATGTTAGTAATTCTTCTTAATTACTGTAAAGATTGTTGGTACTACCCCTGTTTTCCTACAGGCAATGCCATATGACAAAAAGGTCTGAGTTTTCCAGGAACATAGCATAGGCATGAGCTACAGGCAAAGTTTTCTAAAGCCAAGGGGTTGTGTTTTGTTTAATAAGAATCAATTAGTCCTTGAGAAAACACACAAACTTTCTTTTTTAAGGTCAGATAAAAATCTGTTTTCTGTGCTGCTAATTTATCAGGCACTAGAATATGAAGGTTGTGGTTTGTAGGGAGAAGTATCTTTTACTAGGCCAGCTGAGAGAGAAGGAAATGTGGGAATCTCTTGAGCACAGGAACTGTTCTTTGGGTCTATAATGTTAATGGCAACTGTCAGATAGTGAATTCACTCCCTTTATACTTAAACAGAATTTCTGGTTTTAAAGTTAGTGTAAACACAGTCTTTTTATTTGCTATCAGAATCTAATGATGTGTGTTTGCCAGCTTTTAAGATAAAAACAGCTTTCAGGTCGTCTTATCTCTTTTCAGAATTTTTGGCAGATTTTTTTGTTTATTTGTTTTGGTTTTGTGGGTGTTTTTTTTTCTTGAAAGAAAAGATAAAGGTAACTTTGGAGGGTGTTTTCTGTGATGCCAGCTGACTGTAGGACTTGGGTAAGAGTGTGATTTGGCAGCAAAAGCTTTGGAGGTACACTGTAATGGGGGGATGACAGTGGAGTCTGAGATGGGCATGTTTCATTTTTCTTTTATTTACTTTCTAGATTACAGTTTAGATTAGATATTTTTGAATTTTCTTCCTGTTGGTAGCATGGATGGGGCCACCCTGCTGTGAGTGTCCCCTACAGTCCTGCTATAAATTCATTCTGTCCTCTTGAGGGGAGGGCCAAGGTTCCCATCTGTGCAGGGGTCATGTGTGCCACAAGGAGTGCTGCTGTCTTCATGCTGTCATATGAAATGGTTTAGATTGGATGTTAGGAAAAATTTCTTCACTGAAAGGGTTGTCAAGCCCTGGCACAGGCTGCCCAGGGAGCCCACATTCTCATGGAGATTTAAAAGGCACGTAGATGTGGCATTTGGGGACGTGGTTAGTGGTGGGTTTGGCAGTGCTGGATCAGTGGCTGGATTCAGTGATCTTTGAGATGTTTTCCAACCTAAACATTTCTCCTTTTTTATGCTTCATGTGTGGATGACAGCACAGGGATTGCTGCTGAATGCCCAGTGTGTGGCACAGTCTCTGCATTAGCTGTCTAGGGTGTTATTGAGCCCAGAGCTAGACCTTATTTGGGAGCTGGGTTGTTAGAAGTAAAAACTCATGGAGCAGATACTTAGATCAGATGATGTTCGTCAGGGTGTGATGCTGCATTCCCAGATCCCAGCTCTCTGCCTGTGGGTGCTGCCAGCTGGCACTGAGAGGTGAGGGGTTTAACTGCAATTCTCTACTTGTTTCTTGCACTGAGACCTTGGTCAGGATTTAATAGGAATTAAGCCTGGCAGAAGTTAAAAAGTAATGATCACTTCTTTACTGATGCATTTTGCCCCTCAAGATTTCCTTCTTCTGTATCCTCTGATAGGAAAAAAACATAAAAACAGGAGTGTGAACATAACCAAAGCTGGTGTGATTTCAGAGATAAAATCAGCTGAAAGCTAATTATCATAATGTTTAACTTTCTAATTCTGTCACAAATGTCAATATCCTCTAATCTGATACTCATGATGTGCCTTTTTCCTTACAGTGTTAGTGAATCCTTTAGGTCTTGCTGCCTGACAGTGGCAGTCTGTCATTGTTGCTGATCTAACTCTATTGACTCCAAGCTCTAAATAATTAAAATTGGGTGCTTATATTGGGAAAAAAGGCAAGAAACTTCAGTAGCAGAATATCCTGCAACACTGGAGTGCAGCTTTTAGCACTTCCTTCTGTAATTTCCTTTCCAGCATTCCCTGCTGTCTCTTAGTTTGCAAGAAAGATGTGACCCTCTGTGTGAGATGGGCTGGTATTAGTGAGATATGCAGCCCCACAGTTATTTATGTAATTGCATAATTATTTGTCTAAAAAAGTGAGAGTTTTTTACATGGTGAGAAGAAAGCTCTCCTCTCTATGTGGGACTAATGTGGAGCATATTTTAATGCATCATTTGGAGGAAGTAAATTCACATCAAGGAGCTTCTGCTGCTGTTTCTTGCTGTTGTTTGTATTTTGTTTTTAAGATTAGGAGCACAGCAAAGTGGCTGGCATTGAGCCAAGACCCCATCCCTGACATGTCATGTCTTATTAAAACTTTTGAGGAACCAAATCAAAATATTGTGAACTAGGCTCTGCTGTGCCCAAGAGGCTCCATCTATTCTGGTACTTCCAGTAGCAGAAGCAAAGAAGAAATTTTATGAGAGTGACTAAAAATAGTCCTATTGATTCCTGGAGCTTAGTTAGTCTCAGTGATTTCTCTGTACGCAAACCTCGTTCAGTTGCTATTTTCTGCCTTTGTCGTGATTTCAGTGAGGGAGGTGTAAGGGAAAGGTAATATCAATTGACCTAAATACAAGCTGTAAGTGGAAAAGCAGGCACAGCATTTGGAAGATCAACAGGGAGATGCTGGTTCCTCTGGGATGCTGGTGCTCCAGTGCTTTACCCTGTATCAGCCCTGCTGGTGCTGAGTGCATGGATTTACTGGGTTTATATGCATTGTTTCAGCAATGAGTTGCTTTACTTTGGCAAGTCAGGGTGTAATTGATAAACCTGTTTGGACAGCCTGAGATGTATCTTGACTATCTTTAGTCTAATACCTATATGAGTGACTTGGATGCAGTAATAATATAACTCTTAGTCACACAATTTTAAAAATAACAGGAATTCTTTGTATATTTATGTTGACTATATGTAGGTTCTTAGATGGATTTCAGCATTTTATATTGAATTTTATTGACTATTGGATCTTTACCCTTAAAGTCACTGTGTTATCTTAATCATAGCAAGTAACCTTTCTCATGTGTGAAATGGGGATAACACTGGGTAAACTTAGAAATGTTGCGTGGGGTGGTTGAAGTATTTTGGTCTCATTAAAATAAAGCTGTGTGCCAGCAATGTACTTTGCTTTCTGCCCAGGTTCAGCTGATGACACTTTGTGGATCAGTGAGAGATCCAGGTACAGAAAGCTGCTAAAATTACTGATGCATTGGGGGCCACTTTGATAGTTGGGTCAGAACTTGCCTGATGTTGATGTGTGGGGTTTGAATATTCCTCAGCAGCATCCCTTTGCAAGGTCTGCAGGACATCTCTGTCTTACTGAAGTTCCTGATTCAGGAGGGGTGGATAGGGGGTCACTCACACTGTTGTCCCCCACTGGTGGATGTGTAGAGGGAAAGGCATATGGCAGGACCAGGATTTGCCCATCAGAAGCCTGGAGTGGGGACCTCTGTGCTTGGTGAGGGCATCATCTGCTGTGCTTCTCTGGCCTCTTATCCAGTAGGGCTCTTTTCTGCATCATAGTTGAGACTGAAGTGTGCCTGATACTGTCAGATGTTAAATACAAAATTACATGTGGACATTGTATCTTTGGGAGCCTCACTGAGATGTCTCTGGTTCCTGCTGTGCTTGCTTTGCAATACTGCAGCATGTGTGGGTGGGCAGGGAAAGGGATTCTTCAAGGCTCTTAAGAGCTTCAAAACTCTTCTCTGGAAGGAAACTTGATGGCTGAAGGAAAGTTGATGGGATCCCCCATGAAAATGGCAGCAAAATGGAAAGGCCGCCAGGGACTCTGTTTGCTGCAGGGAGGAAAACTAGGAGGGAGTTGCAGGAAGATGAGGGAGATCTCAGTTTCTATCCTGTAACCATTGGAAAGGGTGAGAGAGAAGAGTGAGTGGAACAAAAGGGGGAAGCAAGTATTTGGGAAGGCAGAAGCCCCAGGTCTAGTCTGCTTTACCAGCCTCAAACATGATTGCCTTAGTTATTCGTGGAAGTGAGGCAGTGATTTCCAGGATGCTAGGAGATGGATTTGCTTTCTGCAAAAAATTATTTGACAGACAGCTGCTGGTGCTTTCTGGTGCTTTTCCTGTGTCAATATTTGAAGCCAGTGGTTTTCCTGTTGAAGAACTCAGAAGAATGAAGCTTGACATCCTTAGGTTCACTCTAAAGGGAAACACAAGGCATTTTGGCATGGCATGCCATGACAGATATTGGCATCCTTTCAATGCTGAAAGCTTGCTATGTGCTCTGGTCCATTGGGTATTGCTGGCCTCAATTCTGCATGGAAAACTGTCCTTCTGCCCCAAATTTCCCTGGAAGTCATGGCCTTCTTCCCACAGCCCTGCAGCGTTGCTGTGGGCCAGGTCTGCTTGCTGAGCTGCCTTTGCTCCCCTCAGCCCACGCTGCTCACTCCATGTCTCTGGCAGCAGCAGTGGGAGTTGTGTGCCTGGCTGTGTTTGCAAATTTGGCCTTTAGCTGCTTGGTCTCCCGTTTTGTTGACGGCTGGAGAGATCATACAGAACATACAGAGGGACGTGGCTGTGTGCAGTGAATAACAACGAAATGCCTGGTTTGTGTGAGTGCTTGAGCTCGGTTTGGAACAGAACCTTCGTGGTGTTTGTGTTCTGAGCTTCTCTTGAAGCAAGGGCAAGCTTAAAGGGAAAGAAAAAGTGACAGAATTTCACATCCCAGCCACCACCTCCCAGAGCAGCACCCCTCTGTCTGTGAGACATCACAGTGTCCCTTCCAGAAACACTCCCTACCTTTAACAAGCAGCACTAAGAATGCTGCAGCTGAATTATCTTTAGAGGAGATCTCTGCTGTCAGAGTGGGTATGACTGCTCTGTTTAGCTGTGCTGAATTATTTTGGATAGATGTTGCTGTGGTATGGACCAGCCTCCAATGACTCTGTAATACACAGCTCTGCAAAACAGCTCCTTAGAGCTCTCTCTGGGGAAGGCAGTGCTTTCTATTGTGAGAGAGATGAGATTGCAAGGGCTGCACTTACTTCCCTTAAAAACAAATAAACATTTCAACAGCGTGAGGTAACAAAGTGTTATCCTGGTATTTTGTAACAGCTTTCTTTGAATAGAGCGAGGCTTTGTTAATACTGTAGTACTGGAACAATACTCTGCAGCTGACATTTGCAAAATCTTTTCAGTTTTGTATTTCGTTATTTGAACAGATCTTACTCATCCCTAAAGGTTTTGCTTTAGTAAAGGAAAAGCAGATGTGTGTACATGTGATCCAAAGTTGTGAAAGAATATGGGTGTGCACACTTGCTTTTTTCTTTCAAAGAGGAGATTCATACAGAATAAAAGGTCTTTCTTTCATGGCCATCTGTGATCTTCCATTCAGTTAAACTAAGGGACCCTGTACCCTGGGAGTGCAGGAACCTGGAATCAGGAGCTATGTGTGGTTTTAGTGTAAATGCAGTAATGCTTGAACCAGGAAGGCATGGCAGCAACCGACCAGCTCACCCCATTTTCAGTACTCACTGTCCTGGATTTTGCTCCTGGTTTCTTACCTGTAGGAGGTGAGGGAAGGCTGAAGCCTTTACAGATTTGTCCGTGGCCATGGGGAACACAGAAAAGGGCACATGGTGGCATCAGCAGGAATAGATCATGAGCACAGTGCTTTATCTAGAGCTAGTGAAGATTTTACCACAAATAATTCATCCTGCTCTGTCCTTCTTATCTCTCCCTCAGCCTTGCAAAATGTATTTCACATACACAGTATCTCCCTGCTTGAGCCAGTTATCTGCCTCTCAACAGCTACTTATTCTTCCAAAGTACTCTTTTACTGCTTGGATTTGATTTTTATATGTATACAATCATTTTGCTATTGTGCTGCTTGTGTGTGGATGCAAAACTGCCTTAGCTCCCTGCATTCCATCTCGCTGCAGTATTGATGTTGCTATACATGGTAGTAAAATTAATTAAATTATGTTCTCTATTTATGAACTAGTTTATTACTTTAATTATTTATTGCTACTGCAGCTAATTTGATTTAGGCAATATTTAGTTCTGTTTCAGTAACTTCATTTTAAAAACAAACTGCTGGTTTGAATTCATTGGCATTAAGAACCTGTTATTGATTAGTTTGGCCTCAAACTGTGTGATGAGGAGCGTGGCTGTGTGCCATGCTAAGCCTTCTGTCCAGAATGTTAACAGCAAGCTGCACTTATTTTTTCTGGGAATATTTCTTTGGAAAGTGTATGAAGACTTGCAGGTGTGTAAGGAAAATCAAAGCCCTTCAACAATTTGTGTGGCTGAGCTTATCTTTACAAAAAAGAATAAAGAATGCAGAACTGAATAACTGTCACTACATCTCCCACTTTTGTACCTCCATCACAGTGTTCAGACATGGCCTTTACTACGGTTTATTGTTGAGAATTGGTAATATCACCTGTAGTGGTGACATTCAGTCTGCTCATCTGTGTATCTCTTCAAGCCTGCTCTCCAGTTTGAAGAGCTTAGTTCAAAACCTATTAAAATCAATCATAGGGCTTCCACTTTCTCTTTATTTCATGCTGTAGCTCCAATGACTCCCTGGCTCTCTCATGAGCAGCAGTCCTGCCAAAACTGCTGTGGTGTGGGACACACTTCCCACAGGGTGCAGTGCTCCAAGGACAGGCTGCTCCAGCCTGGGAGCAGGGCCCCTCTCCCCACTGGGTCTGCACTGGATCACAGCCTCCTCCAGGCATCACCTGCTCCAGCCTGGGCACCTCCCCAGGGGCTGTGGGTGGATCTCTGCATCTCTGTGGATCCCCAGGGGCTGTGGGTGGATCTCTGCATCCCTGTGGATCCCCAGGGGCTGTGGGTGGATCTCTGGATCCCCAGGGGCTGCAGGGGCACAGCTGCCTCACCACGGTCTCACCACGGCTGCAGAGCAATCTCAGCTCTGGCCCCTGGAGCAGCTCCTGCCCTTCCCCACTGACCCTGGTGTTGCCAAGTTGTTTCCCTCACATGTGCTCACCTCTTCCTCTTCTATGGCTAGAAAAAAGTTTGTGTGTATCCCACTTAGTTTTGATTTTTTTCTCAAATCTGTTATCACACCGGCGTTACCAGCCTCTCTCATTGTCCCAGCCCTGGCCAGCAGCCTGTCCATCCCCAGAGCCATCAGGAATTGCCTCTGCTGGACACGGTGGAAGCTTCCAGCAGCTTCTCACAGAACCCACCTCTGTGGACCCCCACTACCAAAACCCAGGCTGTGCAAAACCAAGACAGTGTCCTTTACTTATTCAGTACAGCAGTGTGTTGTTTACAGCATATGCAGTGACATTAAACAGCTGCTGCATCTCAAGCCAGAGGTAACTGCAGCAGTCCTGGAGTGCCTGTGTAAGCTGTGTCAAATCCCTGTGGATGAAGGGCTCTATTAAAAATGTAAGATCATTATCACTAATCTTGCAAGTGGACCGATGCATTTAACATATATGATTATAAACTTTGAAATGAGGTGATTTCATCTGGGAGAGCGTGTGGGAATTGTTTTTTCATTATCACGTTTTACAGAGTGAAAAACCTTCCCCTTCTCTCAGAGGATTTTGTGGGATTAGATGCTTGCTGTTTGCTGTTGCATATTCCTGCAAATGTTGGTATAATTATGTGCATCTCTGGTTCACTCTGCATCCTTCTTGGGAGGTTGTGCATGGCCTTCCCCAGTGATGTGCTGGGATGGTTCCCTTCGGATGGCAGCGAAAATAAGGAGAAGCTTTTCCCATGATCAGTTTGAAAAATGATCTGACAATATGTGCAGGAGTTTACTGATGTGGCAAAGTACTTTCTTGTGCAATCAGTTTGGGAATAACCGTACTGACTCAGAAAAATCACCTGATAAAGTGATTTATATGAACGATATTTTCAGTATGAAATTCAATAGCAGCTCTGAACTTATACTTTCACTGAAGGTGAATTCTTTCTAAACCCCTGACAGCAGGTCCCACCATCCAGCCAGCATCTCTGACCACATTTGCAGAGGTCTCTGGTCCTGGTGATTGAAACTTTTGCTTATGAAGAAAGTGCTTTCTCAGTTGGATTTAAGATAAGTGGTAGAGTCAAAAGTCACTATGAGAATGAGTTTTTATCTGATAAGAACAGCTCATCCCAGAATGGATTATCAAACTATAAGGCTATTTTCTATTGTGACCAAAACTGATCTTAGACTTTCTATTAGAATAAAGCCTAGTAAAGGCAGAACCAAAGCATCTAAATTTAAAATGAGTAAAGACTTCATTTCATCAATTTAGCTGCCCGGTTGTTGCTCCTCATTTTCAGGTACTTTACTAGAAAGGAGATGCAGAGGAGGAGAGAAAGAGGTAAATAGTGTGAGAACAGGAGGGGAAAGGGGGTACTTGGAGATGGTGCAACTTCTGTGCTTTGCTTGGATGTTGTATGCAAGCTGATGTGCTGAAGAGGTAGCAGCTTTTTGGGAGTGTGGGACCAGGCAAGTGTAAAAGAGGTGGAAATATCTTGTAATGGAAAATGCTCAAATTCCTACCAGGGAAGGACCATGGTAGGCTTATAATTTTTTTTTCCAAAAATAATCTACTTCTGACCAACCAAGCATGTTTAAATTTGATCAGTGCATAAGGCTCTTAAATCACATCCTTTTACATGATGTTTTAAGAGTATTACAAGTTTTTCTTGAGATGTTGCTTTCCTGTTTCCAGAGAAGAGGAGATACTGATGGGGGAGCAGGCAAAGCAAGGTTACTTGGGAATAAGGATACTCCAGAGAGTCTTAAAGAATAAAAGTTCAATGGGAAGTTTCTCTCTGCTTTTCTTGGATAGAAACAGTACACTACAGGCAGAAAGAGTGACAGAGAAAAGAGAAATTTGTAAATAATTTGAGCAATACTAGCATATAATATAATTTGAACATATGACCTCTCATAATTTCTTGCTCACATTTGAAAAACACATTAAGGCTGGCTTTACTGCAAGATCTCAACCAGCCTCAGGTCTTGGTGTCTGAAATCTTAATGATCTTTTCACAAAGATGTGAGTAAAATAGTGTCTTTTTGCAGACTTTTAAAACTTAATTATTTTATCAAAGGTAAACTTAATTAATGGGATCAATTGGCACCTGCAACTGAACCAGCTAGCACATTCTCTTTCCTCAAATGCTTAACCTCTACTAATTAATACTATTGTGCAGTCTGCTATAGCATCTCTAACTTTGTTCAGCCACGTGGAAGCCAGAGGTTTCTTTTGTAAGAACTCAAAGTTTGGACTTAATGACCTTGGAGGTCTTTTCCAACACAAATCATTCTCTGATTTAACTGTAACATCAATTCCAAATCCCATATTTCCACTTTTCTTTGGAGATAGGAGTGTTTAATGTGCATTTCTTACTTTTCAGTGGGGCAGTGTAATTACCAAACCTGATTGCAGCAAGCATCTCTGTGGCTCCACATGGAGGTCATTCATTCCTCTAGAAAAAATATTTCAAATCTTGTCAAAGTCAGAAGCTTAGGAGCACATACAATATGGGAAGCAATTCAGTGATTTGAAACAGAGGAACTCCTGTTATGCCTCTTGCTTTGCTTTTAAAGCAAATCCATCAAGAGAATTTGAAATCAATGACTTTAGACTCCTCTGTGCATCCGCATGTCTCAAGGAAGGACTGAGGATGTTGCTGAAAATTTAAATAATGACTTTGGAAACCAATAGCAACATGAAATGAGTACATCTGTCAGTCACTGCAGTCCCCATGTGTGGCAGCAAAGCAGGCTTTAAAATACACCTGGTGAAACAGTGCCCTTTGTGACATTGCACACCAAGTTGTACTCCTCTTGATAAAGATAATTTCAAGTTTGTTTTTTTTTCTGTTAGCACAAAACAGGTGATTAAAGTCAGGTGAAGTTTTGTGCTTGTACAGTGGCTTGATTATAACTTTAAAATATGATGGTTAATAAGAAAGAAGTAAAAGGGGATGTTAATTTTACTTGGTCTGTAATATTGCAGCAGTTATGTTCAATCATTTGTGAGACAGAAGGCTGTAAAATACATCCTGTAATGAGGTTACAGTAAAACCAAACATCATCATCAATAACAAAATCTCACTATTTATTTACTGATCTCTAAATAAAGTGTGATTGGAGTAAATATGATGGGAGACATTTAATTAAACTGAATGAAGCAGTGTTGTAAACATCACATTGCAATGACAACATAAAATTAATAAGTTGGCAGACCACATAGTTAAGACTCCAAAATGCATTTATAACTATGTCCTTTTGATAAATGTTGCAGTGCCTCTGTGAGTGCCTTCAAACTGATTCAAGGATGTCCAATGCCATAGTACCCTGCCCAGCCTCTGTCAGGGCTGTTGTCCTTATTTTCAGTTAAAACATTGCAAGTAAAGAATATTTTCCATAAGGAAACCTGACTAATACCCACCACTCCATAAAATGAAGATACAGCTTGCATTGGAAGGATTAATGAGTGTATTGTCACAGATGTCAAACAGTTACGGTTGTGATGGCAGTAAATCTTTTTCTGAGAATTGCTTCTTTTCTCTTTTTGATATTTTCTGTAAAACATCAAAATGTATTTTAATTGATCCAATATTTGCTAATATGTTTCTGCTTCATTCTTCTGTTTTGAAATTGCTGGATCCAGAAATAAGGATCCTGTGCCAAGAGGCAAACATTGTCTTAAGATGCAGTTCCTGCTAGATGTGTTATTTGGAATAGCTGATAAAAGCCAGAAGTCTTCTGCCTTACTGGGGTAGAGTTTGCTACTTGTAACCACCATGCAAAACTACTCTGTGGCCTCTATGTAAATCCCTCCTCCTTTTTTTGTGTCCCTTTTTTTTTATTTTTTGAGGGTGATCTAGTTAGTCACGCTCAGATTCCAGTATCCCACTGAACAAGCTGTTCCTGTGCTGTGTTTTTGTAGAACCACCACAGAGAAGCTGCATAGGGCACAGTGATCAGTCTGACTCTCAAATGCCTCTGCCTTCCACAGTGAGAACAAAGCTTAAGTTTCTTTGCTGCTTTTCCAACCAGACCAGTGCCCAGTTAATAGGAAGCCCATACGCCATCTACAGAGCTGTGTACATCAGAAATGTCAAAATTCCTTATTACTACTTATTCCTTATTACTTATTACATACAAAACAGATGCTGTGAGTTAGGTTTTGTGGGAGAGGTATCAGAACCATCAGCGTACCGAGCTGGTAAGTACCGACTTCGTGCCTTTGGAGGACTTTCTCCATAAAACAAGGTCGAAAGGAGTTGAGGTTGGTACCCCAAGTACACTGCACAGGCAGATGAAACCAGAGACCATTAAAAGCCCTGTCTCTTGAAGTGTACTTTATGATAGAAGTGCATGGAAATCCCTCGCTGCGTGTCCTCCTCTGTGATGGTGTTAATGGAGCTTTGAATAACGCAGTGCGGCATTGCTGCAGTCCCATGGTTTTATCATCTTTTTCCCATTATTTCTACTTGTTCTGTGGGAACCAGACTCATCCTTTCTATTCTTTCTCTTGTTTCAGACATGAAGTGTGTGGGGTGCTGCTGGGATGGCATGGATGTGTGTGCAGGAGCACTGCACTGTCCCGCCAGCCTCGCAGGCTCTGCAGCACAGATAGATCTTGTGCCTAGCAATTGGTTCCTGTTTCTGCACTCCCTTCCTGCCATTCCCCTGGATTTAGCTGAGAAAGATGTGCCACACCTCTGGGGAAGCTGAGAAGCATAACTACTTGTTTCTCTCTCCATATGTATTTAAATGAGTTGGGAGCAGAGCCCTTGCTCTTGATGTTTTATCAATAGTGCCTTGGTTAGAAGTTCACTTGTGTTCATTAAAGCTCCCTTTTTAGATGTAATGTGTCACTTCTGCCCAGGGGAGAAGGATGGTGTTTGTAGGAGTGGGGTTGCTGCATTATTTTGATGTTGTCAATTCACAAAAATTGGGTGATATCAGCACATTGTCTGATTGTCCCCTCCCATTGATGGAGTTGATTCTGGTTCAGATTAAAACTCCCCAGGTTAAGACCCCTCAGCAGTTTTGACTGGTACCAGCCATCTGAGCTTGAAACTGTGAGGTTTTTTGACCCAAAGCATCCTTCTCTTCCGTACCCACATCTTCCATATGACTTGCCAGAAAGCAGCCATGAAAATCACCTCACCAAGGCGAGATTTCAAATTCAGTACATTTAGAGTTATGTTCTTTGCTTAAGTCCAGTCTGTGAAACTTCACCTGATGATTTCTACGGTGTCTCTTCCAATCTGGGCATCAATGTGATGACCCATAGGCTACTGAGCTACTAAGGAAAATCCCAGGAAGATATTCAGGCTTCATTAAAGGCATCAAGATACATGACATGTTTTTAGCTGTAAAGGAAGACATGGTTTCTTTTCCCTAAAACGTAAAACAATCAAACTGAATGTGAAAAATTGGATAAAAGCCTCTTACCAATAAAAACTGCCATATTTGCCAGTTTCCCATTCTGTGCAAAAATGAGCTATTGGAGGTAGGTGGTTGATCATCCCAAAATGAAAAAGCAGGTCCAAACTGGTGGTGATGTGTGTAAATGCTGGAAGGAAGGACCCAGCTTTCCTTGCTCTCTGAATTGACTATGCCTTGATTCATATTTATTTAGTTATGATAGAAATTCTTGGTGGCTTCTTGAGAAACAAATATAATATTAATGTTGGCAATTAACCCAGTTATTCTACCATGCAAAAGGTGCAATTTTCCTTGTAATGAAAAATTTAGATCTGCTTTGATCATTTGGAAAGCATGAAGTAAACTAATGAAGCAACTTCAGGACATGAATTCCAACATTCTTACTAGGTAACTACATAGCATCATTCCTCATAGGCCCAGAGGATCTAACTATAAACTCAAAATAGAAAACCACAGAAGAAATTGCAATTAAATTTGCAATGCATTCAAAGAGCTGGAAGGAATTGTGTCAGGCTTGAAAGTGTATCGTTTATTCTCTTTGCTGATGCATACAGTCTCTTCTTTCTCCATGAGAGATGGCACCAGCCCTCCAAGTAGAGAAGCTGCCACACAGACATTTTCTAGGGCATTATTAGGGTAAAGGAAAGATTTAAGATATTAATAAAGAAAACTGCACCATGTGCAGAAGGATGTCTGGGTGTGCATTGTAGGAAATGCTGTGGTGGTGATGAGTAAAATGCTCAGGGTGTGGATTCCTCTGGTGAGAAGAAAATCCCATTTGGGCTGTCCTAGGATCACCTGTGATGAGTTGGGGGCTTAACCTACACATTGGTTTAGCATAAAAATTAATTCCTTGAAAGGGAAAGGTAGACAAAAGGGCAAGAGCTCTGAGGTGCTGTGCATGGTGCTGGCACAGAGCTGCAGCTCAGGCAGCCCGTGAGCAGCTTCAGTTACTGGTCTGGGACTGCAGCTTGCCAAAATCCCTGCAACAAAGCCAGGCTCTGCCCTGTGTGGCTGAAATTACTCCTTCAGGAATGTATCTGCTGCATCTGTTCAGGGGAGCAAAGGGATGGTAAATCACATTGGTGATAATTAATTGTTGTAGAAAAAGTTTTTATCACTTTCATAGAATCACAGAATCGTGAAGGTTGGAAAAGATCATGAAGTCCCACCATCAAACCAGCACCAGCACTATGGTCACCACTCAGTTATGTCCCCAGGTGCCACATCCACATTTCTGAACACTTCTGGAGATGGTGACTCTACCACTTCCTTGTGCAATCTATTTCAATGCTTGACAATCTTTTCCATGAAGAAATTTTTCCTGATATCTAGTCTAAACTTCTCCTGGTGCAACTTGATGCTATTTTCTCTTGTCCTGTTGCCTGTTTTGTTCTGTAAGTCTTCAGTTCAACTGCTGAAGTAATACCAGGGTCTGCCAGGAATGAGGGGCATCCATACCCATCAGCATTTGAAGGCCATGTTTATTTAGAAACCCTTCAAGAGATACAAAAATTATTGCTGCTGTGAACCGTGCAATAAGGCTGTGAGTAACTTCTTTTAGATATCTAACTGTGTTGAAATTGTGAGAATTAATAAAGGAGATTTTACTGCAAGTACAGTAAAAAGCTTTACAAGCAGCTTCCAGCACTCCTGCCTCATGAAGAGAAGCAGCATCAGATGAAGCTGTGATGGGAGGACCTGCAGTACCCAGCTGTGCTGGAAATTGGACCCAAGGCATGGTGAGACCAGGAGCCTCCAGGAGCAGTGTGGGATGGAAGAGGTACTCCTGCCTAGATAGAAAAGTCCTGTTGTAATCCCCTTTCAGGGAGCTCCCTGATTAGAGGATTTTCTCCAACAAAGTCCAGTAGCAGAGTTCAAAAAGATGAGCAGAGTTTGCAGCTTTGATCTTTGAAGTTGTTTATTTTCTCTTATCTCGTGGCTGGCGAGCTGCCCAAGACCAGGTCCAGCTTGCCAGAAAACAGAGCTTGCCAAGAGCACGAGACACCCAACTCAAGGTCTTTTATGGACTTTTTGCCCAATTAATTCACAGAACGTACTATATTTACAATTCTGCACCAACAATTGCCACCTATTCTAAACATGCATTTTCTACATCAAATCTACTCCAGCAAATGAAAAATCTACTCCTGTCTTTGTGCCACCATGACTGCAGAAAATGGAGTAGAAGAAGGAGGGCATAAAACACCACCCCAAAACCTCCATCTTGCTTTTATCTGTCTCTATACTAAAATCCCAAAACTACAAATTTTCACCTTGTGACAAACTAAACTACTACTTCTTTCTAATCTTTGTTGCTCTTAATTCATCCTCAAGTGTGGGGAGTTTTTCCAATGGACTGAGGTAAAAGGCAAAGCTTTCCTGGGGTTCCAGCTGGGGTCTCAGATCCCCCAGGGCAGTTTGAGGGGTTTTTCTCATGGCCTGAACTCCAGCAAAGTCCCACCAACAAAAATGCAAGGTTGAGGTGACAAGATAGGACAGAGGAACAGAGCAAAGAGAGTACAGTTCTGAAAAATGCAACCCACCCAAAGCCTTTTTTTTTAATACTTCAATATGTGCATCCATGTGTCTAATTGAAAGAGAAAGGTATTAATTACATTCAGAGAAATGTGCCAAGATGTGTTTTGAAAAGTATTCAAATATTTTGATAAGTTCTGGAGCCCTTCAAGGGGTGGCTTTTTTTTTTTTTTTTTTTTTTTTTCTCGTAGCTTGGCTTGATGTGAAGAGTATCTCCAAAATGTGAAGGAAATTGGATCTTGAAAAGGCATCTAAGCTTACATTGGCTTGACTGTCATTTTCATGCTAATGGGTTATTAGAGGCTGAGTTAAATTGAAGAGAGAAAACCTTTAGGGTCTGTTTAAGGCATCATAAATATGGATATTGCTGTCTCCTCATGTAACTATTTTTATTAAGAGAAAAACAACAATCATTTATCTTGTAAAGACCTTACTAAGAAGAATGATTAGTATGTTAGGTTTATTTTGTGATACTTCTTGCATTCTGAAGTTAATGCACTCAGGGATGTGGTCTCATTCTCTGTGCTTATTTTGCACCAAGGCTGCTGACACAAACCTGAGCAGTGGAGCCTGTGCTACAGGAGGTGTGGCTGGGCACTGAGCCTCAGGAGTGGGGAGGGCTCAGCCTTGGGAATCTGTCCCAGAAAACCAGCAGGGAAACTGTGCACACCTTCTGCAGAAGGTTTAATTTGTCCCCCTTGCTTTGCAGTGTCAGTATCCAGCAATGTCAGTTATGTGACATCTGCCATCCACTGTCACTGGGCATAGTGGAATTGGAAAGCAAAAAAACACATCTTTAAAGACAGCCAAGTCTTACAGCATTAGTAGAAAATGTGGTATGGAGACCTGTTCTCTCAGCTGGCAAGGGCAGTGTTTCTGTTTACTTCTGATCATTAATGTTTTTCTCTTGCTTCTACATGGAAAAGAAACCCCAAAGTCTGGGCACCAGAATACTTCAGGATGAGAGAAGCAATCCACATGTAATGCTTTAGATTGTGATTTCCAATCTCATCACTGTGCCAAGAACCCAGTTACTATTTAGCACTGAATTTTGTTGAGGTGTTTATGCACGAGGCTGGGAGGTTAGGTCTGTTGTCTCAAAAAAACAGTCAAACCAGCCCTCCTTGCCACTGTGAGTCTTCCATCTTCTTCTGATCCTCCATCTTCTTCTGGAACAGCCCAAATTAACAGTTTTGATGATGTGACACGAAAATGTGAAGGATTTGGAAGGATTTGTTCACTTTGGCTGCATACAGAAACTTGTTTGCATCAAGGAAAACATTCATTAACACCAACCACATAGCAATTAAGGGTAGTTAATATTTACATGGCATTTTGAATGGGCATGGTGATAAATTCATTTATGATTTTCCAGAGGTAAACTTAATGTGAAATCCATGGATAAACAACAAGCCACAAACAAAGTGAATGTGTATTAGCATTTTGCATCCCTGTCCCTTCTGTCCTTTATTCTTCTGGCTCCTTCTGTATGGCAAAGCAAAGGCAGTGGAAGTTTGGATTCTATGTCAAAGAAAGTTTCTTACTCTTTACTCTGATTTCTTTCCTCCATATTGACCATGCTCTGTCTCCTAGACTTTAACTCTGTATTAATGGATATTTTTCCATTCTTCCATAAATAGATCTTGTAGGTGATAAGTAGCTCTTTGAGAGTGTAGGTCTACACACTCAGCAAAACTACATGCAGGGAGACTTGCCAGAAGCAAAATCAATCTGTTAAATTTTGAATATTTCAAAGAAGTTCAGTACTGCGTGTTAAACAAAGATGCTGTAATGCACTCTAGCACTTTTTTGGCAACAAAAGCATATCTGGTGAAAAAACAGCACTGCTCAAATTCAGAAGTGAAGGATGCCACACAAAAATTAATTGTTAAAATGGCTGGTCTCATCCTTCTAATAATCCATCTCAGATGCAGAGCTATGATAATCTGCAAACTGTTGTCATTTGACTGGGCTGTGGAGCTTCAAGGAGAGAATTAAAGCTTCACCCATCCGGAATTCATTCCCAGTTGTCTGAATTAGTTGGACTTTAGGAGGTCCTGGCAGTGCTAATGCCAGAGCTGCTGCCAGCATAGCTGTGCTCCTGCAGGACCTCAGCCTGGCAGGGTGTTTCCAAGCCAGACAATCTGCACATCCCTTCTGTGCAGGACTGAACCTGCTGCTGCAGCATTCGGCTCCTCCAGGGTCTGTGCTGTGACTTCAGCAGGGGCAGGACCTGCCAGCATTGCTGGGATGCTGGGCCCTTGGGATGAGGGTCTGGTTTGTGGCCAAAGGGATTCCCCTCACTGCACAGCCAAGCTGATGTACTGTAAACCTCTGAAAAGCTCATGGAATTTTATTTATGGTTTCTTAAAGCCCCCGTAGGTGTTTTCTAAAGGATTATTTTATTGGTGCTTAATTGGTGCTTAAGGTACATTAAATATCAGCATCCTTAAGGTCCATGATGCACAGGAAACAGCTTTCCTGTCCTTCAGTAAAGCTGTTTCTGTTGTATTTGAAGAGACATTCCTTTCTCTCTCCAGTCTATTGCAGTGTTCTCTGGTTAAGGCTTTAGGAGAGCTAACAGGGACAATACATTTCCATGGGCTTATATTTTAATTGAGGTGTGATAGAGGACCTTGGTCTGCAAATCTCCACTGTATTTTTACTGTGTATGTTATGTTCACTGCTTTTGTGAACACTCTTTTCAATCTTTGCCACAAGTTCTTTGTTGCACAAAATTTTAATAATAGAATGTATTTAAATCATCTTTTGTATAAAGGGATTAATTTTATTCCTTATATTCTGCTGAATGTTTATTGGAGAAGACATAAAATAATTTTGCATACTTTTCTGAATTTCAGTGGGATAACATTTGTTTACCAAATGCACTTGTTTTGGAGCTTTCCATGCTCATCTCCCTTTGCATACAGCTGTATACGTCTTCTCCCTTCCTATATCCAATTAGTTTTCAGCAATAAGGGATTAAATCGTTCCACTCACATGGCTTCTGCTGTTCCTGTCTATAAATTCTTGATTGTGACACTTTGACTTGTCCCTCAAGCTTGCAGGGTTCCCAGGGAGCCCAGCAGTGGCCAGCTCACCCTGCTGCATAGATCTACAATTGAAGCAGTTTCAAATGCAACTAAACCCATCAGGAAAGGATGTGCATAAGCCCTCTTTGTTTTTACTGCCTCTTTTTGATGCTTCCTTGTAAGTGCAGTTATATTCCTCTGAAATGAGTTAATTTGACCCTGAAAATGCTGCAAAAAAAGTCTCACCCATTAACCCGAGCTGATTAAACAGTGGCAAATAGATGCCACAGGCTAGCAGGTTTTTGAAGACCATGGGGAGGTAGTTGCTGCCCTTAGGAGAATTTTCTTTGACAGCACAATGTTGAGTTTTGGCTCAGTATTTGCTTGGAAATGGAAACGTTCTGATCTGGTGCAGAAAGCGGAGTCTCCCACTGGGATCATCTCCACTGATGAGGAAACTAATTCTCCATCCCCCAGTTGTGCTGTAAGGAAATCCCTATTCTCAGTGTGGGTACATACAATGGTCTGGGTTGGAAGGCACCTTAAAGATGTTCTTGTTTCAACCCTTCAGGGACACCTTATTCTAGACCAGGTTGCTCTAAGCCACATCTGACCTGACCTTGAACACTTCCAGGGACAGAGCAGCCACAGCTTCTCTCTCCTAGTTTTTGTTTCCAAGGGCAGGAGCTCTACCCAAATTACAGGGGAGATGCAACACAAAAAAAATCCTGGGAAATTAATAATTTTCTCACTCCTCTTGCCTATTTCCCTTTTTCATTGAGAAAATGCAACAGTTCTGGCAAAGGCTGGTGCAGCCTCTGCTGATGCTGATGGTGTCTGACACAGCATTAATGTGAAGTCAGACATGAAAAACAATGCAAGTAGCACTGATTTGTTGTTTTCCAGGTTGGTTAAGTTCCTTCTGATTGAGGAAAGGAATTTAAATATAGCTTGGCAGTTTGGAGGGAATACATACAACCAGGAGTTGTGTGTCCACCACTCTTAATGGTGACACTCCCACACTACTTCCAGGGGATTCTGAAATTATTATTAAGGGTGGCACCCCAATAATGCTTCCAGAAAAAAAAAAGTGGGTGGTGAGGCTTAGTTTCCCTTGGGTCTCAGTGATCTTTATGGGTCCCTTCCAACTCAGGATAGTCTATAATTTATTGTGGTAGGTGTTAAATGCAGTATCTGCTGTCCACATTCATGCCTTAACTCCACTGTCCTTAAAGCATGAGTGTGGCTTGTGCTTGGTGGGGGCACATTCAAGTGGGATCAGAATACTTTGTGGAGTAATTGTGATTTGTAATTGTAAGGAAGGACTTCTTCCCCCACCCCAGGTCAGTGAGAAGGGCTCCTGCAGCATGCATGCTTTGTTCTCTCTTGAGCGTGGTTTTGAATGACTGTACCATCCATAGCCCTTGAAGAGCCCCCTGGGACCATTGCTGTACCATCAGCTGTTGTTGGTAATGAGGCATCCATTGCTCTGCTGTTCCACTGGCTGTGAGAGGACTTGGGAAAAGCTGATGGGATCCTTCAAGAGAGAACAGGCTGAGGAATGTTTTAAAGCTTTCATGCATAGATACCCTTTGGTGCCTAAAGGAGGCTGCAGAAGTCCTCTGTTTGAATGTACAGGTTGGAATACAGAATTTTGGTGGGTTTTTTTCCCCTATGTTTTCATGACTCAGCCTTAGGCTGTCTAGCTCAGAGAGAAAAATGTTATCAAGTCGCTCATCTCACTAATTTCCTTCAAGTTTTTTGCTAGTTCCTTCTATGCCATGCATTTTAACACTCTGTCAGTGGCAGCATACACTGCATTTTGTTAGTCAGGATTAACATAGTCCAGGACTTTTACTGAGCTTCATGGGTGTGTGGTGGTGCAGGTGTTCAAAGAAGCACTGGAAATGCCTATTTAAATTCTTCTCCAGCTACTGGAATCAATCATAAATAAACTTAAATTATGATCTGCCTTCTTTGCAGATTTTCTTCCCCACCTCATGTAGCAGAAAAATCCGTGTTGTAAATCCCCTGTGAAGCGCCTTTTGCTGGCAGTTCCTGTGGCTGCGTTAAAGGGATGCTCACTGCCATATTTCAAATCTTGGGCACCTTTTATCTTCCTCATGCGAGCGTGCTCCTGGGTTCAACTGGGGGAGAAAGACAGCAGTTTGTCTGCATGGTGTGCTCTGCAAGCTCAGATAAGAATATAATGACCTAGAAGAGGGGGAAAAAAAAGGTAAAAGAGCCCCCATAACTCAGGGTTTCTTGTTCCTTGAGATAATATGGAGCATGCTCAGCACACCTGGGGATGGAGAATCATCTCCTGGGAAGCAGTGAAATTAAGTGCTGGTGCTGCTGAAGGGAAAAAGGAGAGATTTAATCTTCTGGGTTTTTCTCACATGGGGCTTCAGCTCTCTGCCAAACTTCCATATTCTGCTCTGAGACAGAAGGGAGCAGCTGTTACCTCTTGCCACCATACCTGCTCCACTTTGTTGCTGATGTTGTCAGCTGAATGGGGGGAGGGTGGGGAAAGCAACTTTTGCTGCTTTTTCTGCTTTTTGCTTACCAGGTTGTGTTTGAAGATTAAATTGGGACATATCTCTTCCTCTTTGTTCTTGGATATGGACATGCTGAATCTGCACATGGGATGTAAAAAAGGACTTTTGGACCAATGATTCAGGCTCTGTGCTGATGCCTTTTATTTTTTATTTTTTTTTCTTTTGGGCACAGCTTAGCCAGAATTGTCATGCTAAGTACAACAGGAAGGAAACAAAGAAAACTCCCTGAAAATCTGGTATTACAGCACTAATGGCAGCAAAATGGCACTTAGAGTGGTGATAGTGTTCTGATAAGTTATGGGTGCTGTGAAACCAGATGATTTTTCATTAACTCCTTTTACTTTAGGGATTTCTGTCTTCAAGTTCTCATTTGATTTCTGCAAAATTCCTCCATTGAAAAGAGTTTTTCTAAATAACAGGAACTGTGGCCAGACTGTAAGCTTGGCTTGGGCTTTCGAGGTCGTGCATTCCCTCAATTCAATTCTACATTTGTGGATAGTATAAGTTATATTATGCTGCTTCAGAGTCACCTGTGACATTGCAGGGGACTGATGAGACAGAGAATGGATTGGTTGAAAAAGTTTATTTTCAGGTGGGACTTTCAGAAGTCTCATTCCCAATGCCTGACCATCATGGCATCCCTAATTTCTTTGAGTTTAGGTTTCCCACTGAAAACAGTATGCTGTGGGTGAACCTGAGAATGGTGGGACAAAGCAGTCACTGTTCCAGCTTTCTTTTGTTTCCATAACAAATATCGACTGGTCTAGACTGAAGGATCAATTCAGTCCCTTAGCGTGCCCCTCAGCACACACACACACTGAATTAATTTGATAATCCCTTGGGTAAAGAAGAATATTTTCTGTTATTATACAACTAGAAGAAATCATATCCTGAAATGGTAAATGTCATGATATTGATCAAAATTGGCAACAGCATCTCCAAACCTTGTTGCCACTGCTCAATACTGTTTTCCTTTCTTTCCTCCTTTCGTTTTAAAGGTACCTTTCAATACCAACGTGTTGAGGGTTGGGTTTCTTTCTATTTTTACTTATAGAATTTTTTTCACATAAATTGCTAGGAAACTAACTACTGGGTACTTCTGGGTACTTAAGAAAAACAGAAAAAGTGGTCAGAGGAGAGAAGTGTAGCATCAGGCTACACTTTTGCCTCTGGGAGTTTCTCTCCGAAGGGAAGATACTGTGAGTTTTGGGGCAGGTAAAGGACGGGGCTGGGGGCAGGTAAAGGACAGGGCTGGGGGCAGGTAAAGGACCAGGCTGGGGGCAGG
>WEIU01011761.1:414090-439179 GCA_013389925.1 Aegithalos caudatus
TGCACATGTGGAATAGTTGTGCTGGGAGAGATGCCCAGGAAGGGAAGAAATGAGATCCTTGGTTTTCCTTTCAAAATGCAATATTTGCTTTAAGACTATTGAATATGATTCTTTCATATTCCCACCCCTCTGTTTAATAACTATGTATTTGCTACTGATCGTGTTAAATACGTCTGCACCTCACACAATGGTATCTAATCCCACAGCAATATTTCAGTATAAAATCATTTGGAATTGCCAGTACAAATGTCTGTAACAAATCCAGCAGGAGGAAGTTTTGGACAGCTTTTGGAGCCCAGTAGCTCTGGTCTTATAAGGAAATTCAAGGCCACAAAGCTGCTGTGCCAGCCTGGGGACACTGAGCCCCTGTCCCAGGTTGTGCCTTTCCTTACTTATCAGAGACATGCATTAGGTTTTCACCTTAAAAAATCCAAGAAAAGTGGTCATTCTCCTCACCCCTGAACTCCATTCCTGAGAACAGTAGTCCTCTTTCTAATGGAGGGACATTTACATGGGAAGGGATGCTGTAATTTTTGTTTTACATGTTTTAGCTGCTAAAGTGGGTATTGTTAAGGCAAATAGGACATTTAAGTGTGAAGTTTGGGAAACTTGGTTGCAGTTCAGGGTCATTCCTGCCATCATACAGAGAGCAATTTGCCTGTTTCTCATTTTCTTTTTCCTTCCCTTCTCCCCTCCTTGCCAGCTGGTCATTCACTCCATTTCACTGTGAGACCCAAGGGGTTCTTTTATTTATTGACATTTTCAGACCTTTTTTCCTCCAAAATGGGCACTCTGCATGTTCTTCCACCTGAGTAACCTGGAGGCAGCCATTTAGTGCCTGCAGGTCATGTTGGAGTCAGTAAATACACCCTCCAGGATCCCTGTGGGGACCTGCTCTGCAAATGCAGCTCCCATTGGTGTCAGTGAGGATTATGAACATGAATAGTTGGCAGCTCTGGTTTGTCCTTTAGGTAGAGACAAATATTTCCATTGAAAAATGCAGGTCTTAAAGTCAAAGCTGTGCTACATTATTCAGTGCAGAAAATTTTCAAATAATACATTTTTTGCCTTTTTTTTGCCTTTTTTTTTTTTTTTTTAACATGAGCTCTGTCTCATGGACAACCCCAGCTGTAGCAGCTCTGGAGTAGTTTGAATCTCCCATGCTGAGTGTTAATGGGAACAGGAGCAGTTGAACACATGCACATCAACAGGAGACTCGGAAGCATTAAAACAGAATTCTCTCCTGCCTTTTCCTTTCCTATAGAGATAACAGGTCCCATTAGTACAGAAAGCTTTGGCAAGGTGGTATTTGCAGTCCAAGGCTGGAAAGCAGCTGCCATCCCCAGTGTGTTGTTCAGCAGAGGTCTTCACTTTTCATTGCTGCCAGTAATCCTATTTGCTGTGAGCACAAAATGCCAGCTGGATTTTGGCTGCTGGATGTGATGTTCTGTTACAAATGGGTCGAGGCAATTTTGTGCTGCAGTGGATCCAATGGAACCACACACAGGGATGTGCTCCCCAGCCATGGGTGGGGACTGTCAGCCCTTTCCAAGTCATGGTGTGATGGGAAGAGCCAGGCTGGGGGAGGATCAAACACAGTTTTTGTCTCTAAAGCAAATGTTTTTGGAAGTGAACTTTTTTCCCCAGGCATTTTCAGTCATCCCTGTCATGCTGCTTGTGTATTTCCTTTGCAAGCTTTAGGCTCCTTTGTTGCTGTGCTGAGCCACAGAATATTCCAGCATGCCAGGCTGGTGGGGAGGCATTGGTGGATCCTGGGTCTGCAGAATTGGGGGCCTGGGGGCCTTCTCAAAGGACAGTGCCAGCAGCCTCTCTGCTGATAATTCATGGCTTGAGCTCTATGTGCTGGTGGAAAAGAGTTGTGTCCTTGGCACAGGATGTTCCTTCTTGCTATTTGTACTTATATATTTATTGCCTTTACTCTTGTAGAATCAAATATAGTGACTCTCACTGCTTTTTTCCTTTCTGGTCAGTCATCCAAAAAGACTGGTGGAAATGCTGCCTTTTCCCTTCCTTTTGGTCTGTTTCATCATTCCCTTGTTCCCTCCAAGCTGCCTGAGAGCTCTGTGTGCTGATCCAAAGGGACAAGTGGCAATGACAGAGACTGGGATGACAGACCAGGGAGTTTCTTGAATTGTCCCCCCCTTTTTACAATGAGATTTACTTTATTTTTCTAAGGCATCAGGGAATGAGCTTGAAGTATAAGGTAGTAGAAAAGCCCAATTCCTATCCAAAGTTTTTTCCTAGTTTCCTATCCAAAATATGGTGCCTACCTCTTCTTGGCTCATGCTGGGCATCTCATGTCTCTGCTTTAAACCGGTGCCACTGCTTTTCTGGGGCTTTCATGGCACTCATCTTGCCTGTGTTCAGATGTAACCACTGCTTTGAGCTCCCAGGTGTCCGTGCTCACCTTGTACTCCTCTCTTGTGTAGTTGTGCTGTATCCATGGGATCAGCCCCACAACATGCCCTGCACCAAAATGCCTTTTGTTCTGTTCCCTTTCTTAAAAGAATAAAAAGCCCCATAATGCTGCCTTTGCCCAATATGCTCTGATGTTGATGACTGATGATTGCTGCTTATTCCAGCTTTTTATCTCAAGCTTTTCCTCTTCTGCTATTAAATGTGACCCTCTTGTTTTCATTTGGTGCCTTTGTATTTGGTGCCTTCGAAGGGAAACAGTGTTCAGTTGATTTTAACTGCTGTTGCTTGTTTTTGTTCTGTGTACAGAGCATTTTCAAAGGGAAGGGAGTGAATCCATGTACTCCTATTTTATGTCCACCCTTTCAGATCTCCCCACACTTTCCTGGTGTGGGTGACTGAGGAGGGCTCCCACACCCTGAATGCAGACTTGGAGGCTTTGTTTGGCAGCAGGATAAATCCTGGATGGACTCTTTGTGTGCCTGTGGACCAGCACTGATGCCATGGAAGGGGAAAAGATCACTGGGGGGGTGAGGGAAAGGGGCTCTGCCCTCCTTGGCAATTTCTCAAACTGGATGCCCAGCCTTACAAATTAAGAAAATTCAGATTAAATCAAAACTATCTGAAACAAAAATACAGCCATTGCAGAAACCCTTAATTAGTTATAGATTTTTGTCTGGTTTTTAACTCTTCTGAATTTTTCATTTTAGGTTGTGAGTCCCAAACTGAGAAACCAGTGATATATTCTATTCCTCAGAATAAAAAGGAAAAGCAGCTAATCTTAGCATTTTGCTGCTAACGCTCCATTTCTACACTGGTACCTTCAGAGCCAGTTTTAACATTGTATGAAGTTTAAAGGCTTTTCACTTTAAAAATAGCTTTTTAGTAGATTTTTTTCATCTTACTGTGTTATCCTTTCAGTAGTTTCAGTTGCCAATAACTCTTCCATCAGGTAAAAGCACTTTAAAATGCTTCCTTCAGCACAGAACAAATACAGAGAGAGTAAAAGATTTGTAATGCAGGAGAAATTACATTAATTCTGCTGTCCTCCTTTGCAGAAGAGCACGGGGAAAAGTGCTGGGGTTAGTTACCTCAGGAGTAGGAAGATATCTTGAATTGTCATATTCAGAGGAGATAAATCTTTAATCACAGTCAGAGTAATTTCCATTATTGATGCAAAAGTGAAATCATCAGGGAGGGGGTGAGAAATAGTTTTGCGCTGGGGACAGAACCTCAAAACTCTGGGTATTAACAGCAGCTGTTAGGTCTGACAGGCACTTGCTGACAGACTCAATGGTCTTGTCTTATATGAGATTAAAGTTTCCATGTGTTAACACTGGCTTCAGATGGAGTTAAACAAAATGGTGTGTCCACAAAATACAGTTGTCCTGCCTTAGACAACAAACAGGAAATTAAACAAGTGGAGAATTACAAAATTAGCACTAGGTGCCAAAGACCTGCATGCAGTTGCTTTAAAAATAGTGTTTCTCCTTATTTCTCAGTCTTGGAATAGGAGTTCATTAAGGATAACAGAGAATGGGAAAGAGGATTGCAAATTGTTATTGATTGGTGCTGGGCTGTGGAGATTTCAGTCTGGTTTCAAGCTCCTGGAACATTTCCTGATCACTCTCACTGACCAGCACTGAATTAAAAAGCTTGGGGAACTGCAGTCTCTTGTGCTAGAGCAAAGTAAGGAATTTGGGGGGGATGTTTATATTTTTTTATATATGTTGGTAACATTGCAATTAAGAGCAACTTGCTCTGCCTGGCCATGCACACACCTGAGTGCAGCTTTTGCTCCGTGGCTTGGCTTGAGCAATGATCTGAGTACAACCTTTGAGCTGCTGAGCAGATTGAGCAGGACTGGGTTAATTTCAGGGCTATCTGCAGTCTCAGTGCAATATGTACATTTGTGTTCATGACTGTCCCATTGGAAGATGTTTGGTTTGTTTGGATTTGCTATCATTTAAATGTGCTTTGTTCATGAGTTTTTACGAACCTTAACAGACGAGCACTACATAATGTATATAGAGAACATTTTCAAGATTCTTCCTGTTCTTACTAATTTTTAAAGGCAGTCCCAAGGTGGGATGCAGTCCTGCCCATGCTGCCAGCAATGTGCCTCAATGTCTGCCTTGCACATCCCTGGAAGTGTTCAAAGCCAGGTTGGATGGGGTTTGGAGCAACCTGGTCTGGTGGAAGGTGTCCCTGCCCACAGTGGTGAGGTTGAAACAAGATGATCTTTTAAGGTTCCTTTCAACCTAATTCTGTGATTCTAGGAAAACTATTTTATAAGACATCCTTTCTTCTATATCCCAGTGCAGATATAACACATATTTCCTTCAGTATTTTGTGATTGTAATTCTCCCCATAATGGACCTGTTTGGCTCCTGCCTCACTCATACTGAGTGCATACTCCTGCACTTGTAATCTATGAGACTCTAAGGCATCTAGTTGGGAAAACATAAATGAAATGTCTTGGGGAAAAGAGTGTGAAAAGACACTGTGCAGCCTGAGTTTCTGTGCAACAGTTTCAAGCTGGAGGTTTATGCTGATTTAGGTGTGATGCAGGAGGGGCACTAATCCTGTTGCTGGGGCTGCTCATCAATCAGGAAAAGTGTCCGTGAGTTAAAGGCAAGTTTGGCTTTGCCCAGGAGAAAAAAATACCCAAACACAAAATGCCTGCTAACACAGACACTTAACACAAATCCCATTACAACTTAATAGCTTTAATATTTTTCCCCTTTTATTTCCAGCAAATGTCAACTTTTACAGAAAAGCACCAGTTCTCAGAAATAGACTCAAAATGAATGCAGTCCCTAATATTCACACAGAGCTGTCTGCCTTCCTTTACGTGTAGTAGTAAATGACAGAAGTGTTGCAAGTTGTACATAAATGCAACTATTGATAGATTCCATCTGGAAGCTTTTACCCTTGTAAATTAACCTGCTTGGGATGAAGAAGCAGGAGAAGGAAGGGACACTAAAAGACTATAGATTCGTTTTCTCAATAGATCAAGCTGAGTTGTTCTTTGACATTATCATCCTAAAGATTTTTTTCCCCCTTCATTGCATGCATTGTCTTCCTTATCTCCAGTGAGGGGATCAAGCAAGAAGGGCAGATTTAGATTAGATATTAGGAAAAAATTCTTCCCTGTGAGTGTGCTGAGGTCCTGGCACAGGTTGCCCAGAGAAGCTGTGTCTGCCCTGTCCTTGGAAGTGTTCAAGGTCAGGTTGGATGGGCCTTGAAGCAACCTGGGATAGTGGAAGGTGTCTGGCCATGGCAGGAGGTTGGAATGAATGAGCTTTAAGGTCTGTTCCAACCAAAACCATTCTGTGATCCTGTGATTTAATTACTGCATATTTAGGTTGTACCCTCTGCTGACCTCCATTGTTTTCTAATCTGTTGTTTCTACCTCTCATACACCTTTGGGTTGTGTTTAAACAAAGATTTAAAGATGTTCATCAAGAACATGACTTTGTAAGGTTGAAGTGTGTGACATGCACCTCTTAAAGAAAAGAAAAGGAAATGCTTCTGGAAGTGCTGACCCTGTGGTGACACTGATGGAGGGTTCTAACCTGTCATGAGGAAACCTCCTGCAGCAGCATTTGAACAGTTTGGTGCAAGTCAGATGATTCTTAAATTTACATAGACCTGAATTCAAGAGTAATGTAATAAGGAAACTGAATTATAATTATATTCATTATATAGCTTATCTAGTCCTCTTCCAATTAAAAATAAATAATCAGAATAATGTTCTTTTTTTTGTTACCACAATGATGAAATGTCTTTCTTCTTCTGTTCTTCGGCCTCAATGAGCTTTATAAACTGATGTCTGAACGAGAAAGTAAATAGGAAACTGGAAAAGTCTTTCTATCCAATCTGAAATAGCATTGCATTTGTGCATATATAAGGGAGAAATAGGCATACAGTAAACAAATTGATTTATTTTCTGATAAATGGTCTTATTGCAAGGTAATGAGTCAAAAAATAGGAAAAGAGGAGATTTCTGTGTTACTGAAGAGTGCTCCTCAGATGGGAACGGGGTGTCTTTTGGTTTTGAACCATTGGTAATGCTGCAAGGTATTTTTACGTAAGTGTTGTAAGTGGTGGCCAAGCTTGATCCCTGAAATTGGTAAACCAAGAAACAGGACAGACACAAGACTCATGAGCAAGATTAAAGGCAGCAAGACTGATTTTGAGCAGTGACCTATAGGAATTTCAATGCCTTCCTTCAGAAGAATCTATTTTTTTGCCAAAGGAACCAAAGTATTAATGTGATCTATTCCCACCAGATCTGAGACTGAAATTTTCAGCTTTTTTTTTTTTNTTTTTTTTTTTTTTTTTTTTTTTTTTTTTTTTTTTTTTTTTTTTTGTCTGTGGAATACTAAGAAAATTAAAAGCACAATCAAGTAAAATACATGTGCGTGCACACATGCATGTGCATATGCCTGTTGCTACTATACTTCTCACAGCACTGGAAATAATGGTGCCCAAGGAAACATTGAATTAAATCACAGAATCATGAAATGGTCTGGGTTGGAAGGGACTTACAAGCTCATCTTTTTCCAACTCCTCTGCCATGGCCAGGTATAACTTCCATTAGCCCAGGTTGCTCCAAACAGTGTCCAGCCTGGCCCCAAACATTTAATCCTTCTGATCAGTGTAGGAAATATATTAATCTTCTGCTATCATTGTGCTGTCTCTTGTCCAGCTGAGTGTGGGGACCTGCTAAGCAGCTCACAAATGCAGGGAGAGGTGTGATGCCAAAGGGAACTGCACAAATTTACCTTTGTGTCTATACCTGCTGCTCAGGGGTAATGTAATAAAATTGCCTTCAGTTTGCAGTACCTATCAAAGATAAATTTAGATAAACATTTAATAAAGAGCAATTTTATTAATTGCCTCTTTATCAGCTCTTTTGAGAAGAGAATCAGGAAAATTGTGCATGGTAAAGTTACATGGTAAGGATCTAAATATAATAGGTCTCATACCTGTGTTTGTGTTTCTTCCTCAGTAATCTCTGTATGTGCTTTACATAGTTTGGATCTTTTCATCTCTATGTGTCTTTTGTCTCTTTTTTCCTGTTAGTACCCTTACAGACTACAGTACTATTCAAAAATAGTATTTGATTAAGCTTTTGATCTCACAGTGGTTAGATGGATTTGAAACGGGGCAAAATCAGGCTAATCACACTAAGAATAGCATAGTTATTTCTGATTTTCAAATGCCTTTTCATGGTATGACCTCCAATGGTTTTCAGAGTTCTGACAGATACAGAAAGTAGCATCAATTCCCATTTTTAGATGTAAAAATTGATAAAGAAATTTTTTTCAATAGTATTGAGTGCTTCCTTGGTGTTGTTTGCAGAGTAACTGTTGTTTTTGAGCTTCTGTTGAGCAATTACAATTTGTTTTCATTTGATATTAAACAGCAGACAAAAATTCAGCAGTTCCCTTCATTTTGGTGTCCTTGGTGCAACTATTAGTCACAATCCTCCTTTTCAAAATCTGTTTTCCTTTCCTTTTGGAGTCAGTTTTGTTTTTTAAACTCTGTGAATCCTCCTGAAATAACATGACTGTCTGGGAAGTCTTGCTATTTTGTTCTGAGGAGGCTGTCCATATTACCCTGCCTTTTATTTCATGTAGAGCATCTAAACTGGTGAAAATTATTGATTTTCTGTCCTCCTCTTCCAAAGCTGATGTGTCCCTCTCCATCCTACTCCAAGATGTGCACAAACACACAGAATTGTCTCATGGATCTTGAAAGAAAATAGTTTGTACCTATAGCAGATCATATGCTTAAAGCACATCTTATTCTCTGTGTTATTCTCCAGGACAAGTCACCATTTTTGCTTTACAAAAATAAATAAATTATAGCAACAGTAGGCTAGTAACAGAGACAATGGAATTGCTGTTCCCTTGCCTGGGTGATTTACCACAGCTTCTCTGCCTCTCCACTCTCATGTCAGGTATGCAATGAAAAACCCAGAAACTCTACGAGCAGACTATTATGAAATTCCTGCTTTGTTTCCTTTCTTATTGTACTGTGGCAGTAATGACATATGCAGCACACAGTTTTCTTGCTGATCATAACCCAGCTCAGTATGCAGCTCAACTCTGGTTGCTTCCAACCACGAGTTACTGAAGAATCTACTTAAGATGTGCTGGGTAAGGAAAGTTTAGGAAACTGTGCTGCAGCATCTGACTTTGTGTCATCAGCAAAAATGATGTGTGGCAAGGGAAGTGCATGGGAAGTGTGTGGTTGTGTATAATCTGTGTGTGAATGGATGTATATAAATACACACTTGAACTGTACATCTGTGTGTATCACTGTCATAGAGGGTTTGATTTTAGTTTTATTTTAATACAAAATTTGCAAGGTGCAGAACTGCCTTGGAATGATTTGGAACAGAAGCTTCCAGTTTCAGGCATATATAATTAAAGTTTCTAGTTTTATCTCTAGTTCTGATGTAATGTGTAAACTTCTTCCTTCAGCAATAAATCTGGATACCCAACTACTTGCTGGAGCTCACTATTACTTGAGGGCAAACTCACTTTTTACATATGAATGTAATAATTTACGTTTCTGCTGTGTATAAGCCACTTTTTATGAGCAGTGATATGATAGACCTGTTTGGTTTATGGGTTTGCTTTCTGCAATGCATTTGTCTGGTTGGTTCTAAGTGAAACCAGTGCTTGTCCTGAACCCAGGCTCCCTTTGGGAGTTTTGAGGAATAAGAAATAGGATCGGATTTGGAAGCAAAGAAAAAAAAGCATGTGTGCCTTATTCTGATCTGTAACACATTTAGTGGTGTGCAAAAGGTAGATGAGGACCCTGTCCTTACGAATTAATCTGCAGTTAGAGGATATCCATTATTCAACATGGCAGGAACATCTTAATTTCCTCATTAAAGTCTTGCTTGGAGATGCAGGCAGGCTGTTAACCAGCCTTATGAAATTTCTGAACTCAGATATTTTCTGCCTGCACCAAGCTTTTGTCAGTTTTCCACTGGAATTCCAAATTTCTCAGGGGCAACCAGAAACTAGTTTGAGAAGTGTGTTGGTGGGTGTATGAGACAGGGCTTCCTCTGCCCATCCTTCTGGCCTTAATGCAATGCAACACCTCACACTCTAGCCATGTTGAGTACAGTTGTCAGTGTTGAAGAGTGGCTTGTTTTGCAAGATAATAAACTTTTAACCTATGTAAATTACTTTCTTTTCAACTAATAAATTGAATAAATCATATCTTTTCCATGTACTACAGTAGAGCTCATGAATACTTCGTGCAGTTAGTTGGTAGTTTCACTTGATCACCTTTCCCATTTCTGTTTCTAGTAATCCTTGTAAGAGTGAGGAATCCAGTCACTTCTAATAGTTCCCAAAAAAGCAGTGGAGGCATGTTTTGTGCCTGTGAGCTGCACACCAGTCTCCTGCCTGTGGGATCCACCTTGATGCAATCAGGGCAAGTCCCTTTCCATGGTTCATGGAGCTGCTCCAGGTGAATTAGTTACTTGGATAGAGACAGCAGTGCTTGTGCAGTCAAACACTTCCTTTCCTCTCCATTTCCAGTGCTCTGTTCTGTTTCACACCCTCAGCTGTCCTTGCTGGGCAGAGGGTCTATTGGTACAGCTGAGTGAGCTTGTGGGGAGCTTTAGTTCCTCAAAGGATTATGCAAATAATAATTGAATTAAAGAGCTGCTGTCAACATTATGAGATTCTGGCAAAGATAACTGATGTTAGCACTCTGCTTGCAGACACATGGATTTCACAGGACTTGGACTAGGAGAAGCACATCAGGATTCCTGAATACTTGAATATTTCCTTTCAGGAAGTTTGCAGGGTATCTTTCTTATCCCCTTACCAAACTAAGCTGTTTAACCAGGAGTTGTTAGTCTGGGAACACAGAGTAAATTAAACTCTGAACAAAATGAATAAGGTATAAATATAGCCAGGGTTTTTTCCATAGTTACTGGGATAGATGGAGGACAGGTTAAGTATTTTATATTTTTTAATAAGCTGGTTCTTTAACAAATCTTTGATGTATCATTAAAAAACTTAAAAATCCCATTCTAATAAAAATGGTTGTTTTCAGTTATGCAAATTTTATATTACAAATTAAATTACTGAAAAATAGTTGTGGCTCTTAAGAGGGTTTTTGCTGCTGTCAGGGCAGGGTGCAGCTGTCACCTCCTCAGAAGTGACCCAGTGTATTAAATCAGAGCAGTACCTTGAATGAGGAGGCAGCAATAACCTTCAGCAGGATGCATAACACAGTCCTTGGCTGGTGCAAGCTCTGAGAGATCAATTTTTAGTGATCAAGGCAGCCCAGGAAGGTCTTTGCTGTAGTTGTACCTGAATTACATTTATATAGACAATGATAGCTCCTGAATCTTGATTTTTAAATAACTTCAATAGCAACAACAGTCTCCAAAACATGTCTTTTGAGGCACATTGTGATGGAAAAGGCAAGTGTCTGTACCAGTGCAGGTCCTGCCACTGAGAGGAGGAGAAAGAAGATGCTGGACCAGAGTTTTCTCAAGTCCTCATCCTTTGGGCTGCTCTGATTTACAGCAGGCACTGATAAATAATACGACCTTTACAGTGAGGTCTCCCTGAGATCACGAAATTTGCATTTCTGAGGATAATTTGCAAAAATTCTGGAACAATTAGTAAAGTAAGTAAAGAATACTCAGATATTCTTTCCATTGACTGTCCTTTTTGCACTGCTCAGAGATGGTTTGACCTTCTAGTTTATTACAAGTCAGGAAAAGTCAATATTTCTTAGCTTGCCAAGTTGGAAGAATTTTAATGAGTTATTGAGTCAAATAGTTAATCCTCCAATAACAGACTTTTTTCCCTTTCAGATTTACAGTGATAAAAACAAAGGCTTAATGGGAACCAGGAAAAATGAGGCTTTGTTAGAAAATCTTGCCTGTCTCTGTGCACATGCTTTTAACCCCTTGACCACAAGTGGATGAAATGGAGCTTCAGCACTGGGACATTTTTTACTGGCATGAAATGCTGGGCAGGCAGGGGCTGTGTTGATGTTAGCAGGGAATTTAACATGATAAAATGGGATTGAAGTAGGTGGTTCTGATGCTTCTCACATCTCTTTTACGTGTGATAAGGGGCTATGGATGAGATCTGGTCTATGCTCCTAGGCTGAACTGCTTGGCTGCTGGTAAAATCTTTGAAGGGAAAAGCTCTGGGTGCACCTTAGAAGATGTTGTGGCAATCCAGTTCCTGTAGTGTTCCACTGAGTGCTGCAGCACGTCTGGAGTAGTGCTTGCACTTGAACATCCTCTGAGAGCTGGCACACACCAAAACCTTTCCAAGAGCCAAATCTGCATGTGGTACATGTTGAGAAAAGGGATTTTCTTCTAAACCATCTTGCTGGTCCAGACTGAGTCCCTGGCTCAGGGGCAGCCAGAGTCCGTGGCTGTTAGAAGGCTGTGCAAGGCTGGCAAGTGTTTGTTTTTTTGCACAAGGAAAAGCTTATTCCTGGTATAATTATGCCTTTTGCAATTCCCCTTTGTAATGCTCAACTTGGTGAACTCCAATTAGCATAGAATAATCTAATTTCCTGAAACTCTCTTCGTTGAGTGTAATGCTAATTATTGCACTGAGTAGTGGCTTGTTTGGAAGTGCCCTGTCCTGTGTGAATTACAGTAATGTTCTCTGTAAGCCCTTAAGTGAGGAAACTTCATAAGCAGATGTTACAGCACAAGGGCAGCTTCCTTACCCTTTTGATAGTATGAAACAGCACAGTAATATTCAGAATATCATATCCAGTGAATTCTTAAAAGTAGTAGAAAGTTATTTTTTACTACATGCCCTTACTCAGAGTGTAGGAATAGATACTGATGGTTGTTTTTACGATGACTAGCGTTTTCCCATCTCATTCCCTTCAGTGATATCCAGTAACATTCCTTTCAGTAATAGTCTTTCTTGGGGGTTATTTTTTCAAAAGCTCTCAGCAGCTGTTTTTCTGAGGAAACCTGTGTGAATTTTAGCCTGGAGGTTATTCTGCTTCTGGGTGGGAACTTCTGGCTCCCACGGTGAGAGTTGGACTCTAAATGTGGACAGGAGCTGAGTGCTGACACTTAGGGCACTTTTGCTGAATTTTGTGGCTGGAGTGGTGTGGGGTTTCAGAATTGCTTCTGAGTGTAACTCATGGTCAGAGTGTGGGCTCTGAAATGCTCTCACTGGGTTTTATTCTAGGCTCCAGTTTCATGAAGAGCTAAAAGAACCAAAGGTCACGCGTCCATCGCTCTCCAATAAAGCGCTTTGAGCACACGCTCGGTGTTGTGAAAAGGGAGAGCTGGAGGCCTGGGCAGTGCAGATCTGAGCGCTCTCTTCAAGCTGCTGCTGCACAGAGGGCAGCACTTCTTGCCTCCAGAAGCCTTTTTTGGTGCTGCCAGGGCTGTGCTGCAGCAGGCAGGTGTGGTTGTCGGGGCAGGTGTCTGACGCTGGGTTCTCTGCTCTCGCAGTGCTCTACGGGCAGGACGGGCTGCACGCCTCCTGTGAGAAGAAGTTCTGCGGCCGGGGCAGCAGCTGTGTGCTCAACAGGGACACCAACCAGCCCGAGTGCAGGTGTGTGCAGCACTGCAAGGACACCTACATGCCTGTCTGTGGATCTGATGGCAGGTTCTATGAAAATCACTGCCAGCTGCATCGGGCCTCGTGTCTGCAGAGGAAGAAAATCTACATTATCCACAGCAAGGACTGTTTCTTCAAAGGTAGGGCGTCGTTGAAAATAAATACTTCTGTGGGGCTTTCATCAGTTGTCGTAATCCTGGTAAATGGCTGAATGGTATGTTTTATTTCTAAGAGCTTAATTTTTCAGGGATGATTTATTCCAGGACAGCAGAGAACATACACAATGTTTTATGCAGCTATTAAGCCCCTGAGTGCCGTCACCGTGCAAAATGTAATCATAGTGGGAACTGGTAAATAATTAACATCACTGTATGCATTGTGTGCGCTGTAGTTGTGCTGTTTGGTACTTTCAGCTGCCAGTATAATAACTTTTTACAATCCAATTCATTTGAAAAGGCTTTGAACAAGACAAAGATGTTAAGAAAAAGTAGATGATATAAACAAAAGTTTGCTGCAACATTGAGAAACTAAAGCCTAGTTAGGCAAATGACAGACAAAGGAAAGGAGCTGTTTAAATGAAATAAGGAGCGGGGGCAGACTTTAAATATATTTAAAGACAGTTCTGGTTACCAGTGGTATGCATACATCTGGACCTCTTTTACTGGTTCAACAGCAAATTTCATTATCATGCTTGCACCAAAGCCAGTCCCATGTCTTTCCCATTAATATTTTGTATGCCATGTACCATCCTGGAGGAGTAGGAGCATGTGATAAAGTGCCAGAGAATGGAAGAAGCTGTAAATTATTTTACTTGTAATGAGAAGTCTCATAAAGGGCCTCACTAGAGTATATCTTGAAAGCTCATTGTCAGATATGACTCCATGTACCTACAGGAAGATTTGAGTGGGTTGTTGCAAATATATCCAGTGACATTTACGTGATCAAATATGAAAATAATTCCTTTATCTTCAGCTCACTTAAGCCCCCAAGGAGATTGGCTGTATACAGAGCTATCCATCATGAGTTCTTCTTTGCTAACATGATGCTAGAACAGCCTATTTAAGAAACAAGAGCCCATTTGAAGAGTCTTATTAATATGTCCTTGTGATACCCTTTGGAGATAGAAAGCAGTGCCATTCTTGTGTCTTGGAGAAGACCCTTGTGTCTTTTTATGACCAAAATTTTTCCAGCAGTGTGTAGGCACTGCTTTTGCAGTGCATTGCAAAGTTTCATTTGTTTTGAAGATCTGGCTGAGGAGAGGACAACACACCTGGTCTGAGCATTGGTTTGGTGAACACCCTGGGTTAGTTTGTCACAGGCAACCTCTAAATTTACCAAACCAGGTAATTGGGATCAATAGACCTTGTAGGAAGTTAATCATGGAAAGGGGACACCCAAAGGCGTATTTCAAGCGCGTGAGTATATCAAGGCAAAGAGGGATATTTCGCTTGTCACATTAAAAAGGAGCATGTAAAAAGGACACTTGTGCCTTGCTCCAACTGCTGTGCTTCTGCCTGTGGGTATTGAGTCAGATGAGGGTATGGATCAGGCTGGAAACAGTGTCCACCCCTGAATAAGATGCAGGTGGGCTTCTGCAGCATGAGAAACCTTGCAAAGAAAGGAAAAGTCTTATTTTCTGAGATGCTCAGCACCCCCACACTCAATTCAGGGGATTTTCTTCCCCTGACTACTAAGAACAGTCCTTGGGTTTTTCATTCTTGACATCTCCCACCTTTTTATGGTAGTGCTTCTGGCCTGGGTTTTCATTTGTTCCTTATCACATATAGTGTTAAAGAAAATGAGTTCTTATTGCAGTAATCAGCCCCTGCAGTGGCTGTATTATGCCTAATGATACAATGTCATGCTTGAATACTTCCCTGAACACACCATGAAATGATGTCAGAAAGTAGGAGTTTTGTGTCCCAGTTTAAAGTAACCCTCGAACTCTTGCCAGGGAGCACTGCTTAAATCTGCCTTTCAGCAGAATAACAGCTTTATGGAAGGGAAGAAAGAAACAAGCTCACTTCTCTTCCCACGTGAATAAATAAAAATGTACTTCACACCTCTGTCTGCAGAGATAACATACAGAAAAAAGTTTACCTTAAGTGGGGAATAATCCCACAGAGTGGGACTCCATAGAAATACTTGGCTTCAGCCTTTTTTTCTGCTGTGCAGTTCCTGAGGAACCTTCTGTATATTGCTTTGGTTATTGGTACTTTAGTCTCCTATTTCTAAATCAAGAATGATAGTGGCTTCTTTTAAATCCTAATTTTCAGTCAGCAATTAGGATATAGCTTTTTAAAGCACCATTGTAAGTGTAACATGAAATGTTAGACTTTGACTGGAGAAAAACCTTTAAGGTGCAAAATCATAGAATCCCAAAATGGTTTGGGTTGGAAGTGACCTTAATGAGCCTCCTGTTCCAACCCCATTGGTGTGATCAGGGACACCTTCTGCTAGAGCAGGTTGCTCAGGTGTACATCTAGCACTAAGCACATGTTTGCTTTTGATCAGGTAGATAATTTAATTATTTGCAGGCTGATGAATGGGCTATTTCATGGGGGGTTTTTTTGCCCCTGTTGTTTTGTTCAATTAAGACTTAAATTCCTGTGTAGAGCTGAGGGACACTGCAGGGTGGATGTTTGTGTGTGCTCTGCCAGTTTTCCCAGTTATCAGTGACAAACTGCATGGACTTAAGGTAAGACAGAGATCAAATACCCTGATTCTACTTTGGCTGAGCTAGGTCTATCCACAGTAAACTGATAATAAAGCAAACAGCAGAGAATTGTTTTCTTTTGTGTATTTTGGGACAGGATTTTTTGATCTTTTAGCATATTTATCAGATGTGAAGTGCTTTGTAAATACTAGTGGATAGCAGATACTCCTGTGTGAGTAGAAACATTGCTCCATTTGTAGCCCAAATTTTCATTCTGTACCAGCAACAGTATTAGGAAGAGCAGGAGAGAATTTGTCCCTGGGAAAATGACTGATTTCTCCTTGCCCCAGCCTGGAATAAAATGGCTCCTTGAAATATTGAGAGTCCAAAACACTGAAAATCCTGTGGAAATGTGAAAGAAGCAATGAGAGTTCTCAGCAGGAGTGATCTCCCCAGGCTTTATCCTCCAGCCTCTGTTGCAGCACAGTTCCCTGTACACAAAACTATAAATGCATTCCGTTTTCTTTAGTTGATAAAGCAAATGTTAAATGGCCGGGAAACTTCTCTTGGGAGTTTGAAGTCACAAGGGAAATACTGTGAAGCAGAAGTCCTAAACCCTGAGATCTCAGGAGAAATGTCAATCCCACTCATAGCATTCACATTCTCCTTGATCTGGTTGTCTTTCCTGGTGTGAAATACAGTTTGGTTTTCCCATAGGAAAATGTTCTATTTAGGATTTTTCTACCATGTGGTAGCTTTTTTTAGTTTTCTATGTTTTCACCATTTTGTGAGTTTCCCTAGTCATTTGATTGGGGTGTTGGGGATTTTTACTGGGTAAAAAACACATTAATACAAAAGTGCTTTTCCTGTGTGCTGAACTGGTGAGGAAAGAAGTTTTTCTCCCCTAAAAGCTCTTCCAGTACTCATGAAGACTGGAAGTAGCTGTGCCAATAATGACAATTGTCCCACAGATGTCCAGAGTGAGCACTTGGCCTGAAAATGTTCCTATTTAATGAATAAATGCCTTGAATAATGAGGTTATATAATTTTAACACAGTATTTTGGACTATGGTTTGTTTTTTTTTCATAGGACTAGTCCCTTTTTTTCCACTTCTGTTCATTTTTCTTTCCTTTTGAGTATCTACACCTACTCTGTCTCTTCCCTCACTTTTCTCTCACTATTTTTGGCCAGCCAAAGCTGTGCAGACACTGTTCAATAATTTTTCTCCCCTTAACTTCTTCCTTCCTCCAGAAACATCAGAGCAATGCAGTTCCCTACTAGTTTGTTTGCATTAGAGAAATTCTGTTTAGAGCTGTGCTTTTCCATTTTCAGGATTTAGGAGTCAATTTTACCTTTCTTTCTTTTTCTTCCTGCTTTTTTCTGCTAGATCAGCAATCTCAAAGCTCCTGTGCATCAGCCAAGCCCTTGCTAGAGGAAGGCAACCATGTTTGCTTGCCCAAACTCATTTGTTATTTTCTGTGGTTCTGACATCCTCTCTTTATCCAGGTGGACTGGGTGTTTCATAAAAAGCTCAGCTTTCCTTGCCAGCCTGTACAGCAGCTTTGTGCTGCAGCTGGTCAGATTGAGTTTGTGCTCTGGCATGAATTCAATCCAACTTAGTTGACCAAAATCTTGAACTTTCCACACTATGCCTGTGTTGATTGCTTAATTTTTTTTTTTTTTTGTCCATTTGGTTTGACTTGTACCAAAGCTCTAGTTTTATGAAATCTGACAGAATTTATGCAGAGACACAGTGTGCTGTAAAAGCATGATCATGTCTGTATTCCAGCCCCATTCCCTTCCTTCCTCCCTTCCTCTCTTCCTCTCTTCCTCCCTTCCTCCCCTGCTGAAATTTCAGTATTATTTTTTCAATAATTTTGTCCCTTTGCTTAGAATGTGTGTGTTTTTTTTTCTTTTAAGCAAGAATCTGACAATCATTTTTCTCCTTACACATGGTTGTTTTTTGTCCCATAACAAATCATAATTTTGTACGTACTTTGTACATAATTTCATAAGAAATCTGTGTGGAAAACCACCTGCCTTTCTCCTTTCTGTTACACACACACAGTCCCACTGTCTGGTTTGAGGCTTTCACTGTTGCTCAGAGCAGTAATTCATGCCTTGAATTTATATATAAAATTATCCAAAGTGTGCATGCCTGAGTGCTGGGTTGCTGTGCATGTGCACACACTGACAGAGCCAGAATGATGTGTTCATTTATGCACAGGTAGTGTAGTAGAGGATGGAACCTGGATCTGCCTGGAGGGAATGAGAAGCACAGAAACTCCTTGCTGATGTAAGGAAATGCCTTTCCCTTGGAGATTGGTTGAGTGCTGGGAGAGGCTGCCCAGATGCCAATCTGCATCTCTGGGAGCTTTCAGAACCTGGCTGGGAACAGCCCTGAGCAACCTAGTCTGACTGCACTAAATGTTTTGATGGAAGCCTCTCCCAACCCATATCATCCCATAATCTTTTGATTTCATGACCTTAGGTAATGGCATCTTTCATTTTCAACTACTCTATCTTTACTCCAGTTCCCAAAAAGTTTTTTTTCTAATTAAGGAAAATGATAATCTTTTGCATGTTGACAGAAAATTTTCTCTGCTTGAATGTAAATAAATTACAAACCTGGGAAAAAAAACCAAACAAGCAGGCTGATAACTCCTATCACTGCAGTAATCTCAAATACATATGAATTCAGCCTCAGGTAGTTTATTTCCTCTGTACTTTATTTGTTGTCCATGTGTTAGTTCTGTGCTTTGTTACTTCCAGAAGTAATTTGTTCTATGAAACAGCATTTCAAAACATCTCTGGGAAGGTGTTGAATACTTTGCTCATTATGTGCCTGCAGAACAGGCAGACCCGCTCCATTGCTGGTTTGGAGGCTGGAAGGAAATCTGCTCCATTTAACACTCTCTGTCTCTCCAGCTGGAAAAAATCTGAGTGCAAACTAATGGCACTTTTCCCAGCTGGCAATTAATATTTGCCAATTTAAGTTTGCAGCAGTGCTGACAGACTGCTTTGGTGGCAGAGAGCGGGGAAGGGGCTGCGGGGAGGAGGGCAATTAATCCCTGTGGGAGGAGGCTGGGGGCTTTGACATGGGGTTGAGCCCCTAATGAGCATTTCAGTGTCCAGTGTAAATATATTAGGAGTTTAAAGAGAGATAAGTGCTATATAAAATGAAGGAATGTGTTGGCTGTCAGTAGAGCTGATACAGTTCTTAATAAACTGAATTCCAGAGGGATTCCTTTCTATTCCCACACCGCTTTTTCCGCTTCCTCCACTTAGTCTTTTGGGGAGGGATCAATTTTACCTGGCTTTTCAGGCTGAGTGCTCTTATATGTGATTGATAGCTTTACACCTAATAAACAGACTGCATCAATCTTTGGGGTAAATTATGGAAATTCCATTGATTTATGTGAGGATTCAAACAAGGGACTGCTAGTCTGCTCTTAGCTTTGGTAATAGGAATTTTCTAGGAGTAGTTTAAGATCGTGAGAAGTATTTTCCATTTTAAGAGAAAATTGAATGCTTACATTCCTGAAATTCATGGAAGGAAAATCTTGGCAAACAATCAGTTGTGAAATTCCCTGGTATGGGTGGGCTTTCACTGGAAATTAAATGCCAATAACAAGACTGGGAAAAGTTTAGGCATAAGAAAAAGATTCAAAAATAGCAGAGATCCTAAAGAAGTCTAATAAAAACAGGTCTTTAATTACCTATTAGTAGTGGAAAATCTTTGCTGGAGACCTCCTGGCCATAATGGGAATCCCATAATGGGAGGGGAAGTGGGACTGGAATACTGCAATGGACACTGAATTAGACATGGTCAATCAAAAGATGAATTATGCCCACTGGAGCTCCTCACTGTAGGACCATTGCGTGCTTCTGCTTGGCCAAAAATAAATCTCTGTTTCCTGGTGCTGGAACTCTACGTAGACCAGTGACAGATTTTAGTTCCAGTCAGTAAAGCTGAAATGGAGAAACACACACCATGGATGAAGCTAGTGGAAAAAGTAGTGTTATCTAATGTGATCCCTATCCAACATTCTTGGTGTTTTTATAGCTCCAATTTGAGGCAATAGCCATTTGGGGAGTGCAGGAGTAACTGTGATATGGCTTTTTATTTTTTAAATATGAAATTGTGTAACATTTGCTTACAACGGTCATCGCCATGACCTCCATGAAGAGTTTTATTTGGTGACTGTTATCTGTCTCATCTTATTTAGGGCCCAGTCTATTAATCTTCTCCAGTTGCCAGTCTTGATGTGTATGGCCATAATATCTCCCATAAAACCAAAAAGCTTCATATTAGGTATCAGCTAGTGAACAAAGGAATTAAAGGATATTTCAACAGCAGTATTAACATCTTTAAAAAGAAAAGAGAATTAATCTTTCTAATTTGTTTTCCTCTTGTAACTGAGGATGTACTGGCTGAACTGGAGTCACTGAAGCCCATGGTTAATGGAATGGGCACCCTGGCTCCCTTGCTGGAGGACCACACCAGCACCCAGCACTGTGCCCATCCCTGCCCTCCATGAACATAAAGTGTGAGAGGAACTGCTTACATGTTGAAACAGAAAAACTCAGCCTAAATCTCCATGGTGTGGAGGAAGACAATACTGGCATGAGGTGGTCTCAGTTTGGAGCACCCCAAGTTCCAGTTTCATGTTCTTGAGGGCAGGGAAATGAGATGCAGGTGGCTTTAGGGAGGCATCTGCTCCCAGCCTGGGTCTGCTAAACCTTCACTGCAGTGCATTCAGGAAATGTGAGAGGTGATAATGAAGCTTTTTTTGATGCACAGCCTTAGTGGTTGTGATGGGGGACGGAGCAGAGGAGGAGGATGGAGAATCAAATTAAAGTGTGTGGGAAGAGAAGCAGGGAGGTGATTTGTATTTACCAGTGGAAGTTCCTGTGCCAACTTTGGTGCTGCTCTCTGCAACACTCATTATGTCAGGGGGTGTTTGTCTTTCTTTTTTTATCTATTTTTGTGTGCCCTTTGCATCTGACACGTGCTTGTTGCGGACTTGGTTGCAGTCTGAACTCACTGTGTCCACATCACTTTTCTTTGCAAGTCACGTTCATGTTTATTGTACATTAATTTGGGAGCTCAGACCATACTTAAATATTGAAGAGCCTTATGTAGGAAACATTAAAGAAAGTTTGTGCTTTTTTAGTGTGTTAAATTTAATATTAGCTCTCACCATTCCCTCAGCAATTTTCCAAAATGCTCTAAGTGGTGTAAAACTGGAGAAATGCCAGCAAAGTGGGGCATGATATTACAAAGTCATGATTAAAAAGTGACACATTTACTGAGCTTCTGCATTGCTGATCCTTTCACAGTCCTGAAAAAAGCTTGGATGCTCAAAAATTTATCTACTTTTTTCCCAACTCAATTATCTTATAAGCCTTTTCCAAACTAAAATATTGCATGAAGTGTCTACATACATAGTTTTCCCAGTGGAAGGAAAGACTAGCACATGCCAAGTAATTTCAAATGAATGAAAACAAATACTGTAATGCTTTTGAAGTCACCTTTATTTCCCTAAAATTACATAAATTGTATCAATAGAAAAATTGCTGATTTACTTAAGGCCCCCACAAGTCACCTTTTGAGAGGCAATATGCAGCTTGATGCCAGGGGACTCTCCATAGGACATCCCCAGCTCTGTGCTGAGACAGGGGCAAGGGAAAACCTTAATTTCACAATAAATAAAAAAGCTCCAAACCTGAGAGAGATAGAGAGATTGTTTTAAATGAAAACTGAAAAGGTTAAAAGGTAGAGATGAGCATTAAAGATTAGGATGATTAGATCATGGTAAAGGGCACTGGAAGCTGAATGAAGGAAAACAAATGGTGGAATAAATTTTAGGGGTAGGGGACACCAAGGCAGGGAGGTTTAGAAGTGCTTTAAAGATAAAAAGAACTGATTAAAATAGCTGATTAAAAGCTATTCAGCACAAATGCTAATTTTTCTGGGTGCTCAGTATAAAAATCCATGGAGCAGATTGAAATTCTCAGTGCCTGGGAATACCAACAGGCTGGATACTGCAGATTCAATTAGGTGGCTGCAAGGAAAAAGCTGGTCCAGCATCCCCCAGCCTTCACTTCCTTCCTGCCTCTCTCCACCAGGATTTAACAGGCAGTTCTTGCTAATATGCCTGAGAGGGCTGAATCCTACCAGAGATGTCCTGAAGTCGTGGGAATACTAGTTAAAATGAGCACTCCACGGTATGGGGTACTGATAAAGCCCTTTGTAATTTCCCAGTTATTTTTTTGCATGTAGAATTGAAGCTGTTCTCTCATCAGGGGCTCACGGAGTGCCAGGGGTGAGGTTATCTGCCTTTGCTTGCCTGCCTGAAATGGAACTGTTCCCACAAATAATAAAACTTGACATAGGGAGGTAATGAGTGATCTGAAGATTTATTCTGTCTGCTCATGGATTGTAAGCTCTTTGGGTAGAAACATTTTTTTTCCTGCTAAAAACCCTATTAATAGAGATTAATTTCAAATGTAGAGCACACAGTTAATTATCAGTGCAGGTGTAGGAATGGGGCTGTGTAGGAGCATCATAGAATCATCACTGACTGGTTTGGGTTGGAGGGGACTTTCCAGTTCATCCAGTTCCAACCCCCTGCCATGGGCAGGGACACCTTCCACTGTCCCAGGTTGCTCCAAGCCCCATCCAGCCTGGCTTTGAACACTTCCAGGGTTGGGGCAGACACAGCTTCTCTGGGCAACGTGTGCCAGGGCCTCCCCACCCTCACAGGGAGGAGTTTCTTCCTAATATCCAGTATAACCCTGCTTCCTGGCAGTGTGAAGCCATTCCCCCTTGTCTTTGCTGGGTGTAGGGATGGGTTCTGGGGTGGCAGGGGGGTCTGTGCCCCATCCCTTTGCCCAGAGCTGGTTCAGGTGGTCCCAGTGCAGTGCAGGGGTGCAGCATTCAGCCATGGATCGTGCAGTGCAGGCACCAATTGTGCAGCCCCCTCCTGTGCATTAGCACTGCTGCTCTTGCTGGCACCTTCCTGTGGGGTCTGCTCCACTGCTGGAGTCTACATGTAAATCCCATTACCTCTAATTGAGTGGGGATCAATCACATATTAAAAGAGTAAGAGGAAGGTTTCCAGGTGAGATTTAAATGGAAGGCCTTTGCTGATAATATTTTGCGTTTTCCGTCAAAGTGTCCTAGAATGCTTTACAAAGATTAATGAATTAGACTTCACAACACCTTTGCATGCCAGCAAAACAGTAATCCACCCATTACAGAGGAGGAATTGCAGTCTAGAGGAGAGCCAGTGACTTTCTCAAGGTCACAGAGAAAGTCATCAGAACTCATGTTAAATGATCCCAGCTCTGAGTACCCTGTTCCTATAAAATCCCCTGGCATGTGCTGGTTTTTCTCCAGGTTTTGACAGGGGTGAAGGAGGGGTATGTCTGGGCCAGGGCTACAGAACACAGAATCCTTGTGCCCAAGCAGCAATGAAACTGGTAATGAGTGGTCCAAAGAGAAGTGTTTAAGTGTGGGATTGTTCTGTCCTTGGCATGCAGCATAGCAGGGTTTGAAAGCTGCTGTCCTGAATGTCTCCTCATAAAGAGATGACCCATGTTTGGATTTGCAGCTCTGGGAGGAAAAGGAAATACTGGAATTATACAAGTGCAATTGCAACCTCCTCACCTCATAATGGTCTTGGTGAAAAAAAAATATCCCTGTGGTAATGAACCTGTGTGATGGAGTAAAACAGAGCTCAGGCTCTTCTGCTCTTTAAGTTAAAAATTGAGAAGGAATGAGCCATGCAATGGAGAGGGAGCTCATAATTGAAATGTATCTAAGCATTTAAATATTTAAGTGGAACCTTTGTAGAGAAAAGTTGATTAGTGTGGTGTGTCCAGTGGAAGACATTTTTATTTACCTCTTGTACTGCAATCGGCCTGATGGACTGCACAAAGGCTCACCTGGAGGAGGTTTGCCATGGGGTACATGGGGTTTGTCTCTTCCTGCAAGTGACTGCAGTCTCCTGTCAGGATGTGTCAGGGCTTTCCTCTTCCTTCCTTCCTTTCTTGCCTTTAGTCTGCCACACTGGCAATTTAGTTGAGAGTTTTGCTGTTTTTCAGGAATAATGAGGGGGATTTTATTTTTCGAATTATTTCAGAGTAATATATGAAATTTTAGCAGGGTTTTATTTATTAATCTTTATTTCCCTGTTCTAGCACAGCAGCTCAAAACCAGGAGGTTTTGTGGCAGGTTTGGGGATGTTGGTGCCTTGTCGTCCCTCTGCAGTGTTTGGACTCCTACAAGAACCCTGAGGGAACAGGGCAGTCTTGGACATCTTTGTCCAGCACCAGCCAATCTCTTCACCAGAGGTTTTCCAGTGGAATCCATGATGCTGAATGCTAGTCATTGTTATAAGTTGGGGATTTTGGTTTTTTTTTTAATTTTATCTAGAGCAAGCCAAATACTGTGAAAACATTTGTGGTGAATATTTAGTTGTATTTTCATATATAAGCATTTTGCTGTATCCATGGCCCTGTAGTTTGCTATTCATGAATATTTTAGCAAATTGGTTTACTAACAGGAGTGTTGCCAGGAAGCAAATGTTCCTGAATATTTGTAGAAAAGCAGATTTAACTTTGGGTTTGCACTTACTTGCTGTGGGAGCATTATCTAAGCCCCATCTTAACGCTCCTCTGGGAGGACCAGCATAGCCAATTAAAGCAAATCTTGTTTGGAAATGTGATTCTCAAACCCTCTCCATGAGTAAACTGATATAAAGAGTTCTCTCTCTGAATAGACTGACAGCTGAATCTACAATGTGCAGCTCACCCTTGGCACAGCACCTGGGTGCCCTGCAGATAAACTGGAAGCAATAGCCACATCTCTTGAGGGCTTGCAGGAATCTCTGATATTTGGTCTGGGTTTTGGATCAAAGCTGTGCCAAGGGCAAGATTTAGAAATACAGATTTTTGGTTGGCATGTCCCATGTAATGTGTAAGTTTTTGAAGGGTAACTGTACTCTGGGTTCTGCTGCATTCATCTGGCTTGAGTTGTAAAAGAGTCTTAAAAGAAAATTGCTGCAGTGCTATTTTCATATGGCCAGTGTTCAAGTATCTATACTCGAATTCTAGAATAACTAGAAAAAAAATGAAGTGGCATGAATTCCTGCCCATCTCAAGGTCTCCAAGTGCTGTGGACTCGCTGTGAGCTGTGCAGGGCTGTGGCAGTGCAGGGCTGTGGCTGTGCAGGGCTGTGAGCTGTGCAGGGCTGTGGCAGGGCAGGGCTGTGAGCTGTGCAGGGCTGTGGCAGTGCAGGGCTGTGAGCTGTGCAGGGCTGTGGCAGGGCAGGGCTGTGGCAGGGCAGGGCTGTGGCAGTGCAGGGCTGTGAGCTGTGCAGGGCTGTG
>WEIU01011761.1:439626-543876 GCA_013389925.1 Aegithalos caudatus
GGCAGGGCTGTGGCAGGGCAGGGCTGTGAGCTGTGCAGGGCTGTGGCAGTGCAGGGCTGTGGCAGGGCAGGGCTGTGAGCTGTGCAGGGCTGTGGCAGTGCAGGGCTGTGAGCTGTGCAGGGCTGTGGGGTGGGTGTTACATGTCCAGGTGCTTCTGGGCAGGGTCTTGAAGGGAGGGGAGAGCCTTTGTTCCACTCAGAGTGGAGCACCATCTCTGTCTCAAACACTCCATTGTTTAAGCTGTACAGACACATCACAGTAGTGTGTGGTGAAGGAGCTGCTCTTTCATGTGGACTCAATGCCATCAGTGAGGGCAGAGATTGGATTATAGGAAGAAATTCTTCCCTGGGAGGGTGGTGAGGCCCTGGCACAGGTTGCCCAGAGAAACTGTGGTGGCCCCACCCCTGGAAGTGTTCAAGGCCAGGTTGGATGGGGCTGGGAGCAACCTGGGATAGTGGAAGGTGTCCCTGCCCACGGCAGGGTTGGAACTGGATGAAATGAGCTTTAAGGTCCCTTTTGATCCAAACCATTTAATGATGACTGTGAAGTTGTGCTCACAGCATGTGCACCTCTCCATCTGCAGCTTCCTATTCCTTTCCTGTTTGTTCCCTTCAATGGTTACCATCAGGCTTCATCCTTCACCCTCCTATGGGCATGTGCAAGATGTGCCCATTTTCTTGAGAGTCTTTTTTCTTAGGAGAAGTTGCCCATAAACAGAAACTCAGGGGGCAGCCTATCTAAATGCAGCTGGTACAACCCTTACAGCATTTTGGAAGAGCTCTGCATCCAGCATTTAAGTGAGGTGCTCAACACATCTGGAAAACATCTGTCTTAGATTCATAATGTGGCATTGTCATTCTTGGAGTCACTATAAAACAGGGTCTTGTGGAAAATGCTTAATACTCCTGGACTCATTGTGTTTTGTGTTAATGGGGAAATGGCTTGTTAGGTCCAAACTAACTGGCAGAAAATCTTGCTGAAGTTGTGCAGTGTTGAGGAAGTAAAAGGCTGTTAAGGCTAAAATTTCAGCCTCTCTGAACCCAGGAGATTTTGGCTGCATTTTTACTGGAACAGAATTGAAAGCTAATGAAGGCATTTGGTGGCCCCACACTGGCTTTCAGCTAGCTTTTATTTTACATAATGAGTTGAGGAAAATTGGAGTGCAGTTACTCTGGGCTCACTTTAGAAATGTGAACAAGTTGCAGGCTGCTGTTTCAGGCTCGTCAGTTATAGTTAATTCCTTTGGCTCTTTTAAAACAGGAATGCTTTGTTTTCCTTTGCAAAAGGTGGCACAGGCAGCACAAAGGGCTGCTCCAGCTACAACCAGCCCAGGAAAATCATTGGAGCCCTGCCCTCCTGAGCAATTCTCACTCAAATCCATCCTCTTTCTCGCCTGATGGGATTTTTGGCAGGTTTTTGTTTTGTTTTGTTTTTTTTTTTTTAAGTCACATTTCACCACTTAATTCTTGATGACAATTTTCTAATAGATGGAATTTCTTCAAATTGCTTCTTCTCATGTTTTCAGAATCACTATGTCTCTTTTTATTTTTTGGTTTTAATTTTCTGCACTAGGCTGAGGTGTTTTGCATAATGTTATGTGAACAGACATTTCTTTTTTTATTCTCTTTCATCCTTTCAATCTTGGTGCATTTATCTACTTAACACTTCCTTGCAGTCACCTTCATAAAAGATGAAGAATTGGAGAAGTGTTAAAGAAATGCTTGATTATCCTGTTTGATACTGTTACACCCATAAATGTGGACCTAGTTTATACTGGTATCTCATCCATACTGCCTTGTTCACACAAGTGAAAGTCTTTGGTAACCTGAGCTCAGGGAATGTGATCTTTCTGAAGTTAGGTTCCCATTGGAAAGTGTTCTTTTGCAATAATTTAGTATCATGAAGACAACTTACTTTTACTGATACTAACATACACAAAATACTAACAACATTTAGAAAAGAAGCAGTATTGGATCCCCAAATCTTGTCTTCCTCCTCCTTGGAAAGGCTCCAGAGAAAGCCATCATCTCCAACAAGGAGCTGGAGAACTCTGACATTTCAAAGTAATCAGGTAGAATTACTGCATCTCCAGATATCTTTAACCTGTTTACTGACATTTCATTCACATCATCTCATAATGTTCATTGGATCAGAAAACAGCCTGGAGCCGCATTTGCAAAATGCTTCATAAAATGTTTTGATCTGGGAAAGTGAAATCATTGTATAGGATAAAGTATAGGCTATTTACTGAATAATCAAATGGGATATAATAGTTCTTGATTTTTTTTTAATTTTTAACTTCTGTGGTTTTCCCCATTTGTTTGTTATTCTAATTTTCTCCTCCTTTTGGTCACCAAGCAGACATTTCCATACTCCCAGTGTCAGGCAGGAGGCTGCCATGCTCTTTGGGGGGATTTCCTAACCAAGCATAAACTGGAGTCAGCCCATGAGATGTGCAGCAATCCTGACAGATATTTTCAGCCCTATTTTCAGCCTATGTAAAGGGGCTGGTCAGTCAGGGCACAGAGCTCAGCATTGCTGCTGGAGTGCCAGTCAGGAAAGATAAACTGCAAATGGAAGCTAGAGTTTACAAAATCAGTGCAGGGCAGAGGAGAGCATCAGCAGTGGAAGGATCAGGTCACTCAGGGTCTTCCTCAGCTGTATCCTGAAGTGTAAAAAACCTACAGTGGCTTTACCCAAATTCAGAAATGTGCCTGATGGCAACAGGCATCTGCAATCAATAAGTTCAAAGGAAGTTGGGAATAGGATTATGAATGTTTGTTGTTTTCAAAAAAGAAATACCAATATTTAACTAAAATGCAGGATGAGCATTTTTAAGGGCATTGGAAATTACATTCCAGCTCTGCAGATGGCTGTTGCTCATTGTATTCTTTGGCAGGACTGTCATGGCTTTAGAATTATCGAGTTGGAAAACCTTCTAAAAACTTGTTCAAATAAAGGTAAAAAAATCATCTAATTTAGAGTGTTGAAGAAAATACTTAGCAGTCTTGCAGAAATAATGTTCAGATTAAGAGTTGGTGTGTATGAGCTTTTGAGTGAGTAGCTGCTGTCTAAAGCCAAGCCAGGTGAGGTTTGTCCCTCTTGAGACAGTTCAAATACTGGGTAAACAGGAGCTTTATTTATGAATTAGTTTCTCTGATAAGTTCTGCCTTTCTATGCTGCATGAAGTTGAGCATGTTCCTATGATACACGTTGGCATTACAGTTCATATTTTTTTAAAGTTTGAAGCAAAAAAAAAAAAAATTATTATTTATGTAGATCTTCTAATCTGACATTAATGGTAAATACTGTGAAGGGATCTTGGAGGTCTTTTCCAACCTTAATGATTCTGTGATGCTATGTGAGGAAATTCCCAGGCACTTTGGAAGATGTTGGTCTTAGTTTTCCTTCACTATTGCATTTGGCTTGATGCTTGTTAGAGTTGGAGAAAACAACCCCCCAAATGTTTCATAACAGAAAGCACAGAGCAAGTAAAACATCAGCTATTGATTCATTGCTGTTGTAATTCCACCATCAGTCTGCAGTTATCTTTGATGAGGAAAGCATGAGCCCAATGCTGGAAAGAGCCTTCTGTCAATAAGGGCTGCTTATAGGAATTTAGTACCTGTAACAGTAAGAAACTGGAAGGAGTATTTTTCCCTCTGTGGCTCTTAGTCCTGTGAATTGTCCCCAGATTTTAAAAGCAGTGAGGAGCTGGAAGGATGAGGGATGATGCCAGAAGGTGTTTGCAAAGCCAAGTACCACTGTAGCTCCTGCTCCCACTGCCTTCTATAAAAACTCCTTCTGCCCCAGCCCTGCACTGCTGATCCATGCAGCAAAAGGTGCAGACGAATGGAAAAATAGATTTTGTTAGTGTGAAATGGGGAGGAGAATTGCCATGCCCCCTGTTCTATGTTGATTTACACTTTTCTGTGCATTATTTGTGCGATGAGGGATCAGCAGTTTCAGTGCAGGACTGGTCTGAAGTTTTGGTCTGAGGGATCCAGGGTCTGAGGGATCCAGGATCCAGTGACTTGGATACCCTGTCAGGCAGGTGGCATTGGGTGTGCAGGGCAAGGCACCAAGTAAAGACAAAACAGGCTGCTTCTTTTCTTCTTGGGTCTTACTGACCCATTTTTAGCAGACTGTTTTGAAGAAATTATGATTAATTGGGTATTTTAATTATCTGATAAATAGTTCCCTACTTGATTACTCAATTACTTTTTTCTTTTTTTATGCTGTCTTCATCCAAGGGAGAGCCTGTGTCAGTACTGACTGCAGCTTCCCAGGTCTGCTTGTGCCACTGGAGAAAAGCCCATGGGAATGGGCTCTCCCTTCTGCTTCCTTATTTTTATTTTCAATTCCCTGTGTGGATTTATGCACTATATATTTTTTCCTTTAGCAATTGACTTATAAGCATGAAGGTGAGTGGTAGAGACTTTGCACACTGAAAAAATGCTCTTCTGTGCAGTTTTTTTTCTTCCTGGCTCTCAGGTAAAAGCTTAAGTGCACCAACGGGCTTTTTTACTGATTTTATGTGGATGCTGTTCCCAAATGTGGTGGTCAGATGCTGAACAGAAGCACCAGGAGACAGGACAGTCTTCTTGCTTCTGCAGAACCAAGAGAACACTGAAAAGATGCCATGGAAAAGTTTTTAATTTTAGTTTCATTAAGTAATTTCCCCTAAAAACAGCACTGTAAATGAATACCTCAGTAAAAAAGTACATTGTTTTAAAGCAAAATGAAATTAAAATAGCTAAAGACCACAAAATCAGGTTGAAAATAGAGGGAAACTGCTGCTCATAAAAAAATCCTTGTCTTGGAGGATTTGAGTCAATGCAAGAAGGAATTCTCTGCATGAATAAACTGTAATAATTTTTAAATAATTGCTGTTAACACTTTTGGTGACTACCTAAGTACATGCTGACATATGGTGTGTCAGCGTGAAGCACTGATTTAGAGTTTGATGTTCTATACCAGTTTTCAAGCTGTTAGATGTAAGCTGGAGGAAGCGTTATGTAAGCAGACAGGTGGCAAGGATTCAGCAGCTTGGTCAGCAGGTGGGATTCTGGCCTGCTGCTTGCCATGGAAAACTCGTGCTTTCCTCCTACCTCACTGACCTCTTTTCCCCATCTTCACTTTTTTTTTTTTTTCTTTTGCCACTTTTTTTAGTATCCTGTGCTTTGCTGGGAGAGCAACCCCAGCCCAGCTGGGGTCTATGAGGCACTACAGCTCTTAAGGAAAAAATCAAAATTTCCCTACAAGACAAGGGAAGAGAAGGAGGCACATTCTCCTTCTATGCCAATGAAAAAGCTTCTAAAAGCTTCAAGTGAGCATTTCAAACCAGCTCTGTGAATTTTGCAACTTAGAACCATCCTATTTATTGTTTTTAAAAGTATGTGCGTTTTCCTCTGTGAGTTCCAAGGCTCTCATGCTTCAATAACCCCCTTTATGTATCTTTTGTGTAATTTCTTGCTGCGACAGTTGCGAGCAAAGATGCTCAGAGCTGTCTTTGGAAGCTTTAGCAGCCAGCTTTTGAAAAGGAAACTGGCACTTTTCCCAATTTTCTGCCATCTGTTGGAAACAAACTCCAAAAGCCCAAACTTGCACCTACTCTGTAAGTTTCCAGGTAGGAAATCAGAGTAATATAAGGACTGGATGTAAAGTAAACCCATGTTAGTGCAATGTGTGTGCAACTGCTTATTCCAGTTAGTCCCCAAGCACGTGTAGTTTGGGCAGAGGCCCCACAGACCATGTACAAGTGTCTAAGGTCTCTTTGGTCCATTAAAGATGGCTTGTACATCCTGATTTATAGAAATAATCTACAAGAAACTGTATCCAAGATGCTTGGAGTAGAGAAGGAAGAGTGGCTTGGTGGAATCCTTCTTTTCCCCCTTGTCTTCCCTCTTCGCTTCTCTTCCCTGTCTTTTCACCCTGCTTTTTCTTTTTTTTTCTTTTTTTTTTTTTTTTTTTCTGTAACTTAAGACGATGCAGTTTTTTCTGGGGAAGCTTAACAGCAGAGATGTGCTGATTGTGGAGCAACAGGAAATCTGTGATGTGAGGAGCAATTGAAGATGTCTCTGCTGGAAGCAAAGCTCCTTGCCAGGCCCAGCACAGCCAGATTTGTCAGTGCTCAGCAAGCAGCAGCAGCAGAGGCTGGTGTTGAAGGCAGCAGGGCTGTGGGGAGCCTCAGGAGCTGCGTGTGCAGGGAAACCCAGAGTTCATCCTCAGGGTGCTGGGAAATCACCTGTGCTGACTCTGACATCAGAATCTGCCTGTCCATTGCAAGAGGCACATGCTCAGGGAGCAAGGAATTCTCACACGTGCAGGAGGCGTGCAGGGCAGGAGTGGGGTGTTAGAGAAGATGAGGCTTTCATTCTTACTCAGGAGGAGTGTGTCCTTTCTGTGCCCATCATCTGTTGCACACACACTGCACCCAAAACTTTATATAAATAACCCCCATAGGAATCTCAGCTGCCTGGTTTGAGCACATTTTAAAGACATCATAGAGTAAGAGGGGAAGGAGGCAATATGAAGAAGTAAATTTTTACATACTGCACTGGGACTTTTGGGGCCTTACACAACTTTAGCAAAGGTTGGCATTTCATTTTTTGCTTTTGAGTGTTATTATGATTGTTGTTATGATGAAGCCTTAATTGTTGAAGCCCTCAACAGTTGCTGCAGTAAATATGTGAAAAAGTGAATGTAAATAGAACTTAACAAATGAAATGCAAATATGTTTATTTGTATAAAATGTGTCCTCATATCTTGCAGGCAAATTTACATTTTTAATGAGCTTCTTTGAAACACCATCTGCAGAAATCCCTTAATATTAAATAAATAAATCTTTATCTTCAGACTGGATTCACGTGTAGAAATAGCAAAATATATTCTTAATACAAAGTAATTCTACAGCACCATGCACTTTGTTTAATGCCTCATCATTTTAATGGATTCTGGTTTGATTGCTCATACCCCCCAGCTGAAAGCCACAGCTGAAGGTGGTTTTTCCTGGTTCTTCTGAGGACTTGTTGATATCCTGAGAAATTGAATAGCCTAAGCTAAAACACTTTTGCTAAGCATTTTCCCTACATTTGGAATAGGAATACAGCTCCAGTAAACCAAGCTGCAGGCTGGGGCTGAGGGCTGATGCTCATGGAGGAGCCCTTGGGTTTTTCACCCCAAGTCCCTACAGCCTAAAAAAAAGTAACTGACGTGTCATATTTTGCTCTGGAAACAATGCCATGTGCCCAGTGAGCTCAGAGTACTGATAATTCCTAATGTCTCTGTAAGCTTCAGCATAACAGAGGAGCTTTGCCATTTGATTCTGCAGGCTTATCCCAAATCAACCTCTATTAAAATGGAATTACTTGGCAGGAGTAAGTCTGGGGAGCTCCTGGCTTTCCAATACACTGATAGGTCCTAGTAGCTGTTCCCAAATTCTTGTGGACACTTTAGTACTTCCTCAGATTGATGTATCTGTCCCTCTTCCAATGGCCAAAGGTTATCACATGGAGGTAGGGCGTGGGTTTGGGTGTGGTATCCCCTGTGCAGTGAAAACTCCTTCTGGGTTTGCTGACTGACCATCACAAGTTTGGGTTTCCCCTGGTGAGCTTTGTTTTCTATCAGTGCCCAGACAGTGGCTCTGCAGACAGTCGGGGGGATTTGGAAGCTGTGGCTGTCCTTGCTGCTGGAACAGAGAGTGTGAATCAGTGGGGGTGAGGATGAAAGTGAGTAGTTATAGATGGTGTCTGCTTAAGTCTTTGATAGCTTGTAGTAAAATCTTACCAGCAACTCAGTTCACGTCATGTCTTAAACTGCTTGTGAAATAAATATAACTGACAGCTCTGCACGCAGCAATGCACTGCTTGTGCTCAGAATATTTTTCATTTGAAGCAACCCAGAGGCAGAAATAGATGAAATGCTTGGAGTGGCAGCCTGCATACCCACAGCATGTGTCACTGCACCAGGGATGAGTGACACATGTCTTGATGGATCTGGGATGGCAGTTGCTCAGACACTCTTCTGTGCTGATAATGAAAACAGTGCCCAAATCTGATTTGAGATCTGAAAATGGAAAAAGCGATATAAGCAGCTGAAGTGTATCTTTTACCTCAGGAAGCCTCATCACTTGGATTGCCAGGGGAAAGTTAGCAAGAGAAAACACCTTTCAGTCTTCAGCTCAAGCCCCCTGGAACAGGAGATGCCAGGATGTGACCAGGGCTGCAGAGTGAATGTTTAGAGGGTCATTTGCCTTTAATTTGCACCAGTGTGACATAAATTCATCTTGGGGAATTCCCCTGGTAAAACACACAGGTCTGTGTGATAAACTTATTTTCCTTTTTTTTTTTAATTTACCCTCTTGCATGTTTTCTTTAAAGAGAGATGAAGATGCATTCTATTCCCTATCCTGTCCTATTGCTCTCTTAAGTTGCAATGTTGTGTTACTTCATAAAGTTGATGAGGTTGGAAAAGCCCTCCAAGATCATCAAATCCGTGCATTAACCCAGCACTGCCACTGGCAAGCCCACCACTAACCATGACCCAAGAGCCACACATCTGTTAAATGGCTCCAGGGATGGTGGCTCACCACTGCCCTGGGCAGCCTGTTCAAGGCTGAGCAACCCTTCCTGTGAAGAAATTTTCCCCAGTATCCAATGCAAACCTCCCCTTGTGCAACTTGAGGCCATTTCCTCTGGTCCTTTCCATTTCCATGGATGGGGGCTCACTCTCCGAGCTGGGGGCTGGAGCTGTGTGTGCTGCTGTAGATGTGTTAATCATCATGTTGGAGGCGGGGGTGAAGTCAGTATCTGTTCATGAGAGCTTGTCATTAGCACTGACATTATTAGAATGCCTCATTCCTCTTTCAGTAGGTGTTGTTTTAGATATATAACAGAGAAAGGGAATCTACACTGGCTAAAGATACTCCAGAACAGTGTATTTATGGCTCTTGTTACACTTTGATGGTTGTGGGTTGTTTTTGTTGGGAAAAAAAATGTTCTTTCTGTTGTATTTTATGAAGAATTGGTGACATCTGGTGATCACTTATAATGAGCCCTCTCAAGACTGCCGACAGAAATAAACCTTTTAGTCACAAAGATTTGTCTTGCGACGTGTCTGAGAGAGTGGCTGCAATTAGCACGTAATCCTGCCCGCCGCTCAGCTCGGGAACATTCAGAACCTGTGTCAGGGCAAATACTGCTCTGAGCATATTGCAAAATGAAAAAGGTTGTTCCCTGGCTCTTAGGTCTAATTGAATAAAGGCCTATCCAAATTAAAAGGGCAGCACTGATGCTCTGGTTGCTGTGAGATGGGCACAGGGTGCTCTAGGTAATTGTCAGGGGGGATGTTTGCAGGATCAGAACCACTCTGTCTCCAGTTAAATGCATTTATATTTGTGGGCAGAGATTGTTTTACTTCAGAGTTTTTTCATTTGTTTTTGAAGTCCAGTAAGGCAAAACTGAAATAATGAGAAGCTGTTTTGGAGTGCTGCAGTGTATTGATGAATTGATCTGGTGGGTTGGTTCCATCCCTGCTCCATGCATGAATCTGCACAGTGCTGGGCTTCCCAGTTGGCAGTGGACTCCTTCAAGTGTACCTGGATATGCTGCCAGGAGCCAGATGGGCTTTTTGCCTCTCCTGAGGAAAGGCTGAGAAAACTTGGGTTGTTCATCCTAGAAAAGGCTCTGGAGAGATTTGGAGAGATCCCCTTCCAGTACCTAAACTGGCTGCTGGAGAGGGACTTTGCACAAGGGTCTAGAGTGATAGGACAAAGGGGAATGATTTCAAACTGACAGAGGGCAGGGCTAGATTAGATATTAAAAAGGTGAGGTCTTGGCACAGGTTGCCCAGAGAAGCTGTGGATGTCCCATGCCTCGAAGTGCTCCAGTTGAGATTGGATGGGGCTTGGAGCAACCTGGTCTAGTGGAAGGTGTCCCTGGCCCTGGCAGGGGTATTGGATACAGATGGTCTTTAAAAGTCCCTCCCAACCCAAATTATGATATAATTTTATAAATAGGAGGGTTTGCATCAATTGTCTCATTTGCTGATTTTCTTAATCAACACCCAAACTGTTAATACTTTTCTTGGTACTCTTTAATGTAGGGAAGATTGACCTGCCATGGGTTGCTCTGTGTATCTGAACAGTAGGTAGCCCTGGAGGTAGCCCTGGGGTGTTTATTAATATCTTTTAAAGGAAGTAAGTATGTTGGCTCGATTGTAGATCATTGCCTGGTTTTACTGATAGTGAAACCGTGTCTATTCATACTACTTTGCCTTTGTTTGCAAAACAAAGATTTAAAATGTTTTTCATTTTAGAGTACTTGACCCTGTTCTGTGTTTTGTGATAGCTTTAAAAAAAAATTTAATTGTTGTCATTCGGTGAAATTCATGCATATGTCTGAAGTCTGATGATATTTTTATTTTCTAAATAGTAATCTTGCTCATAAAAAGCTATCCATTTGTTTTATAAAGCTTTGAAGAGAATTATGGATTCATTAAAATACTACTTTGAAAATTCAGAGTCTGAACAACTCTTTGTTTATCAATGTGCTCTGCCTTGGCACTGTCCTGTGATTTTAAACAAACAAAAATAAGCATTCAGGAAATGGGAAAATAACCCTCAAGGAAATCCCACGCATTTTGTGCAGAGCTAGTTTTATTGAAGAGATTTGGACACTTCAATTCTTTCAATGCGAGTGCTAAAGCTGGGTAAAAATAGATGTATCTCATGCATATGATGCATCTTTCAAGCAACATGGTTTTAACTCAACTTTGCTCTCAGTATTGTGAATTTTGCTCTGTGTGTCAGGAGGGGAGCAGCTGTTCATGTGCTTTGTGTGGTTCCAACCTGTAGCTGCTTTCACTGAATGGGAAACTTTGAAAAAATCTTGGGCTGGATTTATTTTTAAAAGAAAGATCTCTCCAGATTATCTGAATTGAGCATGTGTAATGCCTGCATTTCTGCATAATCTCTGGAGAAAGTGTGGGTTGTGAATAAAGTGAATTCTGAAACACAGAAGGAATGGCCACAGTAGCATTTCTTTTATTTCTTTGATCGAGTACAATCTTCTCTTGCTGCTCAGTTTTGTAGTCATTTTGAAAATAGCATCTTTCTAATCACATCTAGAGAAGTGCTCTCCCTTCCCGTCTGCGTGAATTTCTCTTTACGATCCCATGAATAGATAATCAATGGAAGAGGCTGAGTGTTAGCCCTGACTGACCCTCCATTGTTTTCTGGTGCCACAAATAGATGAAGTTATGGATAATATCTCCAGATTAAGTGGAAAACAAAGCAATAGCTGGCTCCTTGCAGGCACAGGGTAATGCACACACTGATATGGAAACCATATCCCTATCAGCTTTTTATCTCACTGATTTGCCAGGGGAGATACCAGTGCAAGGAACAGCTTGGAAACAATAATCCCTTAATAACTTGTGCTCTGCTCTGTGCAGGGAGGTGGGACTTAGAGTGGTGTGACCTTGCTTTGTGGTTCTCAGTGGCCAGATACAGAGCATTCTAGAATGGTTTGGGTTGGAAAGGACCTCAAAGACCATTCAGTTACATCCCCTGTTCCATGGGCAGGAGCACCTCTTGCTAGACCAGGTGGCTCCAAGCCCCACCCAACCTGGCCTGGTTCTGTTCCAGGGATGGGGCATCCACAGCTTCTCTGTGTAAGGTGCCAGTGCCTCACTATCATTGGAGTAAATGTCTTCCTAATATTGTGGATCATTCACAGCTGGTTTTCATTAGCTGGGCACTGATGCAGTGTGCTCTCTAATGTGTTATGAACTTTCTCACTAATTTCAACCAAATTGCACAACAGTGGTGCAGAGCTGGATGATGGTTTTCATGAAGTTTGAGACCCTGTTGTAGTTGTCTGTGGAAGGTCAAGACTGGAGCTGAATTTTGTGAGACACTGGGGAACTGATATAAGAGAGAGCCATTATATGTGAAAAGGCTTGGAGATTAGCTCCTTATGTCCCAGTCCTCTGGGAACAGCAACTTCTGTGTGCCATTGCACAGGAGGACCCAGCCAGCTTAGGTACCAGGACTTGGAAGAGGGGTGGAAGGCCTCTGCTTCTCTTGGATGTCCCCAGGGAAGGACAGCATTTATTGTGTACTGGACCTAGATCCAGTTTCTGTTGCTGCACAGCTGCTTGGTTGGATTACATTTGGTTTTCCAGCCCTGGGAGGAGGAGTGATGGGTGTTGGGGCACAAGGAGTTTGAAGGATAGATGCAAGCCACGTCCTGGCCCTCCTGACCTACGGTTGTTTCACTCCTCATTCCCTCTTGTCTCTATAATTTTAGTCTGGACCTGAGGGGCACACCTTGTAGAGGAGACTTGTCATGTCAGCAGCAGTAGCTGAGGAAACAGCTCTCTCTTTTTAAAGACACAGAAGGATTGGATCTTTTTTCATTATTTTACTTTATCTCTTTTCCAAAAGATCAATGAGCCAGGCGCCTCTGTCCCTGGTGACAGCCTCAGCGTGGGTCCCCAATTCCCATCTGATTGTTAAATTGAATTATTTCCTGCTTTATCTTCGAAAGCAAAACTGTGCTATCATCCTCTGAATGTGTTTGCAGACTATAACCATTTCCATTCTTCTGCAGGATACAATGCAGCAAACCTTAATCAGATGATTATAAAGCTTGGATTTATGGTGTTTCAGTCTTAAGAATTTTCATATTAATTAAGATTTTTGAGAATGTCTTTCAGGTTTCCCTTCTGTGTTTTATTGTTCATTTTAGTACCTTTTTTTGTCCTGCTGCTCTGTAATCTTTTTTGTACTCTTGGTCATCTAGGCACAAAATTATTTGGATGGGAAGGGGCCTGCAAAGGCCAACCCCCTACCATGGGCAGGGACACCTTTCACTAGACCAGGTTTCTCCAAGCCCTGTTCAACCTGGCCTGAAACACTTGCAGGGATGGGGCAGCCACAGCTTATCTGGGCAACCTGTGCCAGTGTTAAGACCTCAATCATCACTGGCAACACAGAACTTTGTCAGCCTGTGACATGGGCAGTTCATCCATGACAGATTTTGGAGGTGTTGCTCTGTCTTCTTTCAAAAGGCAGACATTATCTTTGGGTTTTTGATGAGGAGATCATCTGCCTGCACTAGGGGATATCAGCTGCTTGATTCCTGTGAGCGCCAGAGAAACAGCATTTTGGTTACCTATTTAGAAAATGAATATATCTTAAAAATATATATATTTTTAAACACGTTTCATGTCCGGGAAAGAGAGAGGTGCCAAGTCCTCTGAGAACTGTGACTGCATGGAATGTGTTTTTGTGAGGATGCCGTGGAGGCACTAGGAAGTCATATGTGACATTGGCCTTAGCTCTTCTTTGGGCTCAGTGTTCACTGCCTGTGCCAGCAGCCTCCTTGCAGTGAGTCAGGGTCATTTCAAAGCTTGCCAGGTTCTGGGTCCTTCATACTTACCCTCTAACAAGGTCTTGCATTCTGCCCTGGAAGTCAGCATCTGATTTCCTCTAATGGCAGATTTGTTTCCGAGGTCAGGAAGGGCAGCTGTGAATTACTATATGGCTCCTTATTCATTGTCTGTATAAAAGAGATGCTCTTGAATTGGAAATAAAGGTGGAAGAACAGCAGACTTTTCTGAAGACTTTTTAGTATATGGACTAGATCCTTCTGATCTTGCTTTGCTTCATTTCTGGCATCTGTAAAAGCCTCTGCTCTAGCATGAATGTGCCAGCAACAGAGGAGGGTAGATGCTGGGCCAGGTCAGGGGGATGCTCTATCTTTTCATGGTGTCTGGTTGTACCAGAGAAAGCCCAATGTCCCTGGGAATAACTGGGAGGAAAAAGTCTCTATTGGAAGACTGTTGGAAGTTTGTTACCCTGTAAGACTGGAGCTTTTTTTTTTTCAGTAAATTTTATTGGAGACTGGGAAATGTCTGTCTTGGTCCACACAGATCATCTGAATCCCTACACGTCTCAACTCCCTGGATTAATGTGAACAGATACTTAATTGAACTGTGTGTTTTTCTTCTTCTATTAATTTAATGTTTTATTTGTAAGCAGTAGGGAAAAACACTGCACAAAGTATCCAGCCACCAGAGAGTGTCGCTGGCAATATTACTTACTTCTGTCATGTTTCATTCTGTACTCCCAACCATGTTTTCCAAAATTTTGTCTTACCTGCAATTTTGCCCTTCTTGATGGTCCTGTTGTTTTATCTATGCTATTTTCTGCAGACCAGATTAGGAACTTGACTCATCTCTATTTGTTTCTCAGTCAGCCCAGTGAGATCTGGAGACTGTGAGAGAAGGTTTCACTCTAACGTGTTTGGCACCCTGGCTGGCTCTGAACCTCATTGGCAGCCATCATCACAGGAAAGGGTTTCTTACTGAGGGATGTTTTGATTTGTTTTATGCTTTCCACATCTATAGCACCTTGAAAGGGCATTTGACAGCATCACACCTTTCTCCTGAACCACCAAGACTGACTTAAGCCACAAGTTGTGCTTTTTCCACTCCAAAAAATCATGACCATCTAAAAGCAAAGGCAGCTCTCTGAGAAGGTCCTGATGATTTGAATATACCACTAAGGCTCAAGGTGGGGGAAGCAGGGGTCATGTACATGGACATGAATGTGGTGGTGGGTCCCAATGGAATGTTGTGGCCCTGATCACGTCCTCTTTTTCCTCAGCACATGAGCCTGTTGAGCAATGTTGAGAAGGGTGGTGGAGAAGAGTGCAATTGATACAGAGCAATGTGCAGACCTCCTTACTCAAGTATCAGAGGTGGGAATGGTGACACTGACAGCCATTGCACGCTGAGCTGTTGCCTTTGTGCTGTGCTCACTATCAAATGAAAACCTGGTTTATGTTTTAGGGACTATGCAGAGAACATAGCTTGTGATTGCAAGCACAGCTCTACAGACTACATTTTATGGGCTAGCACATTTGCTGTGTCTGAATAATTGCACTAAAGAGGAATCGATAACCTATAGATTTTATAGCAGTAAAGGATGTTTCCTGTCTGCTCCAAGTAGCCATGACTTGGGTGGACATTGAAGTATTGCCCCTCTTGCAGGTATGTTAGATAGAGTCACTGAAGGACTTGCCTTTATATTTAGGTCTAATTTCAGTCTGTTTTTGTTATCTGTTAGCTCCTTTAGGTTATTTAGGAGTTATGATCACCAGTATTTTGGTAAGAATATACAAATAGTAATCATGGTATGTGTAAGGCCATTTCTCATTATTTCTATTGACTTTGATGTGCTTATATTATCATTTCAAGATAGTGATTTGAATTTAGTACTGTTTAGAAAACAAATACATGTCCAAATTGGCTCCAGATGTGTTTCATTTAATTCTGTGCCTTTCAAGATGTTTTTAACAGCTGATGTATGATTGTGGTGGGAGATTGCCAAAACAGATGCTTTTTGTTTCAAGTGAAAGAAACAGAAATTCTTCATCTAAAACAAGACAGGGTTTTTTCCCAATGTTTAAAAAGAATCTCTAATTATGTATTTTAATGAAAGAAAATTTCTTTTGGCTCTGCATTTAATGCAAGTGTCAAACATAAATAGTTCTCCTGCCAAGACATCCATTTCCAGGTATTGCCAGCATTCAGGTTAGGAGAGTTTAAGGCTGAAAGGGTGACAATGTGACCATCTCTCCATGGCATAAGTAGAGCTACATGCTTGAATGTGCTGAAAGGGATGGATCCTTGATGAAGAACACCATTTAAACATTGCAAAGGGAAAGCAAATAATGAAGAAACAAGTCCAAACCAGGTGCTAGGGATGTTTTGACAGCGATTTTCTCTGACTCCTTAGATGCCTTTTTTTCTGCGAAAAATGCTAATATGTCCCTTGTAATGCAGCATTAAAGAAAGAGCAGTACAGTTCCATTCCTAGATTTTTTATTTTTTAATTTGGAATGTGTTTTTCTGAGAGCATAAGCTTTCCCATGCAGTGGATGCTGACTTTGCAAAAGCAGATGTATGTCCCAAGCTTCACTGCTATTAGGGACCTGGCTGACATACAGTTTAGGGCACGATTTTTGTCCATAAGGCTGCCAGTGCTGAATTTGCCAATGTTATAGATGAGTAATGAGATGGTTGGGTCTCACAATTAAGGGATGAATATTACATATATGTTAAGTCTTGTATAGTTATGTTACTGTGGTATGTCCTCCCATAGTCCTCTTTCCGTCCCCCTTGTATCGTTATCACTGGACGGCCTTGGCAGTCGCAGCATGTGGGGAGGGCTGGTTTGTTCCTATGGCAACACCTGACATCCAATCAAATTGCAAGAAAGTGATCTCCACCAATGGACGGTGAAGAGAAGTTGATTGACAGGCTTTGGGAGGGGCCAAGGCTGGCTGATGTAACACCAGGGGTATAAAAGGCGGAGCAGCCATTTTGTGAGTGAGCGTGTGGCTGCTGGTCACGGAGGCTCCCAGTGCTGCTCTTTCTCCTTTTTTCAGTCTTTTGCTGTATTTTGTTAAGGTTTAATAAACCTTTTAAATTTTAAAAGTGAGCGTTGTTTTTCACACCAGAAAGCAGCTCCCCTGTGTCCCCTGTCTCAGACCCATGGAGATATTACTACTCTTTACTACTCTACTATTGGGCCCTACTATTGCTGCACTGTGTCCTTGTGTGTGCACTATGTACATAAATGTATATAAAGGTATTATCATAGTATGCATGCCCTGTTGAGATGGTTGAATTTGGGGCCATGTGTTGCCACCAAGGTTAGGATAGTTTAGATTAAAGAATTCCTGAGTTTCCAGGTCATGATGCTCCCCAACCCCAGTTCAGGCCTTAGCACATAGGAGGAATAATGGAATTTAATGTCTTCATGGTCTGAATCATGATGTGTGTTTGAATGGTATTTAGTTAAGCTTCATATTTAAACTTGTAAGGAATAAAAATAATCCCAGCCACATAGATCAATGTGTATTCCAGGCTCTAGCTAAGAGATGTAGCTGATTATTTCATTTTTGTAAGTTTTATAGTCAAAAGACTATATAGAGTTCATATAAAGTCTCAGGGTGCAAGGCAGTGTCCTAATGGCTGTGAAAAGGCACTGTTAGAAGGTGGCCTCAACTCCTCCCCCCTTCCTCTTGATACAGATTTGGGATATTTTCAAGCTTATAGGCTGTGTATTAGAGAAGCTGACGTGCAGATAAGCATTAGCTGATGACTTTGGAGCTAAGGGATTAGTTTCATGCTCGATGCTGAGGACTGCTGCTATTTTTTATTTACTAGTGCAACCTCCACAAGGCTTGACACTGTCTCACAGCAGGGCCATTGTGGTGGAATGATGGAGGATGTTGCTGGTGACATCCTTCCTTAGAAAGTGTCCTGATTTGTCAACCTTCTTAGTGCCAAAGCTCCTGCAATTTTACTTTGTCAGCATTCCACTCCTTGAAGGAAATACTGTAGCTGCAGTCTTGTCTTTTATAATTCAGTCCCATCTGCAGGTACTTCTGCCAGGTGTTATTTAAAATGTGCCATTGTCACCATGCTGAATGGTGCTATTTGATTTTTACCTGAGGATTTCATTGTATCTCTCCCTCTCAGAGGAACAGCCAAGGGAGCATGTAGAGAGGGAAGTACCATGGAATGAGGCATTAGCCAAATGTGTGTTAATTACACCTCTGTCAATTACAAGTATCTTTAGTTTCTCACTGTGTCTGTGGTACAAATATCTCCAACTGCATAGGTGGCATAGCTGGTGACCTTCTGCACCCCTTAACAGAGACCTAGATGTGGAATCTTTCTATTTCTTTTTTTATAAAACTCAATGGGTTTACACTGCTGTTACAAATCTACTCACAAATACCACCATCACATTTCATCTATGGGTCACTTGCAATATCTTTGAAATACAAATTAGACCAATGGGCTATTGGCTGGTATATTTGGGATGCCAGGATACTGCCTTATGTGAGATAGCAATATATTTTTTTCACAGCTGAAAATAAATTTATCTGACAGCCATAGATATATTTTCTACTTCAGTGGTTGCAGCTCAAAACATGTTGTGGTTCTACAAATTCTAGCATATGAAGCATAAAATTTTAGAGTATTAGGTTTTAAAGTTTTCAGATATTTGGCCGCCATTGTATTAAAAAGAACTCAAAACACTACTTTACTTGGTTGGATAAGTTTGAGCTGGGAGCTTTGTCTCATTAATGTGACTGGTCACTGCTTATCAGAGGGCATCAGCCAACAGAGGGAATGGTTAATTTGTTTTCATTCTGTTGTGGATGCAGACAAAGCTATCAAATAATGGGCTGTATGTTGTGTTGTTTTTCTTACAGAGGTCATTCCAGCCCGGGGAGATTAAATTATCAAATTTGTATCTTACATGGGGTGGAAATTAAACACAGAAAATGGAGTTAGTTAGCTAGCTAGTTAGTTAGTTCGTTCATTCGTTTTTATTGGCTACAGGAAAGAGATCTTGAAATAAATAGACACAGATCTTGATTCCAGTCATGTTTTCTGTGCTGCAAATGAAGACAAAATCCAGCAAACTCAGTGATACTCCCTTGGGGTAAAATCAGGGTGAGGAGAGTGGGAGCAATCCTTTGTAAAAAGGGCAGAGAAGGAGAGAAAAACGTGATCACCCTGTAATTGCAGCATGATTATGTTAACTTTCACTTCCTTTAAAGACAAAGTGATAAAGATGTGGGAGACTTTTTGTGCTGTTTTGATTGCCTGCTGTGGTTTTGAGATGCATAAAAGCTGGGCAGGGCTGTAAATTGATGGGGGGCAATGGTGTGCAAGTTGATTTCATGGTCTCCACTGGTTTGACTAAATTTTAATTAAAGTTTGAACATTGACTTGTATTTTTACTTCTGTCATGTTTCAAGCAGCTTAGTGGAAGAAACCTAGAATGGTACATCCTAGTTTGTACATCACAAAACCACGTGGTGTATGAGAAAGCCCTGACATGACTGAGGGACTGGCCCAGCTTTAAATTCCTTGGCTCACCCTCCAGGGCAGGAAATTTCACTCTTTTTCTATGTGGTGCTAAAGACAATGAGAAAAGCATTTGTGCAAGACCTTGTATGAACTATTATTCTCATTATCATTGCAGGGTGTGTTAGCAAGAGACCCAGATGATTTTGGAAAGTTTTCAGTGAGAAAACCAGTGTGTTATCAACAAGCCCTATTATCTTACAGAACCTGCCATGAGGGAAGGGCTTCCTTACATAAAACTTAACTGCCTCAGAGCATTTGGTATCCAGACCAAAGTGCTCTCATTGTAATGTCAGCCCAGGCTCTCAGCAATGCAGTGACTTATTGGTGCCTCATGCTGCAGGTTGAGCTGCATTAATCTCATGAAAAAGAAAGAAAATCACTTAGGGTACCCAGTTTCTGGAAGTGCAAGGCATAAGCATCAATTCTTCCTTCAGAGCCCTCAAGAAATAGAATTTATGTCAATAAAACTGTGTTGAACCCAACTTACTGTTATCTAACTGCTTCTTTGAGCAAAGAGCAGCTAAAGCAATGCAGTATTATAACAATTTGCTCTACTGCAATATTGAATTTTAATCTCCACTGTAATAAACCTCAGAGTTTTATCCTTTCCAGGGCTTTGAGTTTCATTTGGGTCCTGTGCTGTTTGGACACAGCTAGGTGGGATTTGTGGCAATGAAGAATGGCTGTAAGTTGGGAATAAGCCCAAACCCTTGTGACATTTCAGGGTTACTGTGAGCATAAGGGTACGAAGCTTTGTCAGTTCATCAGAGCCCTGGGAGGCAAAGGATGCATCATTTGGATGTCACTTGTGTTAGTAATGCATTTGAAATAAATGTTGAGTGGTATGAATGTGTAGCAGAGAATGAAATGAAAAGATTTCCTGGGATGTGAAACAAATTCATAGTTGGGGGTCTGCTGCAGTGCTGTTTGGACAGGAAGGAGTTAAGATGGAAAACGTTTTGAAGCCTGTCCTGTAAATGGCTTAAACTCCTTCTTTTGGGAGAATCTAATGATGTGCTTTCATCTTCCCTCTTTTTTTTCTAAATACCAAACCCTCTCTGATGCTGGGGATATGTTGCCATGGGGGAGGCATTTCTCATCTGTATGAGAGATGGAAATTTGTGTAGCCCCTTTCTTCAGGGAGGTCTGGAGGGAGCCAGTTGAGGCAAAGCATGAGCTGAAGCCCTGCAAGACAGGGACAGAAGTGCCAGCTGTGCTGAGCCTGGGCAGGCAGCTCCCTTGGGGCCATTGCCCCCTTCATCCCAGCTCTTAAACTGGGCTAATTCCTTCTCAATTTAGTGCTCTCGTGGATCAAAACACAGTGATTTGTCATTCATGCTTTACCCTGGAATATGGCACTCTCAGTGCTGAAAATCTTCAGGAAAAACATGTTTTCATCCCCTTATTTCTGTGGGAAGAAGCTTCCCTCTGTACTTTAGTGACATATATAATGCAAAATCCCAGTGCCAACAGTTGGTGTGGGGATATTGTTATCTTGACAAGCCTCCAGCAGATCTACTTTAGAATTGGTACCCTGAACCACAGAAAGGTTATTTGAATTGTCAGTATCAAAGCACTTCCAGTGCTCAGATAACTGTCCCATTCATCATCCATCATTATAGAGAAAATATTAAAAAAAAAATCCAACAAAGAGGAGAGGAATCCATCCCCAAAATTCAGCCTGTAGCATTGGTGAGCTTTTATTTATTCATTCTGTTTCTTGATCTGCTGTATTTGCTGTTCATAACATGGATTTAGAGCAGAAATACAAATCTTCTTGTTCCTGTTGCCTGGGCTCCAGAGGGAGAGGACAAGGAGCCGTGATGTGGGTTTCTGGTGTAAATGGGAAGTTAGAGTAGATGAATTTGTGTTTTTCTCTCTGTTGGAGCCCTCAGAGTTATAAATGCTGCAGCTGCCTTTTATAGACAGGGCAAGGTGTGTTCAGAGGTTGAGTTGAATGCTCTGGATGATTGGGCAGGTTGGTGCAATAGGCATTGGAGTCCTCATCTGCACTGTTTGTCACAGGGAAGGAATTGGGTTTATCACTTTACATAGCTGGGCCATTGTGTCACTAAGTGGCACAATTTCACTCTCCATAATGGAAGACTGTATTGGTTTCTGGAGTGCCATATGTGTATGACACTAAGTATGTGTGTGGTTATAATAACAATAATCCAACTATTCCTTTGGAAACCTTTATATCTACTAAATGGAGTACTTTTGACCTCATTAAATTCTGGAGGAGTTGATAGACTCTCATGTCTATGCGTGCGTGTTGTAAATGTTTCCCTTTAATCTGTTGTGTTTGGACAAATTTAAGAGTTTTCTGTGTGAAGTTTCTTACTCCTTTTAATGTTTTCTTTCCCCATTAGAAGTACTTTCTCTCCCTCGTGCATGTTTTCCTCTTCAGAAGTTAACATTTTATAATTGCAGTAACGCCCTTTAGGGTGTATGTTACGGTCTACTAATGAGATGCCTGAGAGGTCTCCTAATGACATCTGAACAACAGGCACAGCACATCGTTATCAGACCATTACACACATCCTTAAGAATAATAAATACTCCTGCTTTACTGTAATTACATGTGTTGTCCTTTAGTGCTCAGCAAGAGGATATAGGAGACTCCACAGTTCAAGTGCAAGGTGGGGAAGTGCTGTAAATCAGCAGTTTTGCAGAGATTTCTCTGAATGCCTTTGAGGATGTGGAAGGACTCTCAGTCTGGGGAGAATTATGGTGTTTTCCTCTTGCTTTTGGACTGAAAATGTCATGAGAACTACCTGCCTGTGTGTGCACACACCCTCTGCTCTCCCTGTTGTAAACATCACCCACCTTCTGAGTAGGGATGTTCTTGAGAGAACAGGTGGGTGATGGGCTCAGAATTACTTTAAAAACTCTGTGATAGAGGGTGAAGCTGTCCTGTGACAGATCCTGTGTTCTTGTGATAGAAGGAGGAGTGTCTCCAAGAAGGTATCAGAGAAAACCTGTGCACACAAATACCCCAGAAAAAGAAAAAATATTCTTGACTGCATCCATCACTAAGGATGGTGCACAGTAACCTTTGTAATACACATTGCTGGCCACTTTTCCTGTGCATACTTTGTACAGATAAGACAGATAGTAAAAATGAAAAATACCTTTCCCAGGGAGTCAGATTCATGAAATCCCAAGCACTGAGTGATAGTGAAGCATTCCTCCTGACAGCAGAGCCAATGAATTGTTTGGAAAGGTGTTTCAGAGCAGAACAGAATCAGCAAAATTTACATTAGTGCCAGAGGACTTTAACGTTTATTAAAGCTTCCAAATAACACATTTGCTATCTAGAAGTATTTGATAGATGTACCAGTCAGCCATAAAAAAGTGAGCATTGGTTACTTCCCAGAGGAATCCAGACAATTTTGCTTTCTCTAATAGGAATAAGGTAGAAGTTTGTAAAATGTCAAACTGCAGCTTGTGTAGCATCACCAACTGAAGCAGGCACAATGAGCAAATGTCCTGTTTATCTAACAAAAGCCTGTTTGGTTTGGTTACTTTAAATTAAGGGGTGTCTGCATTAAAGTAGTGAAGACATTTTCTATATAGGAAAATGAGGAATAAGTGTTGGCAGCAGTGGTGGGAAGGCCTGGCTTCCTGCACACTCAGACCAATGGACCAAGACTCTTCCTCACATAACTGCTGAGGTGAAGAGTGAGTAAAGTTAATTATCACTGTAGTAATTAACTCTTCTAGTTCATGATGATATGGTTTTGTCATAATGGTTTCAGGGGCTTCAAATGACCAGAAGGACCTTATTTATTTAATTCTCTCCTGCAGATCACTCAGGAAGATTTGGCTTCAGTGTTAACAAAGCAGCACTCCCCAAACATTAATGGTCTGACAGGTTAATTCCCTTCATTTAAAAATAGCAATCTCAAGTGCAAAGAATTAAGCTAAAGTACAGCATCAGGTGTAAACTGGTGCTTACAGCAGATACATTGTAAAGATATTACTGGCTTTCAGACAACTCTCCTTTGATGCATTTGGTTTGGGTTTTCCCTTGTCTGTGGTCATGTGCGTCAAGGCAAGGGTGATAGCTCCTAACTTCTTGTCCATCTGCTTTTGCTGCCTCTGTATTGAGGCTGTAATCCATCACTGACACAGCATCTGATGCTGCTGTGTGTACAGATAGAAGGGTCCCAGCAGATCTGTTGTGCTGTGTTTATTCTGCTGTTTGTGTTTTGGCAGCACTTGAGGCTTTAAACCCATGTCAGAAGCTCTCTGAAAGCACAGTGAGAGCCTTATCTCAGAGCCTTTAAGTGGATTGGACAGACATGCACAGGGAGAAGAAGTCAGTAGATTAGTACAGACTGCTCCCAACACCCCAAAATTGCCTGCTGACCTACAGCTGTCCCCCAAATACTCCTTCATAGCCCATCACAATGAAACCATGCTGATCAGAGCCTTCCTGCCAATTGCTGGTGGCCCAAAGGGTCAGCCCATGGAAAGAAACCTGTCAAAAGCACAAGGAAATATGTAAAATAAATACCATCTAGTTAATTCTTGCTAAAAGCAGAGTGTTTAGTTTTGCCACTCTGTACAGACTGAGTGTGGAGGTTCCTGGAGATGCCCATTGTGCTGCCATGGAGCAGCCAGCACATGCAGCATCAGGGCTCTGGGATGGAGGATTTGACCCCAGGGAGTACAAGTCACACAAATGGAGATGTCAGTCATACACAGTAGCTTTGCCTTTAATTACCTTTGATTGGCTGAAGTGATGAAACAGAAATTCAAGTCTGGATTTATAGAGAACACCCCTGTGCTCAGGAGTGCTGCTCAGCTGTTACTGTCTGGGAGTGTGTCTTTTCACAAATAGGTCTTTTTACTTTTCTGTTGATTTTTTTGTTTTGTTTTCCATATTGGAAAGCAGTATTGTGCAGTATCCCTTATGGGTCTGATTGAGAATCCCCACTGCACCTGCCCAGTCACCTCTCTTATTTTCTTCTCTTTCTTACCCTTTATAAAAACCTTACTGTCTTCCCAGGCTCTTTCAATACAGTGTTTCTCAATCACTGAAGCAATTAATTATGCTATTTTTTTAAAGTAATCTTAAGTAATTAGACACTCTTCAGCTAATTTTGTTGTTATTGTTAAAAGACCTGTATAAGGGATATTTTCCTCTCCTGCTCCCCTCCTCCCTGGTCTGCACCTTAGGATACAGCATCAATAATTTAGCTTAATAGCTTTTAAAAAGCAGAACAATACAATCTGAAGACAAAATACAATTTATACAGAGTACACAACAGTCACAGAGAGTTGAGTGTGTGACAGCGTGTGTGTAAGATGACATCTCTGTGTGGAGTAATAGATTTATAGCAGAATGGGCTGTGTTGTGAGTAAATTAATCATTAGAAACACAGTTTTCAGTATAGGACTCATGCATAATTCACTCAGGGTTTCTGTTGTATTTACACTCACCTAATAGTTGAGACAAGTGATACAGGAGTTATGAGTTGTTTGCCTTGACTGTGTGGTGTTTCTTCATCTGCATTGATGTTCATGACTTTGTTTCTTCCCTCTGGTTTGACAATAGTTTTTAATTTTTAACACAAAAATAACAGCTAATGCTCAGCAGGGAGCAAATATAATCTGAATAGCCTTGTTTGCTTTTGTGTTTTCCCAGCCCAGGCATTGCTGTTAGTTACATCTTCTTTATGCTAAACAGTTTTTGGCAATGCTATCTGAGTGGATCTTTCGGAGAGATGTCCTGGTGGAATGAAAGCAATCATCCACCAAATCATCTAGAAATCCCTGGCTTGGGAAAGTGTTTGGGCTCTCTGTGGGCAGTGCAGTATCACCTTGTAGTGCCAGGGAGGATCTGAGCCAGCTCAGAAGGGGAACACTGAATTTTGGAAAAGCCACCCACTGCTGACCTGAAGCCAAAGGTTCTTGCAAACATGGCCACAGTCATTTTGTTGCCTACTATGGAAGGATAAAATTCCCAGAAAAGAGAGAAAACCTAGTCATTCAGAATTAGCCATTGTATCCCACAGCTCCTCAGAGAAGACAGGTATGAGATGAGCACAGCAGCAGAGCAGACCTGGGAAGGGGACATGTGGAATATAAGACTTACAGTTTGATGTACCAGATATATGTGTAACAAAATTTAGTGGATGGAAATTAAAGCTAAACAAATTAAAAATAAAATATGTTTGCCCACTGAGACTAAGTAATCATTTGAAAAATTGCTCTTAGATGTTTAAATTAGGGCTGGAAGCTTTCCTGGGTGGTGTGCTATAGAGCAAACAAATTATGGAGCTGCTGCAGGGAAAATCTTGTTGAACTCAGTGCAGGAGGTCAGAATGTGCACATAATCCCTCTTGGCTTTAAAAATCTATAAATCTGTGGCACACTGCCTAGGTGGTGATAGGCACTTGATAAATTACGTTTATCATGTGTTTTCCCACCTGCAGGCTTTCTCCTGCCTCCCTCCCTGGGGCTGCTCCTGCTCCCTTCCAGGCAGGACACAAATCTAGAGCTTGCCTTTGGACTTGGCAAACCAAGTTGTAATTCTTGGGCTTCCCAAGAAAGGCTGAAAATTCATCCATCTCTTTCTGTGCATTTGGGGCTGAGGCATACGATTCATTTAGCTTTATGCAGTTTGGAAGGTAATTGTTTAAGGTAGGAATAGAGTTTTTGTTTATAGAACTGGGAATTAATATTCTCGTGCTGTAAGTTTTTAATATATTTTTTAAACTCACAGGGTAATAGATGGGTGCTTTTTCTTGTAATAAAATGAAATATTGAAACAAATATACACTGAGGCAAGCTTTAACTCTTCCAGGTTGTAAATGTCTATTGTTTAATAGTATCTACTTCATGGCATGTATTCCATTCCATTTCTGTGATAAATTTGGTGAGCTCCCAGTTGCTGCTAAATTATATATGGATACCTGATAAAATGTACATCTTATTAGCTGAAACACATCCCTAAGATAAGCAAGTTAGTTTGGATTTTTATTGTTAATTGAATTTTTTCAGCAGAGGCAACTAAAGGATGTTCATGAATTTGCATGATGTTAAACATCTGCTCTTCTTAGCAGGAACTTCACCAGAGTTTCACTTAACCTGTAAATTCAAATCAGGAATAAAACAGGTACTCAGCCTTTGAGGAGCTTGGCTGTGTGTAAAGGAGGCAGGCAGGCAATGCTGTGAGGGAACAGGATGTAATTAGCAGCATTGCCTAAATGTCACATCTGTGGTGTGTGGCTTCCTCTGTGCACAGAGATGGTCTTCAGTGATGTCTGGAGACAGCAGAACGCTCCCTGTGTTATTATCAGGTGTTAGAGGAGTACTGCAGTGGGGTTATGTGCAGTGTAATTGCTGCAGAACACAGCCTGGTATTTTATAGGGAGTTTTTCTGAATGATCAGAAGTTAAATGGTTGTTATCACAGATTTTTATATATTAAGATATGGGTTAATTTCTCTTCATCCTAAATTTGTTTGCTCAGACCTTGTATAGAATCGTGAAATCATTAAGGTTTGAAAAGACCTCCAGGATCATGCAGGCCAACCTTCAGCCAAATGCCCCCATTACCACTATCCCATTGCAAAGTGCTACATCTGCTCATTTTTTGAACTCTTTCAGAGATGAGGACTCTGTCTCTTTCCTGAGCAGTCTGTTCCAAATTTTTTCCTAATATCCAACCTGTAGTATTTACAGCCTATAAAAATCAGAGTTGGGAAGATTCAAAACTCTTAGATATCTCTAAATTGGAAGAAATTATCAATTCCAAAAAGGTTTCTTGATGTTTTCCTCCTGCAGCTGCACTTGCTCAGAGGAGTCTGTTAATGTAAATTGTTGAGAAAAGCAGTTATTTTCTTCTTTCCAACCACTCAGGAAAATTGGAAGAAAAGTCCAGCCAAACTCTCCATGCATGTGCAGAAACAAGCAATTAAAGGAAGGGGAAGATAGATAGAAGGAGACAGATAAAAAATTTGCATGGCAGAATGGGGATTTTCTAGGAGACCCCTGAAGAACTGAAGTCATCTTTCATTTTCCTGTCCCCATATAAACTTACTCTGTAGAGTCAAACAGGCTGTAAGGCAACAGATTATTGGGGTAAAGAGTTCACACAGGGTCTCACTCAGGTTCAGCAGTCTGATCTTTTGGGACCGCATTTCCACTGTTCAGCCAACTTTCATTTTGTAAGTAGGAAAACAGGCTGGTGCAGATGAGGAATTTTGTCATAAATGGCACAAGAATTAAAGGGCCACACTCAGAAATAGTCATTTCATTTTAGTCATTTTCTGATCCTTCTAACAATGCCAGATAAAGCCTGAGCAAAATACAATGAAAGGGCTGTTTTGAAAACAGAACTCTTCTCCAACCCCTTTAATTTTGTCTAGAAATGTTATTTTCATTAACTGTATATTTTTTGCCCTGTAGATACGGATGAGAAAACAAATGTTAGTGCTCTCATCTCCTGCACTGAATTTCTTCCTGGACCTTGAAAACTGCCATAGGAACAGCTGAAAATAGTCAGCATGGTCTGAGAGGAGCTGTCAAATAAAATGACACCTCTGATGCCTCCTGCCTTAGAAATGACACTCTTCAGCCTGCTCCAAACCGCTCTTTATTACCACATATGGTGGTGCTGAAGGGTTGCCTGGAAAATTAGTGCCACTGGAGTTCCCCCTTCAGTGGTGGGTTGTTAGTGCTGGGTTGTTATCATCCTCCCCCATGGGGACAGAGCAGCAGCACTGTCCTGCCGTGGTGTGTGGATTGCAGGCAGGTGGTGGTGGGATCCAGGGGCCAAAGGGGGCTGGCAGCTCTGTGTGGGATGCTGGGTTGTTATGTCCTAGCTCACCTGCAGTTGGTGATAACACACTGAGTCTAATCCTGAGTTGGGAGTGGCAGCACAGCTGCAGATTTCCAAGGGCTGGAGCCCAGATCTGAGAGTGCATGGACTGGGTACCCGTGCTCCTGCTGTGTGGAGATGCCACTCAGGGGAACTGGAGAGGTTTTGAAGGGTCACAAGAAGTTTGAATCTCTTTGTTTGCCTTCTTGTGTGTTTCTTGATAATCACACACTCTTCTCCTTAGCCTGGATGCTAATGGCTGCACAGCTTCTCTCACGGATTTTAGGAAGAGCTGCAGGTGCCACCTGCCACTCTTGCAGCCCCGTGTAGTTTTTAGTGAAAAATAGCTCAGGAATCAGTGGGACTCAAATCCTCTAAAGACTTCTGTGTGTGTTCAGGCTCACATCTACTGTCAGGTGATCTGCACACCAAGGTCTTGGAGATTGGTGCTCTGTAGGTGTTATCAGATCATTTTTGATATTTAAAGAAGTACTGACATTTCAAGTAATCATTGTATTGTAAGGCACCTTGCACAGTAATATTTCACTGGGAGATTAGTTTCCCCATCAAAACAAGCTCTTCACTTCCTCATTTTATTTTTATTTTGTAACCTGCATTCCTTTGAAGGACACTTTCATCTCCAGCCTTGCTGTTCCTCTGTTATCTGCTTTTACTCAGAACTGGGTTGAAGATTGCTGTGGGATCCAAGTGTAAAAACCTGCAGCAATTCACAGAAACCAGGAGTAAAATTTTTAAAGAGGACAATTATTGAGGGAGCTGGATTAATGATCTGTCATCACAATTTAGCCACAATCACCACTGACCTTTCACGGGGAGGATGCTCTTGATAAATGTAGATCATTACTGAGTTCTGACATAAAAACATAATGGCATTCTGTGTTTCTTGGCAGGCTGATCAATATTTTATCTGCCAAAGCATGCAGAAGTGCTAAACAGGATGAATTAAGTTGCTGCTGCAAAATAAGAAGCAGCATTGCTTGGAGTGAGGAGAGCATGTAAATTTGACAGTTACTTGCCATATTTTAGCAATCAGACCTTCATATGCTGGATTTTTCTTTTACTCTTCTTCTGTCTTAATGCTTTTCTTTCTTTTTTTTTTTTTTTTTTTTTTTTTTTTTTTTTTTTTTTTTTTTTAATTCAAACAGGTCCAGGCTTCACTGGGCTTGAAAATGGTGTCAACTGATAAGAAGGGCTTGTTTCTTTGGAGATCCTCCCCAGCATAAAGAGGGAAATAATGGACTAGAATTGAAGGATCACTTTAGGGCATGACAGATTAGCAGTTTTAGCTCATCCAGAATTTGTGTGGGTGTCTCTGTGTGTGCTGGTTCCCCAGCTGTGTGGTGGGGATGGTGCCTGAGTACACACAGAGGGTCAGCTGGCAGTACCACACAGGTACCTGGAACACGTGGTGGCATTTCTGATGTTTAGAAACAGGGAAGGGAAGGAACGCTTCAAAACCCATCTCTGAAGAGCAGTGAGGGTCAGCTAAAGTCATAGAATCAGAAGATCCTGACTTAGAAGGAACCCACGAGGATCATCAAACTCTTGGCCCCGCACAGGATAACCCCAGAGATCCTACCACGTGCCTGATATCGTTGTCCAAATGCTCCTTGAGTTCTGTCAGGCTGGTGCTGTGACCATTCCCTGGGGAGCTGTTGCAGTGGCCAACCACCCTCTGGGGGAAGAACCTTTTCCTAACATCCGACCTAAACCTCCTAGTACAGGTTGCAATTGTGAGCAGAATCCAAGTCCCTGGGAAGCTCTAACAAGGAAACCAAGCTGAGAGACATCCATTAGCAAGACCTACCAAGGAGAGCAGCCTGAGATGAGATGAACTGCTAATGATGAGCTTGTGTTGCAAAGGAAACTGCTGGGAGCAGTCAGCAGAGAGAGGAGAGTGGGGATAAGTGAGAGGGCACACAGACAACTTTTCTGACATTCTTTTTGCTTAACATTCATATTTGTAATACCTGGAAGTACAGAACAAGAGGTGGCAGAATCCTAAAGAGAAGTATTTAGTAGATAAAGTTGGTAGATCCTTGGCACAGTGTAAGAAGATTACAGATGTCAGGACAGCAGGAGAGGGCGAGAGGGAAGGAGAGGAAATACAGAGCTTTGCTCTCCAAGACCTATAAACCAGCTCAGTGTCAGCAGTCTCTAAGGAATTTAGGTTCAAAAATGAAATAATAATGCCTAGTAAATGAGGGGAAGGATCTTTTCTGCAGAAGAATCTTGCTGGTTTTGGTATTGGCTTTCCAGATGTTTTGAGTAACCTGAATGTGTCTCATCGGTAACCTGGCTGAGCAGGCAGTATCTTTTCTGGGATGCTCCCAGCATCCATGTCTGGTCACAGAAGTGCCTTAATTTGTTTGAAATAAATAGCATTAGGTCTGGGTTGTGCAGCAGCACATCAGCTCAGACATCCCAAGCATAGATAATTAATGTGAGACCAATTTCTGAGCCAACACTTTGGCCAGACTTTATATAAAGTTGTAGTTTCAGGTCAGAGTACTTCAACTGACCTGGAGAAGTTTTCCCTCTGTTCTTTCACTAAAGTAAGAATAAGTATATAAATTATACATACATATTTACATGCATATGTATGTTACAGTTGTAGTGCATTTTTCTATTGATCTTTTAGTTCAGTCAAAGGAGCAAATTGTCAATCTCACACCCTGGGACAAAGTCTATTGCTTTAACTTCTTGTGTGCTGCTAAACAGCTCAGCACTGCTGGGCTCTGACCAACTGCTTCTGCAGCACTGCAGCCCTCAGATGTCTGGGATGTCAGGGAAAACGTGCAAAGGTGTGAGACTCATGCAGTCTGTCACATCCACACTGTGGAGAGAGGTTTGGGATCCACTTCCAACAGAGCTGGAGAGTGTGATTTTCTCCAGAAGGAAGTGAAGGTAATGAAATTTTGGGCCAGTTTTGACAGGGGCCAGAAGCATGTTCTGAATTTTTGCCTGCAGCATATGTTAGCAACATGTGAACCTGGACTTAATTTTTAAATAAGAGACACAATTGTCTTACTGCTGGTTTTCTTTGATGTGTTCACCATGGACTGGCCTCACCCTGCTGTGCAGGATGGGGCTCTGCTGGATCCATGACCTGGAACATAGCAACAGTGTGGTGTATTAAGAGTTTATAGCAGGATTTGGGAATTTCTGCCAGTGGCTGTCACCAGCTCTGTCCTTCTGTGCTTTGCTTTATTTCCCTCTTAGTGCCCATCACACTTGCCTGGAAGCTGCAGCATGGCTGTGACCCCCAAAAGGGCACAATTACCTTGGGCTGGCTTGCAGCCCAGATCAGCGTGTAGTTTTTCAAGAAAAAGCAGTTTTGTGGTGGCTTTATTTTCTGAGTATGGAAGAATCCAGGAGGGTTGTAATTCAGTGAAAGGAGATCACTGTCTCCTGGCTCACACCATGCTTGAGGGAACTGGGGGGTTCAGCTTGAGAAAAGGAGATACAGGGGGACTTTCTCACTCTCTATAACTACTTGAAAGTTGTAGCCAAGAGAGAGTCAATCTCTTTTCCCAAGTAGTAAGTGACAGCATGAGATGAAATGGCTTCAAGTTGTACCAGGGGAGGCTTAGGTTGATTATTAGGAAAAAATTCTTCACTGAAAGGATTGACTCCATTCTGCCCAGGATCGTGGTGGAGTCCTCATCCCTGCAAGTGTGGAGAAACCCCATGTAGATGTGACACTTGGGGACATGGCTTCGTGCTGGGCTTAAGGGAGGAAGGCTGGGAAAGCCTTGCCCAGGTAACAGCAAATATCAGCAAAAAGAAGTCCCAGCTGCTGCAAACAAAACTTCTGGAGGGTGTGAAGGAGGAACTGCTTTGGCATGTCCTTGTGGGGAGCACAATGTCAGTGGGTCAGCCCACCCAGGTGTCACCATGTGCATTGCCTGTAGCTGTGCTGGTGCTCACTAGTGGAAACCACACAGTAGAAACAGAAGTGGAAGGAAATGAAATTGCTTTCCCTATCCTCATTAGCCCTAGATACATTTCTGGGATTAACTTTTGACTGAAAATAAAATTCCATCTCAGAGAAAAAATATTATTGCAGTCGCTAAAACAGTATTTACAACAGAATAGCTTGATTAAATGGATACACTAACCAGGTTTTCTCTTAAATAAGCTGGTGATTGAATGAAAAAAAAAAAAATCATACTGCTTTATTCCCAACCATCAAATGACATGGTTGGGAATAAAGAAGTCAAGAATAATAAAGACAACTAATAGTAGCTACATAGCCTTGTTTTGGTTTTTTTCTGTAAGACAGGACTGATCCCAAGTGGGACCCAGTACTTTTGGGAGGTTATTTAGAGGGAAGGAAAAAATTATCAGATGCTTAGTATCCCTGAACAGCAAGAAACTTTCCAAACTAGATGGGACTGAGTTCAGAGTAGGAAATAAGCCTTGTCTTGCAGTTCTTGTTCATGTAGCAGGAAGGTACTGACCTGACTGGTGAACACATGTTCAGCCTCTGTGTCCTCTCTCACCTTCNGCTGAGCAGGCAGTATCTTTTCTGGGATGCTCCCAGCATCCATGTCTGGTCACAGAAGTGCCTTAATTTGTTTGAAATAAATAGCATTAGGTCTGGGTTGTGCAGCAGCACATCAGCTCAGACATCCCAAGCATAGATAATTAATGTGAGACCAATTTCTGAGCCAACACTTTGGCCAGACTTTATATAAAGTTGTAGTTTCAGGTCAGAGTACTTCAACTGACCTGGAGAAGTTTTCCCTCTGTTCTTTCACTAAAGTAAGAATAAGTATATAAATTATACATACATATTTACATGCATATGTATGTTACAGTTGTAGTGCATTTTTCTATTGATCTTTTAGTTCAGTCAAAGGAGCAAATTGTCAATCTCACACCCTGGGACAAAGTCTATTGCTTTAACTTCTTGTGTGCTGCTAAACAGCTCAGCACTGCTGGGCTCTGACCAACTGCTTCTGCAGCACTGCAGCCCTCAGATGTCTGGGATGTCAGGGAAAACGTGCAAAGGTGTGAGACTCATGCAGTCTGTCACATCCACACTGTGGAGAGAGGTTTGGGATCCACTTCCAACAGAGCTGGAGAGTGTGATTTTCTCCAGAAGGAAGTGAAGGTAATGAAATTTTGGGCCAGTTTTGACAGGGGCCAGAAGCATGTTCTGAATTTTTGCCTGCAGCATATGTTAGCAACATGTGAACCTGGACTTAATTTTTAAATAAGAGACACAATTGTCTTACTGCTGGTTTTCTTTGATGTGTTCACCATGGACTGGCCTCACCCTGCTGTGCAGGATGGGGCTCTGCTGGATCCATGACCTGGAACATAGCAACAGTGTGGTGTATTAAGAGTTTATAGCAGGATTTGGGAATTTCTGCCAGTGGCTGTCACCAGCTCTGTCCTTCTGTGCTTTGCTTTATTTCCCTCTTAGTGCCCATCACACTTGCCTGGAAGCTGCAGCATGGCTGTGACCCCCAAAAGGGCACAATTACCTTGGGCTGGCTTGCAGCCCAGATCAGCGTGTAGTTTTTCAAGAAAAAGCAGTTTTGTGGTGGCTTTATTTTCTGAGTATGGAAGAATCCAGGAGGGTTGTAATTCAGTGAAAGGAGCTGACTGTCTCCTGGCTCACACCATGCTTGAGGGAACTGGGGGGTTCAGCTTGAGAAAAGGAGATACAGGGGGACTTTCTCACTCTCTATAACTACTTGAAAGTTGTAGCCAAGAGAGAGTCAATCTCTTTTCCCAAGTAGTAAGTGACAGCATGAGATGAAATGGCTTCAAGTTGTACCAGGGGAGGCTTAGGTTGATTATTAGGAAAAAATTCTTCACTGAAAGGATTGACTCCATTCTGCCCAGGATCGTGGTGGAGTCCTCATCCCTGCAAGTGTGGAGAAACCCCATGTAGATGTGACACTTGGGGACATGGCTTCGTGCTGGGCTTAAGGGAGGAAGGCTGGGAAAGCCTTGCCCAGGTAACAGCAAATATCAGCAAAAAGAAGTCCCAGCTGCTGCAAACAAAACTTCTGGAGGGTGTGAAGGAGGAACTGCTTTGGCATGTCCTTGTGGGGAGCACAATGTCAGTGGGTCAGCCCACCCAGGTGTCACCATGTGCATTGTCTGTAGCTGTGCTGGTGCTCACTAGTGGAAACCACACAGTAGAAACAGAAGTGGAAGGAAATGAAATTGCTTTCCCTATCCTCATTAGCCCTAGATACATTTCTGGGATTAACTTTTGACTGAAAATAAAATTCCATCTCAGAGAAAAAATATTATTGCAGTCGCTAAAACAGTATTTACAACAGAATAGCTTGATTAAATGGATACACTAACCAGGTTTTCTCTTAAATAAGCTGGTGATTGAATGAAAAAAAAAAAAATCATACTGCTTTATTCCCAACCATCAAATGACATGGTTGGGAATAAAGAAGTCAAGAATAATAAAGACAACTAATAGTAGCTACATAGCCTTGTTTTGGTTTTTTTCTGTAAGACAGGACTGATCCCAAGTGGGACCCAGTACTTTTGGGAGGTTATTTAGAGGGAAGGAAAAAATTATCAGATGCTTAGTATCCCTGAACAGCAAGAAACTTTCCAAACTAGATGGGACTGAGTTCAGAGTAGGAAATAAGCCTTGTCTTGCAGTTCTTGTTCATGTAGCAGGAAGGTACTGACCTGACTGGTGAACACATGTTCAGCCTCTGTGTCCTCTCTCACCTTCTCAAGTCATGATGCTTTTGAAGTTGTGAGCACAAAATATGGAGAGTGAAAAAAAAACTTGACAGTAGATGAGTTTGCTATTGGAGAAATGCCTCCCACCTGGAATTTTAATTGGGTTTTGGTTGGAGTGGGACCAAGAGGTCCAAAATGTTGCAGCTCAGCAAGAAAAGGACAGGAACATTAGTTGTCACTGTGCCAGAGTCTTCTGTTATTTTTCAGAGGAAGAATGTTTAGAGTCTTTGGGGAGCTGATCTACAAGGGTATTGTACCTTAAACTGAGGTGGGACCAAGTTCTCTTAGTTTTAAGATTAAATCTTAGATTTAATCCAACAGGATTGGTGATGGGATTTAAAAGTAAAAGTTTGTTTTAAAACCAGTATTGCAGAGAGTAAGGCTATTTACATTATAGGGAAATTACATTATAGACATTAGGACATCTGAGGGGAAGAGCTGCAGGTGTTGATGCTGGTGGTGGGGTGTGGTTGATACCCACAGAATGTGGGACAGCTGAAGGCTGAGGGTGCTCCAGGGTCTACTCCAAAGCTCCTGCAAGGCACAATTGCTGTGCTCTGCACTAAAGCAAACAGATTTGCACAAAAAGACAGTCGCCATTTTTCATTCTGCTGAGCTCTGCCAGACAACAGATGAGCAGAAAAGGGTCATAATATCTTATACCACTTTGGGCACGTGGGTGCATTTCCTTGAGGAGAATATCTGTGGAACAGCTGGATGCTGCGGACACAGTGTGAGCTTTCAGGGTCAGGAGGATTCAATCTGATTTCTTCAGCCAAGCCAGAGTCACTTCAGGGACAGTGGCTTGAAGGCTTTTCCCTGATAATGACATTTTTCCCTGGTCAGGGGCAGGACAGTGTTTATTCAGCCTGCAGCAGGGTGATGAGAGCAGGCACCAGTCCTGTAACAGCTGCAGGGGCTCCCCACAGCCCTGCACCCCTCGCTGTCCTTCCCCTGGTCCTCTACCACCCCAGGCTGCCTCTAAGGATTCCTTAAGATCAGCCCCATGTTTGACACAGGGTCACACCCTGAGGTGCCATTTACATTAGTGGAACTTTTTCAGCATCAGCTTCCCCAGGTTTATTTTTTACTTTATGGGACAAATTTATTAATATAGAAAAGCATAGAGCCAATTTAATGGTTGTGGGAGTTACAAAACTGAGCGTGGAGGTCTGTAACTGAAGCCCTATAAAATCTGGAAGGTAACAGACTGAAGAGTAACCCTGACAGCAGGATTTAGAAAATCTGCCAGCTATTACAAAAGGTAACGACTACAGGAGCTCGTCAAGTGCAGGGCTGAGTGGAGCTGAATATACAGACATACGTGCCTCATTTTTCCCTTTAGGACCTCAGTCCTTTGACAAGATCAAGGTGAATGCACGTGGTGCAGTGATGCTGTGTTATCTCCCAGGTGACAGCTGCACAATGGCAGACTACAGCCGGCTGAAGAGCATCCTGCTGGACCTGCAGGCTCGCCGGCAGAGCCCGCCCAGCAGCCTGGCCAAGGACAGGACGGCCCAGAAGCGCTTCCTGATTGAGGAGCTGTTCAAACACCTGGATCTGAACAGTGACGGGCATCTCAGCAGCTCTGAGCTGGCTCAGGTGGGTTTATTGTTCAGTGGGAATGGAATTATGAGGTGGGTTTTCATTCGAAGCGTGAATTGAGTGCAACACGGCAGCACTCGGGTAGGAGTGGTCATTTGTACCTGTCCAGTCAGCAGCAGGTAAAGGAGGAAAATCTAACACAGTCAATGTCTCTCTCTCTGCTCTCTCTGCAACTCCCAGGAGTCAGTGTTGTCTCAAACATTTGCAGCTCACCTCCAGACAAAAAAAATATGGCAGTTTTCCAGCCCCATCCATACTCCTCAAAATAGATAATAATCCTTGCTCCGCTAACTGACATATTCTGAAGTATTTTCAGTTAACCGGCTTGGGAAGAATTAATTTAGATTTTTTAGGTGCATGTAAGTTAGGCAGAAATCTCTGAAGTCTTCTCCCTGCCTTCTGGACTGTGCATTAGCATAGAGTAATGTGGCAGCAAAGTTGTAAATGTTTTTTCAACAGGTTTATTGTCCTAAAATCCCTGGGCAGATGCTGAAATGTTGACTAGCAGAAATTGATAGATAAGAGCTTGAAAAAACTGTTATTTCTAATTTCAGGCATGCTGTGCTGTTGGATTTAATCTCATTGGTAAAGTGAACCAAACAGCCATCCTGGGTACTCTGTGTCATCAACTTGCACTTTGCACATCCAGACCTGGAAAACAGTCCTGTAAAATGTCTTTTCCATTCCATTATGTCATCCATGAGAAGAATTAGAAGCAAATGCCTTTTAAGAGCCCTTTGGAAGCCAGTCCTATATGGGGCCTATTCCAGTTTCCAAAGCTGTTCCTTCATAGAATTATGGAATGGTTCATGTGGGAAGGGAACTTAAAGCTTATCTCATTCCAACCCCTGCCATGGGCAGGGACTCCTGCCACTAGGCCAGGTTGTTCAGGGTAAGTTCACCCTTGAGTGTCTCATTTGCACTGTTACTTCCCAGGGAAGACGGAGTGTGTTGCAGGCACGAGCCTGCTCCTCCCTGAGCTCACTCCTCCTCAGGACATTTTGTGCTGTGTTTTAGTCCTCAGGCTGTTGACAGGATGCTTGATCCTTTCCACACAGTGCAAGGTGTCAGTGTAAATTTCCTTAGATCTCGGTGCTATGAATATATGCAATATTTCCTCTGAAGGCAATGATTTTTTCATAAAGACATAGTAGCTATAAGAAAACACTTCTATCTGAATTCAAAGCCAGCTTTTACATAGTGGCATCTAAGTGTCTGTTCTACACTCCATTTTTTTTGCCCTTTTTACATGAAACTTATTTTATTGGGATTTTAAAACCCTCATGGAAATAAATGTTTGGCAGCCTGCAAGCAATTGTTACTGCAAAGGAGCACAGACAGTGTTGTAAGGTCTGCCTCCAAGTTCCTCTGGGCTTTGTTTCAGATGTGCCTGGAGCCCAGGTCTCTCTCACAAGTGCAAGAACAGACACTGCCTACTCTTATTTTAATTCTATACACTATTATCAAAATCAGTAAATGTGCCTGAACATCTGGAGCCCATTACAGTTTGATGGACCAGCATAAGTTCAGCCTCAGCCAGGAGCCCTCTCACCCACACAGTTCTCCACACAATCTGGCCACCAGCGTGGCTGAGTTGACAGTGGAATCACCTTCAAAAGACAAAATAATGCATTTTAATGCACAATCTAGGTAAGCCATGAGTGCTTTTAATCCTGAGCTGAGTGGCTCTGGTCTTGGGCCCCTTGGCTGAGTCCCAGCCAGGCTGGGGACACATCTGTGGGGCAGCTCTGGGCTCTCACAGGAGCAGGATTCACAGTGTATTTGTAGCATGCCAATTCTTTATTTTTCTCTTTAAGGAGATGATTTTTATGTGCTCTTACAAAACCGGTTTATCCACCCAGGTTTCAAGGGACATTTTTTTAGGTAATGAGCAATTTTTAATTACCCAGGTTATAGTCTTAACAGAACTATTCTTACCTCTTTCTTAGGTAGATTTGTGGTTGATTTGCATTAGCTGTCTATTTTGAAGCTCTCTGCCACTTTCAATTTCCCCCAAAGAGGGGAATTTCATTGCCCATGGGCAGAGGAAGCTGAGCTAAACGTGATGCAGTGAGATCTTGTTCCCTCTGACTGCTGGATGAGCTGGTGCTGTGCCTTTGCTTTGTTTTATTTAAAGGAAAAAATAGTCTCTTGAGCACTATAACCTTGTCTGCAAGCAAAAACTCAAAGCAGGTAACTTGCCCTGCTGCAGTAAAAAGTAATTTTTAAGACCTGGAGGTGGATCTTTAGGAGGTTCATTGCAGAGGGATTCACCCCAGAGTCTCTCCAGAGAGGATGGTCCTTCATTGATGCAGCACCCATTTGTTCTTGACAACAGAATTGCTTTGAGCAAAACAATGGCAACAGATGGCCCATCCCCTGCTATTTAGAGCTGCTTTGCCTCCTGTCTGCTGGTAGACACTATCTTTCCCTCTGGACCACACAGTGGAATTCCCATGTAGTTTTGCAACCATGGATATATAATGCTATTAACAATGATGGTAATTGGAATGTTATTTCCATTTAAATCTTTAATGTATTTTAAAGTTAGATTCATAGGTCTACTATGTGTCACAGCTGAAGTGTTTTCCACTGTTGTTTTTTTTTTTCCCTGACATTAAATCAAAAGGACTAGTAAAAACTTCTCAGTCTTATGAAAAGTTAATCAATTTTCTATACAAAGGGTACACAGAGGGAAGTTTCCGTCTTTAGAGGATTGATCTTGGAAGTTATGGTTGATCTCACTTTTATTGAATATTTTTTACTTGCTAGGTGAAGGGTCATTTTTTTAGCATTATTACTTTAAATTGCTTCAACATAATGGGTCAAGACTAGAATAGTAAATAAAAGAGTCCCAGGCCTAGAGGAAAAAGCTTTCCTCTGGAAGATGCAACAGTTCAGCAGTTTTCTTCATGTTCTACAATAAATTCAGAGAACCCAAATGAAATATTGAAAAAAACAGAAGAAGCAAACTGTCAGGTGTTGGAAAAGCACATCAGTGTTGGGTACATCATCCACTGTGGCCTGTTCTAGTCCTAATATTGAGGAATACAATTTTGTCCTTAGTTACAGAGGAGAAAAGAAAAGAAAAGCAGACTTTCCTTTTTCTCTGTTGAATATTTATTTTTCATTCTGTTTTTAAAATGAAAATACATTTCTGTCCTGCTGGTAAAGGAAGAGGCTCTTCAGTCAATGGTCCATGAAGTGCTGCAGGGAATATGAATATCCTGATAGAAAGCAAATATGTAATGATAGATAAGATTATCTATCTATCTATCTATGTCTCCAAAGGTAATTTCATGGAAAATCTGCCAGGTGAGGCGGGCCAGCAGTGTGTAGCATCACCTTACATGTGAGGTTGCCTGTTCTCTTTGCTACAGGTAATGAAGAAGGAGGACCTGGCAGGTGATTTACTGGGTTGCACACTTGGAGACCTTCTCCAGTTTGATGATTACAACAATGACGGCCGCCTGACCCTGCAGGAGCTCTACACAGCCTTCCGTGAGTCCCTGGTTTGGTCTGTCCTGGCTGTTGGAAGCATGCCAGATCTGAGGGCACTGTTGTCTTCCTAGACATGGTCAGCAAAGGTGATCCCTTTTTTGTCTTTAATGCCATGAAAACTCTTTGGAAGGCTTGCTTCCAAAGGTGTTTCTGCTCCACAACATAGGCATGAAGCAGGAGGTTGGTATGGGTGTGTGAAGTTTATTGTTTTCTTCTGTGCTTTGTTGTGCTTCTTGTTGATGGCAAGGGAGAGATGGTGGCCTGGCCAAGGTCTGTAGACCTGGGTATGTGGTTTGATTGACCCTAAAGAAAGGAGATGGGAACCTGTCCAAAGGTCGAGTTAGTTTGCTGTGGGGAAGGTGTTTACTGAATATTTTGCCTGGAAGTTATGTTTTCTACATTTTGTTTCCATGTTAATGAGTGTATTCAAGTGTGCAGTCATGATACAAGTCTCAGCATCCTGTGCAAGGATCTGGGGATCACAGAGCTACTTAAACAGTGGGATGTAATAAATACTTGTGTTATCCCATTTATCTTCACAAATTTGTGTTTGTGTTTTAAGTTAAGCATTTGTTGAAGTCCTTCCTTGGAAAAGGCCCACACTGTCTCCTTCATCTGGGTGATAGAAAATTGTATTGTTGCTCATTCCTGTGGGTTACTAAAGAAAAAGGGAAATGGACAGGGTTATTCAGTAATCAGGATAGTGAGCTACAGAGAACTTGGGTGTGGTTAAGACATTGTGGCTAAAACTGAAGCAGGATTCAGCCATTGACTCTGAGTGCAGGGAGAGGGCCAATAACAAACTGGTTACCTCTTAAGCAGGATTCTTCTCTAAAGGGGGTAAAGTCTGTTTTCTTGATTTACAGCTTTTCATTAAAAAACCCCAATTTAGATAATAATCACAGAATGGTTTGGGTTGGAAGGGACCTTAAAGATTATTAAGTTCCAGCCCCCTGCCATGGTCAAGGACACCTGGCACTATCCCAGGTCACTCCAAGCCCCATCCAAGTTGGCTTTGAGCATTTCCAGGGATGGGGCAGCCACAGCTTCTCTGAGTAACCTGTGTCAGGGCCCCACCACCCTTACAGGGAAAAATTTCTTCATAAAATATCCAATCTAGCCCTGTCATCTGTCAGTTTGAAGCTATTTCCCCTTGTCCTATCATACCATGCCCTTGTCAAAAATTCCTTTTTAGCTCTCCTGTAGGCTGCCTTTAAATATTGGAAGGCTGTTTAAGGTGCTTTAAGATTAGCCCCAGTTGTCACCATGGACCTGTTTGAACCACACATGTATTTAACTCAACACAGCAGATATACAGTAAAACATAAAATCTCCTACATTAAGAAGGCATAAAGTGTATTAACCCAGCTATAAAGGCTTGACATGCAGTTATTTGGGAGTATATTTGGATCAATGGGTTCTCAAAGTCACATCAACTTAAACCTAAATTCCAAGAATTATTTCTGTAGGTTTTGGTTCAGTGAATTTTAAGTGGACAATGAAAATAAGACAGGTACAAAATATTAACCAATTAATAGTGATAGTATTGATAAACTGAAAAACTATTGTAACAAAACAGAATGTATAACAATGACTGTTTGTCGAAGTAATTTTGTGTCTGAACAGAAATGCTCACCATCTGAAGCTGAAAACCAGACTGACTTCTCCATTTTCAGTTTTCCCAGAATCCTAACTTTTATCAAGAGTAGGTGATGGCTCACCAGCTTTTGATTTAAAACTAAAGTTATTGCTTGCAAGTTCTGAAATTCTGGGGAATCTGGAAGCAAATTTAGTGCCTGGTTGAAGTATATTTTTTCCCTTTATTAAATGATGTAGGAAAAGCATCTCAAAAATACTTTAAACACTTAAGGGCACACTTTGGTTTATGAAAATTTTGTTTATAAGATTTCTGTTTTGTTATTAGTGAGAATTTGGCTTGCAGCAGTGACTTAAAGGTACAGCATCCTGCACATTTTCCCTATTTTTTGCCTATTAGAGAGATTTTCTTGTTGCTTGAAGTTCACCCAAGCCATGAGTTGTGGCCGCCACAGGCTGGCAGCAAGATATGGGCACGGCTGCTCAGCAAGCTGAGTAACATAATTACCAGAATTCAGTGACATCAGAAACTCTCAATCTAATTTATCCTCTCAGAAACTCTGTCACATCTGTTTTGGTGCTCTGTGCTCTGGTGGAGTGTCACAGTGTTGGAAAGGTTTGAAAATGACCTTGATAATGTGAGGATCTTCCCAATTCGACGTTCTTATGCTGCGTTAGAAGTTGCATTTCATTTTAGAGACTCTTGTGACCTTGTTGTAACTCACAGAGCCACAAAAGGGCCTCTTTCTCTCACTCCAAGTGTTTCTCTTGCCTTCTCTTGACCCATCCTTTCTCTCCAAGACCCTCAGGGACCCAAAGGTTATTTTTCTCCCCCATCATGTCGATCATCCATAAATAAATGAAAAGCGCATGGATGAGAGAAATCCAGAGTCCTACATTTTCTGAAATGTGGTTTTACCAGTAAAAGCACTACATCTAATAGGTGCTGTTTTTGATCATAACTTCTAACCATGCTAAGAATTTTCATACACATTTTAATGCCCAGTTTTGGATTATGGACAGAAATAGAGGCCTTCCTTCTAAACCTACCATCTTTCTTTTGATTTTCTGAAAGTTCTTTTGTTCCTTAATCCCAAGAATAGAACTTTAAAGAGTTTCCTTGCATGTATGAGGATGACTAGAAATATCTGTTAGCACAAGGTTAAAGTATCAACTCTTCAAATTGCCTTAATCATACACAAGTAGTACATGAGACAGATGAAACTCTCTCCTAGCAGCTCTGGTAAGAACCACTTGTAGGTGTATTCTAATTCCTCATTAATTAATTTTTATTAGATAAGGAGTTTCAGGGCCATAATTAAAAAAAAAATTTTTTGATATGATGATCTTGAGATTTTTCACATGCCAAAAATAGAGTATTAGAAAGATTATTTTTCTGTTGTCTTTTCTTTAAGTTGTCACAAAGATTCAATACATGACTAATAAATGAAGGGCTTAGTTGTCATAAGAGCTAAAGCAGTGCATGCATCTAATTAATCAGCGTGGAGATAGGCTGGTGAGTTGGCAAGCACATCACCTAGCTGAGTCATACATTTAATGCTCAGATGGGTGGTTTTGCATATAACTTCTGGCACTGTATCTGACTGAGGTCATTAGAATGAGGCATGACACTTCTGGCATTCCTGTTGTCTTCCCTAATGGGCAAGTGGCAGGTTGGCAGATGTGAAAGCCCAACTTAAGGAAAAAAAGTCTGTGTAATCTTCTAGATCTGTATCATCATCATCAATATGGACAGGTCAATTTGTAATACAGATAATTGAGGGAGAGGGAAAAGATGCATTCCATCAAAATGCCTTTATCCTGTCAACATTGTTTAGCTAATAAGGAGTTATTAAACCAACAATAAAATCCTCTTAAATTCTAGATCATGGCCCATTAAAGTACTTTCCTGATGTCATAGCTGGAACAAAACAACCTACAAAGGAAGTTTGAAAGAAAAATACTGAATTGTTATTTTTCAGTCCAGTCATTATTTGCCGTGGTCTATTGCATATAAGTTACATGGAGACAGAAAATTGCTGTTTCTGTAAGATGAGAGGCATGTCATCTCTGGATATATTGCTATCTAAAAAACACAAGTAGGGACATTTTTCATGCAGGAATGAATGCAGCAGCAGCTGCAGGATTAATGTGCTCTTCTCTTAACACCAGTTAAGGAATATAAGACAATGTTTTTCTTTTGTCCCTGATTCTGCTTTAGGTCAAATTTTTCCCTTTTTTAATATGTCATTAATATTAACCAAAAATACCACAAGGAAGAAATATGAAAATGAGATATATACACTTTCCATAGGAGGTCAGGGAAATGCTGGATAACAGCCAGGGAGGGTGGATGGTGCCAGCCCCTGGGCCTGGGGCTCTCCCAGCACCACCACCAGGGAGTGGGAGACCAGAGTGAATTTAAATGAACTGGGTGAAAAAAATTAATTGAGTGTCTAGTCTGGGCATGGGTGTCAGGTAAATCACTGCCAGTGCAGAGATGCAGTATTGGACTGGCTCCAGATTTACTGCAGTGATCCTAAAACCTCCAGGAGTTGTATTCCCCACACCCATTGGTGTGGAGAAGGGAGCAATCCATTCCTGATTCCTCCACCATCCTCCAGAGGCTCATTAGAAGTGTGGAGCATAAGACATTTCTTTTTGAGTTGTGCATGTTTCTGATGCAGTAGAAGCTACTTTAGAGCAGAGTGTTTAATTGTCCCAAAATTGTGGGAATTGGTCCTGACTGGAAAAAAGCAAAACTCTACATTGAGAAATGGGGAAATGGGGAACGAAACATAAAAAGGGGATTACTGGGTCGAGTGGGAGGGGAAAATGTTCAGTGAGGAAGAAGCTTTCAGCAGGGTATCTGTTCTTGGTAGATATATCAGCATATCCAACTCTGTGGTCTCATAATAAACAAGATGATAATGGTAAATAAATGGTGTTTGAGGAAAACAAATACCTCTATATGCTATCTGTGTGTGTGTGTGTGTGTATGCACTCCACATACATGTGGCAAGTCAGCTATTCCAGCAGCAATTACACCTGTAAAATCCACCTTTAGATGAAGTGTTTATTCACAAATTCCTGAAGCTGTTCTTGATGGCACAGCACCCACAGTCAGATATTTATTGCTGTTTCCTCCCAACTGGATTGGTCAAGCCCAGATAATTATATTGGACAAGTATATTGTGAGATAAAATGTTTTGCTTGCGGTGTTTTCTTAAGCAATGTTGTAGCAACAGTTATCTACAGAATCAAATCATAGTCCTGTAATATTGACAGTTTGTACCCCATGCTCTGCCTCTCCCACTGGCATCTCCCTGCTATGTGATTTTTCTTTCATGTTGCTGCAGATATTGGTACAAACTTGGAAATAATTCATTAGCTTACCAGCATTGATCGCTTCTGCTGTGAGCGATGTGATATCCCAACTTCAAACACGGTGAGCAAGCGGGGGAGCCACGGCCTCTGCTTTTGGTTTGATGCAGTGTTAGAGGAGCTACTCAGGAAAGAAATGAGGTTTCCAGCCTTTAGTTGGCCAAGGAAGCCCATTCTTGATTGCCTTGAGGAATGGTGTGCAGATTGGTTACTCCGGATGAAGGCAACTTACTGGGAATTTAGTAGTGGTAGTAATATTGTTATTATTTACTATCATTATATTAGTATATTAATATCATTATGTTAGTATATTAATAATCAATAATGCAATCTTATACCAGAAACAAAACTAAGAAGATTTTTAAAATCCAGGGAAAAAGCAGAAATTGAAAACAATTCAGCTTGATTCCTGCAGGAAGTGCCAAGTGGCTGAGCAAGGTTGACAGAAAAACCCAACAAGCACCCAGGTCACTGCAACAGCACTTTGTCACCAGCATTCCCATAGCTGAGCCATGACACCTTGCTGGGTTTTTAGGCATTTTGAGGATGGAGCTGGTGTGTGTTGGAGGCAGACACAGCAGCTCAGCACAGGGGAGAGTGCCCAGAGACTTGTTAGTGGGCAGGCCTGAGCTCTGGGCACATGCTTGAGGATGGAGGTGCCTTTGATAAGCTCCTGAGATCTCCCTGCTCCAGTATTTTTTTACATTAGATCATTTTCAGAAGCACCTGACTCCTTACTTCGCTCATAAATGCAGTGTAAGATGCTTGGCATGAGCACTAGTAATGATCCTGCTGCACCACAAAATGTAATTTTTGTCTGGTAGGATACCTCACCTGGGGATATCACAGTGAGTTTATCTGTACTGCATTTTAGTGGGCAGCTACTTCTTGAATGTGGAGATTTTTCTTGCTTGGATATTCTTTTTTTCCTTCTTATTTTCCTCCCTTGGTATCAAAGAAACACATTCTGCCAAGAAAAAAGTTGATTTCTTTTTCTCTCTCTTTTAAAGCTCTTCTTATAGTGAAACCCTTTTGCACTTCAAGTCTAAAATATATCTCAGGGCTCCAGCAAAGTGCCCTGCATTGTTTGCAGTTCCACAAAACTGCTCTCAGAATCAGGTTTGTTGTGTAGTCTCAATTGTTTTGCTGCATTTTGAACAAAGCAAAAGGTGTCTTCTTAGAAGAAGAAAAAAAAAAATCTGAATTCATTTGTAGCAGGAAAGACAAGTTTAATCTAAGCAAAAAGACTTCAAAAGCTAAAATGTGGTTCCAGAGAAAAAGTTAAAAGTGCTTAGATCAAGAATAATTATGTTGTATGTGGATGGATGCTTTTGCCAGTGGAGAGAGGGGCATGGTTTTGCCTTGGGCTAAAAAGAGAAATGTTTCCATGTTCAGATCAGACATTAATTCATTTAATCAGGGCTGCTGCTAAGATTTGTACTCTACCCACTTTATATATTCTGGCATTATGACTTCAATTAAGAGAACCTCCTCAAATAAAATTTTAGCAGAATTAATAGTAAAATAGATGTGGTTACAATGATTGTGGTTTCACGTCAAGAATAGAGGCCAGATTTTTTCATGGAAAGCCAGGGAGGCTGCCTGACGTGGGTTTGGCTGTCTCCACATCAGAACCCACACACTCAAATGTCAGTTGCCAAACTCCAGTATTTTTTTCAATGGGGAAGCATGGAATGGTTTGGGTTGGGAGGGACCTTAACCTCATCTTGTCCTAACCCCCTGCCACGGGGACATCTTCCACAATCCCAGGTTGCTCCAAGCCCCATACAACCTTGAGTATTTCCAGGGATGGAAAATCCACAGCTTCCCTGAGCAACCTGTGCCAGGGCCTCACCATGCTCACAAGAAAGAATTTTGTCCTAATATCTAATCTAAACCCAGGATCCTTCACTTAAAGCCATTCCCCCTTGTTCATATATCTTATTTCCAAAGATACCATCTGTAAAATGTCAACAGTCTTAATATGCAACGACTGAATAAGAGAAAGTGATTTAATTACAGGTTGTTATTGGAAATCTATTGTCTACAAATTGCAAAGAAAACTCACTAGAAGACAATGTACTGTTGATCTTAAAATGTTTTTCAGGGTGCATTGATTTGTTAATCTTGGTTTTAAATGCAAGAAATTGCCATGTGCTTCAGAGGTGATGTAGTACAAACCATATCAAATGTCTACACACACTCTTGGAGGACTAGAATATTTAAATATTTATGAGTATTTATGAGTGACTCACTAGCGCATAAACCTGGCAAATATCATTTCTCAAAAAATTATTTGATCTGCACCAGCAATGTTCACTGAAGCAATTTCACATGCAGAAATAATAGTATTTTGGGTTACTTGCAAGCACAAAATTATGTCAGTGAAGAGCAAATACAAATATTGGTGAAATCATAGAATGGCTGACAGTCCTAGACACACGCTGAGTCACCATCAACCATTAAACAAATGTGTAGATGTGGCACTTGGGGACATGGTTCAGTGGTGGCCTTGGCAGTGCTGGGGTAACATTTAATGATTTTAGGGGGATTTTCCAACCTAAATGATTCTATGATTCTTTGTGCACCTTCAAATCGTGTAGTTAGGGGTCTAAAATGTATAATTTTCATTTTCTATGACCTGGGAATGAAGAATTGCAGGAATTCCTATGGCTTCCTTATGGTCTTGCAAAACCAGTGGCCATTTCTAAATGAAAACTGGACCCAAAGTTTGTGGTTTTGTTTTTTTTCTTTTTCATCATATCCTGTCTTTCTGAGGAATTTTTGAAGCAAATGCAATGTTTTCATGAAGCAAAAGTGACTTCTTGTTAAAAATGGGCAAAATTACAGTTACAATGCCTAAGACTAAGTCAGAGGCATGATATGGTAGGATCCTGAGCCAGATCTTGTTTTATTACATACAGTCCTGAAAAATTTAGATGCAGTTTTCCTGTTTGTTCTTGTTCTCTCTCCTTGTATTTCCAAGTGGGTTATTGCTAGACTTTTATTTTCCTTTCAAAATCTGCTTTCATCTCAGAAGAGCTGCTGTGAATGGTCTCTCTATCTTTACAGGCACCTCATGGATGCTTTGATTTGCTTCTCCATTTACATGTTCTTTGTCTTTTCTGCCAGTGGTTGAGCAGATTCTTAGCTTTTAAGGCCAGAAATGTTCCATGATATATTAAAAACAAAACAAAACAAGAAAAACCCCAAAAACCTAACACAGCCTCAGTCCCATCAGAGTAGGTGCAGAAGGTAAAACTTCCTTTATTAGCCTTCCCCTCCCATAATTACTTTCCTCATGATCCAGGCAGGGATCATGCTGCTCTTGTGTGTTTTGTCACTTACTGACCCTTTTCCCAGGATCAGACCTCACCTGGTTTCCTTTTCGTGGTTCTGCCCTGCTTTCCTTGTTCCTGGACATGTGGTCACATTTGATATATAATTGTATACATGGTTACATTAAAGTGCTGCACCGTGCACAGAGGCAGGTTAGTGGCCAACACAAAAGCCCAGCACAGCAGTCCTGCCTCCCACTGCATCACTCCCAGGTGTCCAAAGTGTCAGCTGGAATTTCTGTGTTCATTCCAGATCTCAGTGGAGATGTTGAGCAGGTTTGGGCTTTGGATGGATCTCTCTGAAAAATGCTTTTAGAGATCTGTCCTCAGCCAGTCCTTAGTTCATTTAGGACAGACTTCATTGACACTGTACAGCACTACAGAGCTGCAGTGCTAATTTTGTAATCAAAATGCCAGAGCAGCCATCAGAAAATTATTGACTACAGTACATATCCCCAGAGCAGTGATACAATTTATGGAGAGCCACAGCTGAGATGTTTTTATTTCATGTTCTTCACAGGAGAAAATCTCCTTGACAAATCCAAGATGCCCAGATAGAAACTTACAAAAAAAAAATACCAGTAGAAAATTGAGTAAACTGAACTCAAAGGTTGGTTCTGCTTTAATACTTCCAAAAAGAATAAAAAAAGGTGCTAGCCTTTAGAAAAAAGTAAAAAGCTTCTGAGATGCTTCGGTGGCATCTGGATTTGAGGTGAAACTCAGCTGTTGCTATTATCTGTCTTTAGCACCACCATAAAAAAACTCATTCTCAAGATTCTTGATGATCAAAACTTCAGAAAGAATACCAAGATAGACATAAATAAGGGCAAGCTCGGCCCTCCTGTGCCTCTGAAGCACTGTTCCTGCTGTCAGCTTTTCCATCTTCAATACATAAAATTCAGATGCAGAATTTTTGTTTCTCTTTTTGCAAACAAGTACAAGCACTACTGAACTCATGATTTATGCCACATTTAGATTCCTGTAGCTTTAACCACAGTTCAAACACTGATATTCCAGCAGTCTTATTTGAAACTTGCTGCTTAGAGAAGTAATTTGTGGCCATGATTCAACAGAAGGGGAAAAAAATGAAATATGCTAAGTATATGTCTCTTTATAATTTGTCATTCTGTTTATCATACAAACCTGAATAATGTACTAGTAAAGATCACAGATCCTGTCCTGGACACTTGGAATGCTGTCCACTGCTCTGTGGCCAGCTGAAACCCAGCCTTGATTAGTAGCACCATATAACACAGCCCCAAAAATGGCAGGGAAAGCAGAGGGTGGTGGAACAGGGAGTGGGAATGGCAATAATTACACAGCAAAACACCAAAAAAGAGTAGGGTGAAAAGAAAATGGAAATATCCTCACCCTGGGATTTCATAGGGTATATATACACCTTTTAAATATGAAACTAAATGAGAGAATTGAGAGCTTGGAAGACCAAGGTAACATTTCAAATACCCTTTCAGACTGTATTTTGACATGAACTGTGTTTCACAGGGTTCTCCCATATCCTGATTTCCTGTAGTGTCAGGGCAGGGGTCTGGTCTGATGGAGTGGCTGCTGGAACTGCTTTCAGGGACAGACTGATTTTGAAGCTTTTCCTGGAAGATGCTGCCCAGACAGACTCTTCCTGTGGTTTTGTTCTCCTGTCTGGCTCTGTGACCTGGTTCTCCATGTCATTCATGCTTCGTTGTAATAATGGAGAAAATTCAGCTCTCTCCAGAGTTTTAGGCTACCACAAGTGGCATCATCAATCACAGCCCTTTGCTGAAGCTCCATGTGCTGCCAGAGGTGCTGTCCTGCTCTCCACATCTAGGAACAAAATACATAACCCAGGTTAGTTTGTCCCTGACCTGTGAAAACCCAAGAGCTGTCACCAGTCCTGACACTGTATGGCCAAGGTCAGGCACTGTCACTGCACTCTTTGTTGTTCATAGAATCATTAAGGTTGGAAAAGACCTCCAAGATCACCAAGTCCAACCTTTACAGCAATACATGCATATATTTAATACACATATATGCATATTTTAATATAATGTCTCACAGCTATTATTTGATGGCTCTTACAGTTAAACTCAGAAAACTGTTGCTGCACAGATGTCTCCCTTTTACATTCTTCTCACTCCTGAAAGGCTGTTTATCTAAGGAACCCATTGCTGGGATGGGGAAAAGATGGAATTTCTGCCAGGAAAGTTTAGGAGGTGTGCATGGAGCCCTTAGCAAGCTGATGAGACAAAATGCATCTTGCTGCTGCTGGTCCATGCTGAATGTTGTTGTTGGTGTTTAACCTGTCCATTAGCACATCCTGTAACAGAAGTGGGAGCTGGAGGGAAAATGTTTGTTAATGTTTGTGTGGTGAAACAGAATGATATGCTGTGTCACCTGCTACTCAGCATCTGCCCAGGAACCCAGTGGTTTACATGTCTGGGAAAAGGTTCCTCTAGAGGATGACTATTGTGGGTATAAATACACATGTAAAGTGACAAGTTCCTGCAATTTACAACAATGCACTTGGAAATAACCATTGTTCAGGACCTAATTTGCAGGACAGGAGTCTCATTTCTTTTTTGTTTCTAGAATGCTGATGTGTTTTTCTTTATTCTGCTAGTTCTGCAGCAAGATACTTTGGTTTCCTCTTGAGGACACCTTGGCTGGGGAAGGAGGCATGGATCTCCCATCCTCCTGCAGCAGGAAAACCCAGATTCACCAACAGACTAAACTAGCTGGAATCAAAACTCCCTTTTCTGCCCTAAATACCCTAACAACAACTTGTCAGTCCTGGAATCTGTAGCTGATATGCAAGCATCACTAGCTAGGGTTTACATTCTTGTAGGACCTGGAGGCAAAGTTAATTCTTTCAGAGCAAGTGATAGCATCTGGTTGCATTTGGTCATTATGGATAGTGGGGGCAGTTGCCCTCAGTCTCTTCTCTTCAGGGGACTGCAGTGTATTGTAGCAACAAAAAAAGCTCTGTGCCACATTCTCCCACATAAACAGCAGAAAAGTCTGCCCTGTCTGTCCTCAATTCCTGTATCACTGATTCCCATCAATTTCATCTCCAGCCTTTAGGACAGTCTGTATGGTAATTTACAGGCTTAAGAAGGTATAAAATGAAGATATGTTTTGGCTGTTTTAGCACATCTCCACTTATTCAAATACTAATTATTATTGGGGTTTTTCACCATTAATATATATTCAGTGCAGTATTAAGCACAAAGAATACAAGTGTGTCTCCCAGGTAGACTGGCTTAGAGTCTGCTCACGGGTCTAGTGTGTCTTCTGGCACAATTCTAAAGAATTGTGTGACTTTTAATGCAATTTGCTAAGCAATCATCTGCTAAAATATGAGATTTATATGAGGCTAAATTTGTTACAGAATTGCTATTATCCTCCTTATTTTGTTTTAAGATGTATTTTTATGAACCCATTCACTCCAAGATGCACTTATGGAAAGACTCCAATATGTTAATCAGTATTTATTGAATACCTCAGTGTAATGGGATGAACAGGCACTGTAGATTGTAATTAATACATTGACATTCACTGACTAGCTAAAGGGAAGATGAAAACAGCTTAGTCTTAGGACAGAGTGTGCATTCTTCTTGCAGTGCAACATGGACACCCACCGAGTCAAAGAGCTCTCACAAAAGAATGGAAATGCATTTTCTTTGCCAAGTGGGAGTTTTTTGGCAACAGCAAAACATACTGACATGGCAGAAATACAGACTGTGGGCACTAGAGGGGCTGATAATGCATGAACTCCTCTGGAGAGCAGCACATCCCTCCAGCATTATCCATGAATGAGAGGGATGCTTAGGATATAAAAGAAAAAACTTGGCTGCTGCCATCCCAGTGAGCACAGCTAGTGTCTCCTCCTTGTCCCCTATCACCTATCCCTTATCCTGCTACCTCTCTGAGTTGAAATCAGTGAAAACAAGTGCATTCAGGGAGGGATTTGGCTCAGAAAATAAGTTTTTTTCCTTTCTCAAACATGGTGAGGGTAAGCCACTTACTGCTGTGATGCATTAGCACAGGTGGCCTCTGAACACAATGCATTAAACAAATTATGAGGGCTGAAAATAATGTGGTTTGTATTCCAGTACATAAACAGGGCTTCAGCAAGCACATAAACCAATGGCAAAAAAGCTACTTTTCAGATTTCACTTTTCAAACCCTGCAGTGAGGCACTAATACAATTATGTCAGAAGTCTGTTGAACAGATAGAAGTAATGAACTGTTGGATTCCTGCTCTGTGAGAGCTCTTTAACAGCAGACATTGAGCAATGAAAGATTTCCCCTGCACCAGGCATCATGTGTCCAAGAGCTTTACAAGTAACAAAAAAGAGAGTGGCAGGTGAGCTTCATTCTTCTGGCTCTTGGGAGGGGATCAGCAGCTCTGAGGCATCCTTGATCAGTGCTCCTTTTGTTAAACATTAGGCAAGAGAAGACTTGGCAGGTGTAATTTCATTTAAGGAGAAAGCAGGAGGGAAGGGAAAAGGAAGGCTGGGGGACTTGGTCCACACTATAGTGAACCATCACCTTTATCCTCCTGTGCACTCACTCTCTGAGGGGCAGATCTTCCATCAGGCTCTGCAAGCTCCCCATGAAACAAAAAGTGCTTTAGTAAGTGTTAGTGATCCACTAATTTCCTGTAATGAAAGAAACTTTGAAGAAATCAAGAGGGCCAGTGGCAAAGCAATTTCATTACATGTCTCATGTCAACCCACTGGATAATTTACTCTGAGGAATAGATACAAGTTGCTCGTAGAAAAGGTTGAAATATCTTATGAAGCAGTTATACAACTTGTGGGGATGTTTGACTTCCTATGGTTATTATTGCTTTTGTTATTAGTTTTTGTGCAGGATGCCCCATAGGAACTTGATTGTGAGGCCTAGCTAATTTAAAATTCCAGCATCAAAAGCTGTCAGATACAGTCCATTTTAAGTTGCTTGAAATAACAGATGTGTTTCAGTGCAGTGGAGGTGACTGGTGCTGAGCTCTATAAGCAGCCCAGTAAATGTTGCAGCTGTAACACCTGTACAGAGGCAGTGGAAGTGCTGTCTGAGAGTCACTGTTTCTCTTTTCATTTTCCTGTGAATTATCTAATAATCAGTCAGAGTAACCAAGATGATTTTGCTGTGCTGAAGTTTTATTTAATTATCCTTCTGGGTGGTTGTGCTCTCAGAGCCTGAGTGAACCCCAGGTTACGCAGGGGCTGTGCAGTTTCCCCCAGCTGACGTGCCCAGTTTCCAGCAAACCCAGCAGTGTCTGACTTTGAAGTGTGTTACTTCTTGTAAATCTGTTACATATCAGGTTTGTGTTTGAAATACAGATTCTGCACACTCTGACAGTGCTTGCCTATTCCAGTTGTAAGCTGGAATAACAGGTTGCCCAGGGTAGTTGTGGATGTCCAGTGCCTGGAAGTGTTCAAGGCTGGGTTGGATGGGGCTCGGATGGAGCAACCTGGTCTGGGAGAAGTTGTCCCTGCCTGTAACTTTAATCATTTTGAAAAAGCTCATTTGCTTGTAAGTGGAATTGTTCCTGGATCACAATTCATCTATCTATACATATTTGCCATCTCTTTTGACCCATTTCTTCTGCCCACTTCATAAAGTCAACAAGACATTGATCACCAGGGCAGTCTGCCTTAAAAACAAATAAATGAACCAGTAACAGCCATGCAAGAAAAACAGGCCATGGAGAAATAGAAGCTGCTAATTTACATTTTTTTTACTCCCTCCCTACATTCATCAGGCTAATACAGTGCAGGATCAGGGATCCCACCTGGCATCCCATCCCATCCTGCAGCCTACTGGTCTCCCATGCCCACTCACTGCCACCCAGGGCCACAGAAGTTGACTGCCCATGGCCACCAGCATCTCCACCCTCATCTTCACATGCCTGGCTTCCTCTTCTCAATTAGACAGTTTTTCCCTATACCTGCCTCTTTCTACTCTGATGGAAGTAAAGGAAAAGGTTTTCAAATTAAGGCACAAGAGGAACAGGAATAATTCCTGTTTTGGCAAATTGTGGTATTTCTAAGCCTTGTCCTTGCATAACCTGTGAAAAGGTTGACTATGGGTGTCCAAGAGATGTTTCCTTTGTTGCTTAGAAATTATTCTGGGTCAATAGCAGATGGGTCTCAGCTGTTAGGGGCTATAGCATCTCTCTTCAATTCACAGTGCTGAAGGGCTGGAAAAGCCAAGGGCAACTTTTGTCTCTTCTCTCACAAATCTCTTTCTAACCAGAGTAGGAAAAAAACATTTCTATCACTGTTTTAAATCCTTCCAGAATATCTATTGCAGGACTTGCCCTGTCCTCCTCCTCTGGTTGTGGGCTGCCTCTGATGGCCCTGTGCTCTCCAGTGCAGAAAGAAATACGTTGGCACTACACATGAAAAGGTTACACATTTACTCAATCCTGTGATACAAACCTCTTAGACACGTCCCCATCAGCCTTACATGTGGAAATAATGGTGGGATTTTGTCCAAGTGAATTAGATGTTGCAAACTCTGCTGGTTTCTAAGGAGGGACTTTGATGGGAGCTATCCCTGCTCCAGTGGATGGACAGCTTCTCCCTGCTGTGGCAATGCTGCAGGAGCTTCTTTTCTCTGAATTAATTGGGCAGCACATCAGGAACTATATCCAGATTTCACATTATGCAATTTTCTCATAACTGCTCATGCCATTGGTAGCCTGTCCCATGATGGTGGAGGTTGGTGTCAGCCACATGGAAATGCCCCTGCCGAAAAACAGGGTCTTTCTGGGCAGTGTTGATTTGTGTGGTCTGTAGCTGTGGGAGTGGTGCTTCCTAGCAGGAATATGTGTCCTCCACAAGGTGAAGGAGAGAATAATCCATATATTAGATAAAGTCTTCAGGATTTTGTATGCTTGACACTATATTACAGTGTCAACATCACAATCTCATCAGATCGCAGGGTTTTAGTTAAACCAAAATGACAAGAAATTTCCTTGGACTTTACCCATCACCTGAGGAAATTGGTTAGAGTCTGAGTTTGTAGAGCAAACACATTGAAATTAATTTGAAGAATTTCTGGAAATAGCAAGACCTACTTGGGTAACTTCCTTGCAATTTCTGTTACAAAGATTTAATTTCCAAAATTGCAAACTATGACTGCGAATTATTTATTACATTACCTGAGAAATTTCTTGGTCTTCCTATCTTTGTGAATTACTTTTTAAAATTTTCTTCTGTTCAGTGCAGCAAAGGGATCAACCACTTCCCTGTCAGAGCTACTTACATGTTTCCATTGAACCTAATGCTTTCCTAGAATTGAGAATATTCAGTCTCTGTTAAATGGGATTCAAGCTTCCCTTGTGCCACAGGACAGCAGGGCTGGACAAGGGGAAAGGTTCAGGTGCCCAGTCAGTCTGACTTAGCCTCTCAGTTTTCAGAAAAGTGTTTTTTGTGGGGTTTTTTAGTAGTATTCAACTTTTTGCTTTTCTGCCCTCCAGCAATGAGCTTGGAAGCCATAAAGATGCTGCAGCCAGCAGCAAACAGGCAGCTGTTGGGATCTGTCAGTGGAGTTGGGGCAGGGCCAGTGCCTGAAGATGGCCCTTTCCCAGGGAGCCCCCTGTGACCAGGGATGCTCAGTGCCAGCCATGGCCCTGGCAGACCCAGGTCCCCTCACAAGGACGTTGTCACTCACTGCTGCAAAGGGTTTTCATGCTGAGCATTGCAGGTTTTTCCCCTCCTGGCTAAAGCCCAACTGCTTTCTAGCTCAAAGGAAACTTTTGAAGAATATTTCATTTTCACTGTGCCTCAGGGTGACTTCTCCCCAGAATCTGACCTTGGTGTCTCCACCCAAAGCTGCTGGGAGAGCTGGGTGTCTGGGAATCACTGCCACCAGACACTGCTCATCTCTAAAGTGAGACAGCCACACTCATCTATCACACACAGGGACTGGAGTGACTTTAAAGCCCAGGTTACAGTAATGCTGAGGAGTTATTTACAAACTTGGTAAAGGATCATGCTCTGTATTTTTAAAGTCAGTGTGTTTGCTGTAAGTGGTTACTCTCAAAGCCCACTTTCACCAGATACAGAAAGAAACCCTAGAACAAAAGTGCCAGATTTTCCTGTTATTTAAATGCTAGCATGTCATTGAATTAAGTAACCTAATTGTGTTCATAAAAGTTTGAAGAACCTGGACCATGAAAGAATTTTTTTACAAGAGAGGATATTGTTTCATTTTTATAGAAAAGAGTAAACTTTTCATCATGTATTGGGAATAAAGCAGAACTCTGCTGATGGGGGAGGATACTGACTAAGTTTATAACCATCTTCCAGGGCATGCAGAGAAAGGAGTGTTGGGTCCTGGATGGACACCAAAAGTTAGGGCATGTCTCTGATTGGGAACATTGAGGAGGACATGGAGACTGCTGCCTCCATACAGCAACTTCAGGAAAGGACAGGAGCAGCCTCACAGGACAGGGCTGGAGCAAGGAGAACTGGTGTGGAGGAAGGCAAAGAGGCAGTTCCTGGTTTTCATAACTAAGCAAGGTTCTGTTGAACCTGAGCTGTAGCACAAGGTGAGCTGGTGGCACACCTGCACTGGGTACTCCTGGCAGAGGCTGCAGCCACTCAGGAGTTGCCTGGTTCCCCTGACTGTTGCAGGGAATATTTGTGGTATCTGGGAACAGCTGTATTACCCTCTTCTGCAGCTAAATGTGCTGTAATAGTGGCAGGAGCAGATGAGGAAAGGATCTGTGGAAAAAGAACTGAGTAACTCTGCCCTGCAGAATATGGGACTGTCCAGCCTGACTATCTCCCAGAAAAACAGCATCTCTTGCAGAACATGGTAAGAAAGAGAACGCAGCAGCATCTGTGCTCCAAGGCTCTGTGTCCTTAAATCAGTGAACCTGAATTTATAGAAGTGAACCACCTGTCATTTCCCTTGTAGGGAATTTGTTTTAAAAGCAGCAATGTTTATATCACCTGCCATGTCAGGGCAGTACAAACAATGGGTCTTTTTCCATTATGTTACCTGGCTGGAAACAGAAAATCAGGACATATGGAAAGATTTTTTTTTTTTCTGAGCAACCTCTCCTACAGGAGGTGGAAAGGAGCCTTCATCTCCAACTTGATGGGCTGTCTGGAATGGTTCAGTCTGGGTTCTGAGAGCAGTATTTCAGTATTGATCACTTTAATGCATTTGTCAGGTAACTATTTGCTTCATCTCTCCTTCCCACTTCCCCTAAAATTGGTCTATGTACTAATTTCAGTTAGGTTTCTTGAGAGGCAAAAGTTTTAAATGTGCCAAATATCATTAAAAGCAACTGAAAAGGAAACAAATATTGCATTTTTGTCCCAGGTGAGGGGAACACAAGAATAAGCTCACTGCCTGGGGACACATGGGGGAACACACTGATGAGAATGTCCTGCCAAACCTCCCACAGGCAGAGAGCATCCTTGGGAGCCCACATCATCTTAGATGCCAAAGTCAACCTACCTTGGGCTGCTGCTGGATAAATCAAAACTGCCTCAGTTCCAGTGTTGGACATGCTTTCATAAGCATAATCAGATGCTCACATGTTTGTTGTTAAGTTCCCTTCTCAGTATTTTAATTTGTAATAACAGTGAGAGCAGAATGACTTTGCTATAACCCATGTTTTACTTTGCCTGGTAGGACTCAATGTTTTTTCACTTGATATTTATTAATCATCTGTTCTTATTTCTTGAAAGATTTTTGAAAATAGGTTTTTGAGCAGTTCACCCAGTCCAGGTTAGATATGTCTCACCACAGCTGTGTTTCAAAGCATTCAGCTGTGCTTTGCTCATTGTTGAGGATTCAGATTACGAGGGTTACATATGGCCAGGGAGGAGGATTCATCTTGGTTTAAGCTGTCTCTTCACTTAAAGAAGCCAATAGGCTGAACAGCACCCTTGCTGGCTGAAAACATAAAGTCCCATTTAATTCTTTTGCTCTCCCTACTTGCAGACGTTGTAATATAAAATAATTAATCCTGATGCAGCCTGTGTGGCAGCTTGCAGCCTTGTTGATATTGCTCTGTTGCTCCAAGCAGAGGAAACTTGCATTGTTGCTTAACAAATTGACTGCTTAGAATTGTTTAGAGAAATAATTTCTCTTTTAGTCTATTCATTTCTTGGAGGCATGAGAAACTTTCAGTAGTCAGCTCTTTATTACACCTGTGGGCAACCAGAAATATGTTAAGAGAGGACATAGAGTTTATCTTTACTGCATTTGCATAAAAATACAATTCAGACTATTTTCTTTTTCCATATTTTTTTCTCCTCAAAGAGAAAAATAAAACAGACACAGTTATGTTAAATTGGTACATGTTGTAACATAGCAAAGTCTCTCACACCACAGAATCCTCAGGGCAAGAATTGTGCCCTGATTGCTCCCAGAGAAAACTGGGAGTTGGGAAAACCAATTGACTTTGGGTATTGTTGTATTAAGCTAAACCATACACCGCAATCAGATGCTTTCCTGTGTTCTTAGAAGGTGATTGAAATTTTTGAGTCATCTGAATTTGTTCATTGCTAAGTGCTGTGTGACAGTATGTTCAGAATTTCTGCATCATCTCATGCAGAAAATAATGAAAGTTGGAAATCTGGTTCCATGAACGTTTTGGATAGATTCAGGCTGGCTGGACTAACTGAAATAAGTACGAAACAGTTCTTATTTCGTGATTTCTTTTTGGTTAATATGACACTTAAATACAGGCACAGGATGTTCTGGTAGCTTGAAGTTAAGCTAAAACCAGTTATTTTGAATGATTTCAGGTAGAACAGCTTTCTGTTGTTTTCTCAAGATCCATTTTATGCATGCTTGCATAAAGATTTGGTCTGTGCCCCTGTTTTGGTAAAGAATATACAAAGTGGGGTTATGGGCTGTCTGAAGTACTGTCTAACAAGGAAATTCAAGAATGTTTTCCCTATTCTTTCTTAAATGCATTACTTCTATTATTCCAACAACAGTAGATTGCTTCCTCTGTCTTTTGTTCCCTTTGTCCATTACCTCATCAAGTAACATAGCAGCTTTCCCATCAAGGTTTTGTGCCCTTAATTAACCACATAAGGTATATATTTCAAAAGAAAAAAATAAATACTGATTGTGCTTGGACATCCAAGCTAAGGGGATGGTGAGAACCTGCAGGGTGTGACGTGTCCTGAGGCGGGATATCTTTTTCCACATCCTTCCTCACATGTTCCAGATGCACCATTCTTCTCTGGTGGCAGGTAATAGGTGACCTATGGGCCTGTGCAGATTTTTTGTTGCTTTTTTATATTTTTAATAAAAATTTTCTGTTCTTCAGTCAGAGAACTGTATCATTTAAGGATTGTTTGTGTCTGCCTAGAAGCCAGAGAGAATAAGCACATACAACTGATTTAAATAGGCCTGTGGTGATAATGTAATTAGGCATTCAGGCCATTGTTGCCATTTTTTATTTACTTATTTAGTGTCTATCATCTCTTTAGAAAGCCTCAGTTCTTTACTGCCTCATTAAATGCTGCAGTCTCCTCCCTGCTCCCTCCCATCTCTATTTAGATAGATTGGACAGATCCTGTTAGCTTTCTCCTGGTGTTGATGGGGACCAAAAAGTCATTTAAACATATTTGGCAGGCCATATATCTTAATGCTAACAGTAATAATTCAATAGAAAAAAAAAATTGTGACTGCAGGCTAAATTAAATGAAATTAGGGCTTCAGGCTCCCTGGGGGCCAGAATCCTCTTGACTTACTTGATATAAATGAGATGGGCATTTGAGCTGTGTAGTCAAGATGTAGAAATGATGTTCAGGGTTCTTCACCGGAGGGATGTGGGCTGAAGACCCTTTCAGGTGGGCAAATTGCATGCAGAGAGCCTTGCACAAAGAGGTACCTCAGCGACCCCGAGTGCTGATGGCTGTGTGCAAACCCTCTGGGAGATGCCAGCCACACCCAGCAAACTGTAAAATCTGCTTTTCCAGCAATGAAAGTAAAGGAAAGAAACCAAAAGCAAATAGGGAAGACAGGCAAGGGTGTTTCCATACTAGGAAAAAACCAAATATGTTGTTCATCACTGCTGTTGCAAGGGGAGCACCTGAGGTATAGACAGGGCACAGACATTTTTATTACTGTGCCATCAAATTCTGCCCAGGGAGATTTAAGGCATTATTGCTGGAGGTAGCAGTCTGTGTAGTCAAAAAAGCATCTAACCTCAGTGAAGAAATTATCTAAGCTTCTTCCTATAATAAAGTTTATTTTCCCAGCATTAAATAAAAGGGGAATATGTGTGTCTGGGGTGGGAGCCATGCCATTCCCAGCACGCTCCTTGCTGCTACCTGCTGTCACCAAGCTTTAGTTTCAGCTGTGAACTTTCCATAGAAGTGACTTCTGGGTTGCATTTATTTACCTGAGCCACACAAATCCTGGGGTTTTATTACCCAGCTTGTGGTTTATGCATAGTTCAGGCTGGATGCCTGTGCCCAGCTGGGCACAGAAGGGAACCAACTTCCCAAAGCACTGGAGATCTCTTGACCAGGTAATGTAAAGGGTTGATAACTTTATGTGCATCAGAATTTTTGCTTGGAGCCCCAGTTTTGTGTGTCAGGTGTATTACAGGCAGCCCAGCAGCAGAGTGAGCATCAGGGGCCTGGGTTCTTCAGGCAGGTGCTGCCCTGGATCAGGCTGGCATCTGTCTGCCCATCCCCACAGGATCAAGCCCAAAGAGCATAATTTGATGCACTGTTGCTGTTTTGAGGTGTTTGAATGCAAAGGGATGTGTAACATCAGTGGACTGGCAATGCTGTTGGAATCAGTGGGGTTTTTCTAGTGTGCAGCAGTGTCTGCCTGGCATGGACACGGGGCTGCCATGCCCACCATGCCCAGAGGGTGGGAAGCACCCCTGGCCACCACGCAGCTGTCACAGGCACTGATGTCTGGTAGTCCTTCCATGCTTCTTTTTGCTGCTGGGAATTAATTTCCAGTTTTGTGTTGTCAACATGTGTTCTCCTCCTTCCATTAAACTCTCACCCCATCACCACTTGGCTTCAGCAGAGATTTGGTTGCTGTTTAAGGATTTGATCCACTTGTTAAAAGCTCCATGACAGAAAATTCCAACACTTTCGAGCCATCAGATCTGATGTCAGATTCTGCAAGACTTACTTTACAAGTGTTTGTGTGGTTGTAAAAAAAAACCAACAAAAACAACATGAAGAAAACCACACAAGCAAAACCCTGAAATTAAAATGACAGCAAAAGAGAACAAGAGTGCTAGAGAAGAGATCTCAGCTCTGTTGTCATTTTAGAAACTTCATTATCCAGCTATGGGGTTTGATATTGCTATTGATTTCACATAGAAGATACTCAAGTGCTACAGGAATGCGAATTGTATAAAACCCAGAGACAGACCATTACAAAAATATAATAAGGTGGTGGTTACAGCTTACATTTTTGGTAAAAACTGCCACTAATAGAATTCTGTAATGAAATTGCTCCTTAAATGAATTATTATTCCAGAATTTTCTGATTAATATAAATCCCCTATTATGTCATACTCCAATTAAATTAGACAGGATATTATTTTATCTGAGATTGTAATTAACTAAACTGGAATTTGGCCAAGTAGTCATAATTTATACCTGGACTGTGAGAAGATGTATGAGGATTTTAATATTTATAGTTGGTTGAGAACTACCCAAGTTTCACATTAATCCAGATGATGGTATTTTCCCTTTCATTTGTTGCTAATACTGTAGGACTGAATTAGGATTTCATTGTGACTCCTACCTTCAAACTTTTCTTTCTTTCAAACATTTCTGTGTCTATGAAGTGTCATGTACACATTTGTTTAAGGGGGTAACATTTCAGCCAAGTTAATTGTTTGGGATGGTAAAAGTAACAAGGTAATGGTCCTGGCACAGTTTGCCAGAGCAGATGTGGCTGCCCCATCCCTTGTTCAAGGACAGGTTAGACAGGACTTGGAGAAACCTGGGATAAGAGCAGGTGTCCCTGCCCAGGGCAGAGGTTGGAATGAGGTGGGATCCTTCCAATCCAGGGGTTCTGTCACTCTGTGTCTTGCACAGGTGGGATCGTGGTGTGCCCCCACCTGAGCATGCAGTGGGGCCGTGCAGGGAATGGGCCCAACACAGAGAGTGCCTCAGTCAGGGAGAGAAAAAAGGATCCCTGGAATCCAGACTTCTTGATTTAAGCTTCTATTTTATAGGATTAAAAATGTTTCATGAGTGACCCAGAGGAAAAATGTAGACTGGAGGCAAAGTAGAAATTATTACTGTATCTAATAACTTCCAGATGTCCAGCAATATTTTGAGTAAAAGGGTGAAGTGCCAGTTTCCAAGCACTATATATTATCAGTTTCAAAGTGAGGCTTTGATTTTGGCTTGTTGCTTGATTGTAGGCTTTTTTTTAATTGATGCAAACACAGTTTTTGCTGGAGAACTTTCAAAATAGAAATTTTTTATCTTAGAGATTAATACCTTATAAACAATGTCTTTAGTACCTGGGAAATGGGAAGAACACAGTGTATTTTGCAATGTAGTTTTAAATCGTTCTAGTCACAGGTTTAACACAAAAACCCAGATCATTTATATAGGAGTATAAGTTGCTGCACAAGGTATTTGGACCATTCTGTTCTTACAGCCTGGCAGACTATTTATGGAGCTTTACAGGACTTAATGGATTTGTCATGGACTTAACATTAATAACAGCCTAATGTAGTTCAAAGTTGCCCATCTTCATGGTATTTTATTTCTTTGCTGGCTCTGCAAGGACTTGCTTGGTAATTTGGGTGCTCAGGATGACGAGGGAGGACCTCTCCATTGTGGCAGTGGAGGAAAAAAATTCTTGAAAACTGTAATGTTTGTGTGAGTTTCCTGATTGTATAGAAGTAGCCCTTTGTGTAAGCCTGCAATAGGATTGCCTGTGTGGAAAGGCCTATAGTTTCATTGTAAGACAGTAGTAAATATGACAGCAACTCATTACTGTCAGCAGCAAAGTCATGGAATCACAGAACTGCTTGGGTTGGAAAGGACCTTTAAAGTTCATCTCATTCCAACCTCCCTGTCATGGCCAGGGACACCTGCCACTATCTCAGGTTGCTCCAAGCCCCATCCAACCTGGTCTTGTTGTTTTGTAACCTAAAAAAAAAAATAAAAAAATTAACCAAGACAATATTCAAAAATTAACAACAAAAACCCCCTCCAAAATGTTAAACTCGTCAGCATATATTTGTTTATATCCCAGTGAATAAAAACTTGTTGGTTCTTTCTCTGTCTTTAATAAAAGTAAATCCCTTTTCTCACCTGGCAGCTGTCAGCAATGGGAACTTCACCCTTCAAATTATCTTTTATTGAATCTTGAAGAAATTGAATTGTTCATTGTGTGTGTCAGCTGTAGTTTACTAGAACACTTCTATCCCTCCAGGAATGGGTGATTGCTGTAAACAGAGAATTGATTTAGTCTTAAATTTTAGAAATTCAGATGCAGCCCTGGAGCATGTGTCTTCATCCTAACTTTTTAACATTATTGTGGAATATTTATTACTGTGAGTATATAGCATTAACTACCCATCACCCATATCTATCTTAAAAGATTAAACCAGATCTATCTTAAAAGATTAAAATATATTTTTTTAATTTGAAAAAAGTGTGTTTTTTTACAAATATGGATTGCATTAACATTTACTGTTTTCTCTCCTAATGTCCATACCTCTTTATGCAAATGTACAGTTCATGTCTTCTTGCTTCTGTGTGCAACCCGAGCATCCAAACTTCTCAGTCTGAAAGGTCAGAGATGTTTCCAGAAGAGACAGATTTAATTTTCCACCCCTTGCTTCTGTCAGACTCAGCTGGTGGTTCCTTGAGGTCCACATTTGGCTGTTACTCTGTAGTGGGGTTTATTTCTGATACACAGCACAGAATTCACGTGCACTTGGCATTGCTGGCTCTGACTCCTCCTGTCACACCCCTTCTGGAGAGGGTCCCATCCATCCTTGATGGTGTGTGCTCACTCATGGAGCATCCCTTGGTCACTTGACCCACTCAGAGGGTCCCAGTGTTCCCAGTTCATCCCTGCACAGATGCTCACTCTCTTCCTAGGTGGTCTGGCCACAGTAGATCACTACAAATACCTTAAAATCCATTACCTGATGTAATGAGTGGAATTGTTAGTCCTTCTGTGGGTGGCACAAATGTGAACTATTTCCAACAGGGTGGTCACATCCACTGCACTACACACAGCACCAGGCTGTTTATAATGCCTTGATTTAGTGGAAGATAATATTTAGTTAAGTGGCATGTGGGGTTCTTTTGCAAATACTTTACATGAAAGAAAATGACTGTGAAGCTGCAGGAAAGGAAGCTTAGAAGCATTCTTATATCAGAACTGAAAGCTAGATAAAGATTCAAATCCTGTCTCATTCAACATGACACCATCCCTTTTTATTCTTTAACAATTGTGGGAAATAAATGTTGTGGCAGTAGCTTGCATAGTGTGAGAAATCTTGTAAGATTAAGAGAAGGTGGTTAGTGGAAGTCCCAGCAGGAACATGTTCTTCCCAAGTTGCAAAGGGATTTATGAGGATGAGGGGAAGGAGCAGAGCTGGATGCTCTGTGCATCAATTACAGGGCTCAGCATGTGTTGCTGGGAGCTGCAAAAGGACCAGGTGATGCCTCAGAGGACATTGGCAGAGACTTCTTTGTTGAAAAACGAGGATAGTTACACATTCCTTTTGGAGAAGTTCAGTCTGTGGTTTTCAGTAGGAGATTGAGCAGGGAATTGACAGTTTAGGAAAGATGCTTCCTGACATCTAAGAACAGGCAGCGTGCAGGGACCCTCTTTTTTGTAGAGAAGCATCATGTGATTTTGTACATGGTGCTGTGACAGCCCACACCTGGTAAACAACCAGACAGAAATGGAGTCAGTGTCTGTCACATGCCTTTGCTGTTGGGTTTTTGTCTGTGCCAGACAGGAATATCTAATACAGGGCTGAGCAGGGGAGAGAGAAAACATAATCCTGAAGAGATGAGGTTAAATGATAGTGGCTGGCATTGGACATTCTGAGATAAGCCCCCCACTGGGTATTTTTGGATAGTGTTGTTTGGTTTATTGGTGTTTGCTGAATTGTACTGCACTGTATTCCCCACTAACACAGGACTGGAGACCAAAGACTCCTACTCTGAGATCACTGGTAAGATCTCAGCTCTTCTGAGATTTCTTTTTCCATCTCCCAGCCTTGTTTTTCCTGCTGGCCTTCTTTGGACACCATAAATAGTTACTGTGGTGAGGGGAAAATGTGGCTTGAGTCCCTTTTGTTGAATCAGGAACCAGATTGGTTGTGTTATGTGAGGATCAGCAGTGGAAGTGATAACTTCTGGGTTTCTGGATGTTTGAATTAACACTTAGGATGCTCTATAGCCAGCTGCAGCACAGTAATATGTCCATATATATGTACATATTTGTGTCTGTACATTTTTATGGTACTTGAAGAATTCATAATATTAATACAGTAATCCTCCATATTATTCCAAGTCAGCCTGTTTAAACCTTCTAGAGAAATGTGGCTCTACTTGCAGGTATCTGTGTCACGTGTTCTGTTGGAAATGTTTGCTGGTGTAGAGGCAAGAGCTCTGCTGATCCAAAACACTCTCTGGCAATCTGGTGGCACTGTCATTTCATAAATGAAGTACTGTAGAACTTGTAGAAATAAATTGGGTTTTTTCTTTGGTAAGGAATGCTTTGCCAAGTATGGATTGCAAGCTGTTTTCTCCTGATCCCAGCCCTGATGGTGAGAGCCTGCAATGGAACCCAAAGCTGCTTCCTCCCTGCTCATTCATTCCAGGACAGTACCACTGCTGTAGGACCCTGTGTTTTTCTTATCTCATGAGAAACATTGTCATTTAGGGTAAATATTATGCTGTTGCTAATGGGTTTAAAATTCATTTCAAGTTTTCCAATTACATATTTCATCTATTTCATGAATATGAATTGACATTTTAGAGAGCAGAGCTGTTCACAGGCGTGCACTGAGCTGGAGAAGGTTTTACTCTCCATTTTCCATTTAAACCCACAAATATGATTACTGAAATGAAAGTTGTTCTTGTTTACTGTGAGGCTGAGATCATAACATGTACCTACCCCTAATGTTTTATGTAGAAGGAAAAAAAAAGGTGGTCTCTAATGGCCTATCCAAATTCTGACCTTAGGTGATGGCTGGTGGCAAGTTTGGGAGTTGTTTTGGAGACAGGAATACTCTGCAATGAGCAACCTTGATGTTCTTCTCCAGACCATGGGTTTATGTCCATTTTTCCTTGCTGCCTGCCTGGCCCTGCCTGCCAAACAGTTTCTTACTGTAGCATAATTATTGAATTAATTTTATATGTAGTTTTGAAAACCAGAATATCTTGCTGGTCCTCACTCTTTGCACCAGGGAGAGTTCGAGGCAGCACCACCTGATACAGGTCATGTTGTCACATGCATTTAAACATTCAAAAAGAACATAAATACCTGATGGGAGTTCAGAAGTGTGAGAGTGGATTTTAAGTGGCTTCTCAGTGGGAGACAGAGATCTGCTTGGGCATCCCTGAAGTTTCAGAAAAATCCAAATGATGCTAAAAAATAAATGTTAATAAATAGACAAATGAGAAGAAATAGCTAGATCTAGAAAATAAAAATAAAAAATAAATATAAGGACCATCCCAGTTTGCAATTCTGCATGGAGTATCTATTTTTTAGCTGATGTTGATTTGTGGCAAGTTCATCAAATGCTTTTTAGGGCCTTAATATAATGGATCTTTTGCTGTGGTATGTTTGGAGACAGACCCGAAGTTGTAGGTGTGTGATTGCTGTTCACTGATTAAATTTGCACATTTGTAGGTTCCAGGGGTGCAAGCCCGGGGACAAACAAGGAAAATTCCCAGGATGTCTTTATTCGAGCCCAGGGTGAAGTGCTGTGCCATCTTCAAATATTAAATCCTGGTGTTCAGGGGTTTATTCTGCAGATTGAAGAAAGGAATCAGATTTCTTTGTTCAGTGATCAGAAGGAAAAAAATGTCTGTGTCAGAAAAATGCATTCACATCTTTATTTTTCATTTATGCATGAAAAGGATCAATGAGAACAAATGCTTGGTGCAAACATTACGAATGATAAATTATTTTGGATATCTCCTCTCAAAGCATAGGGAGCACTCAAGTGCAGCAAACTATCCCAGTGTCTCAGGCACTAATAAAATCTCAACATAATTCTTAAACCCACAATTCTTCACCAATCTAAGATACATAGAAAGATAATTTAAGTTATTTCATCTCAAGCTGAGAGTTTTGCCTTTTTAAAATGGCAAACTGATTTACAAGGTTTCTCCTCTAAGGTCCCTTAAAGTAAATTACCTGTCACAAGGGTTGTGGATCCCTGTCTGCATGTTTGAATAAAACCTGTAACAGATTTATAGCGTTAATAATGGGGCTGTCATGGAAAGCTCTCTATTTGCAACAGGAGGAGTGCAGAGATGGCAGTTGGGTTATTTAGCACCCTTGCTTGTCTTTCCTCTGAAGTTCTGAGAAGAGCTCAGTTGCCAATTATTTAAGATGTTCATCCTTTTTTCTGATGGGACCTCCCCAACAGTCCTCCCATAGGCCTTTCCAGTGCCCCCTCCCCTAATCCATGAGTGTCCATAGCTGCCCAAATCTTGGTCCCTACATCTGGTGGTAGGTGCTGAGCATGTGGAGCTCAATGCTCAGCAGGTGAGGTGGGAGTGAACACTTCTACTTTCATCTGTGAAAGACAACTGAATTCTTCATCAACAAAAGTCCTACAGATAACCAACTGATTTCATGTTGACAGCATTTCATATCATTGCTGCAGGAATAGAAACTGTAAAATTGCTATTTTAGAACCCCTCTTTAATAAATTTCAGTGTCATTGGGCTAACATCATGTCTCTGCAAAAATTCATATACTCATGTGTACATCTGTGAAATTAGACTGGTGCACTTGAAATAAAATCCTGAACTTTATGAACAATTCTAGCTGGGCCCTGTTGTAATAATATTTCTGTATCAGACAGGGATGAGTGTCTCCACAAAATAGAAGTAGCTGCTCTTTCATCCATTCATAGGCTGTTGTTTTATATAAATGCTTGCTGCAGAGCCCCAGTGAGACAGCCTGTATATCTTACTCATCTGAGAGGAGTTTACATTTCATTCTTATTTATCTGTAAAGAATGCACACAGCTCTGTGACAAGGGAGAGATGGATGGAGTTGCTGATGGGAAATTTACTGCATATCTGAAATTCATGCAGAGACCTTTGGATACAGCTCCTCTTTTTTAACCAGATCAGTTTGCTCCAAGCTTGGAGAAAAGCACTGTTCTCTCTTGGTGAAGCAGTGAGTTCTGATATGGGTGTAGTTGCCTGTGGAAAGGGTAACACAAGGTCTCAGAGCTTGTCAGCAGCTGCCATCAGTCCATACCTGAGCTGTGTCTTGCTGCTGTCCAAAGAGAGCAGAGCCTTTGGTTTGAGGGAGTCAGGTCTTTCCATCCTGTGAGAATGAACATATGTTTTCCATCTTTGGCAATTATCTTTGCTCAGCTTCATGTAGTTCCTGGTGGGTCATTTCTCCAGTGGGTTGAGGTCCCTCTGGAAATCTCATAAAATCTCTTCTAATTCCTTCAGTCCAATAAAATCAGGCTTGTAGTAATTTAAAATTCAAAAATCCCCAAAGGCTGGGAGGGACATGCACATCTGAAGGATGTGGCAGAGTTATTACAGCCAAGATGACCTTTCCAGCATTTCATTCCTACACTGAGGAGTGGAAGAACCACTACTGCAAGACTGTTCTTGCAAAGAGTGGGAAAAGCTGCCTGAGGCAAAAAATCTACCATGGGGAGCAAAGGCGAGTGCTCTCCTCCAGTATCTGTGATTTTTATACCAGTATAGGTGGCATAAACTTGGGAGAGCTTCTGCCAGTAGGGCTGATGGGGTAAAAAATTACACTCTGAACTGGGCAGTGCAGACCAGTCAGAGGATGCTGCTGTGCCCTCCTGCTTCTTTTTCTTTTTCCTTTTTTTNAATTGAATTCTAGTGAACTAAGTTCACTAATCTGAGTGAACATCTTTCTGTGCCAGGCAGGGACTTCATTGGAAAGTCAGACATTTATTATGTATCTTGTACAAAGCAGTAGTTAAACCAAAAAAGAACAAGATAAAATCACAGACAACCTGGAAATCATTAAAGCATTCCTGAAAAAAATAGTGGAATACTGACACTAGTATTTCTGTTTCAACACTATTAATAGTCCCAAAGTACTACTCCTGTATCATGCTATTTGTTGAAATACCAGTGCTGCATGTTTTGGTTTATTTGCAAACCTTGTGCCATCTGGATCTGAATCAAGAAAAAAACACTTCCAGTGGAGTAAGAAATAAGGCATGCTTAGAATATTAAATTTCCATCACCATTCATATTGCATTATTTTTAATTACATTAGCTTTCTTGCCATGTCATTATTTTGCAAATATATTCCTAAGCAGAAGATGTGTAGATGTGTTTGCACTGTTATCTTCCACCCCAAAATGTAAGAGTGCCTTTTGGTATGTTTTGTATGCGCATAACTTAACTGGGAAATTCGTTAAAACTTTAAAATCAAACCATAATTTGAATAACCATGTGCATTCCTTGGCGACCTGAGGCTGGTTCACTCTTGCTGTTGGCATTGCTGGGTTCATGCTGTGCTGCAGATTTCACTTGGAGGGCTGTACTGACCAAGAAACTTTTATTTTCCTAAGAAAATAAGCAAATTGGACTTAAATGAATGCAATAAGCAGGTCACCATTGCTGCTGTTGTAAAAAGACAAGTTCAGGGGGAGGGGCGTGGTTATGATGTACCACAGTTAAAAATGCAAAACTGTAGAGAAAGAAATACCTGATATGGACCTGGCCTCATGATGAATCAGTCTGCTGATTTATTTTCTCAGTTACTCCAGCTTTCAGTGCACGTTTACAGCAATGGGTTTTTATTCAATATCATGTTTGAGGTAGCATGTAGGTAACATCTGTGCATGTTACCTTGCAGTAATTTAAAATGAAGAGATAACTATAAAAGGTGGAGTTTGCTTGGGTAAGGTCTGCCTTAAATTATTATAATCTAAAATTAGACTATTCTAGTCTATAAGAACAACACACAGAGCTGTCAATTTAATTACATTACCTTATTGTCCATTCAAGTAGTATGTACAGTCCCTTCCAAGGAGTGGGGCATTCATAGTGTAACTACAGTGAAAAAGGAAATAATTGCTAAGATTTAATGTGGTTTTCTTATTGATCCTTCATTAGACATTTTCAGGGGTCTGGTTCAGGTGGAAGTCCTGCTCAGAGCTTAGAGTCTGGGAAATCAAAATTGCATGTAACATCCACAGAGCCTAAGGAGGTTCTGAGTAACCTTTTCCCTCTGTTCCCAGCAGTCTCATACATGGCATTATAATGTAGAGAAAGACATAAATTAGTCCCTTAATCAGTGCTCAGCTATGATTCAAGGATTTTGATTAAAAAGTGGATATTTAGGACAATTATGTTGGGAACATCAAGCAGTGAGAGGCATTGTATTCCTGCAAGTGTGACCTTGCCCATCTTTAAAGGTAAACCTTAACTTCAATAATTTCAGAATTCTAGTGCTGCTAGTTAATTAAATATTATTGATTCCTGGTGTGGGTCTTGATAAAGTGCTGTGAAAGTAACACCATGCTTTTTCCTGTTTTCCATATGGGAGAGGGTTTTGAGATGTTTTCCTTATTGAACCATTATCTGCAGTTCCCTTTCCCATCCTGAGCTACCCCTGGGTGCTCTTTCCCTGCTGTTAATTTGGAGTTTTACTCCATTTTTGCTCAGTGTGCACTTTTCCCAGTCTTTCTTGGTCTGTGAAATCCAAGTGTTTGGCTTTTTTGTGTGCAAAGAACTGGAGAGACTTTATCCTTCTCTATTGAGTATGTCTGTAGGAAACATCCACTACCTTCCTGTGGGATGCAAAACACCAGTGCATCACACTGGCACCATCAGCAGTACTCAAATGCTGTGGGATCTTGCATCCCTTTTTGTTACAAAATAATTTTATTCATGGCTGTGTAATTAGGGGAAAAGCCTCCAAAAATCTGTAATTTAGCTTTGCTCCTGGATTTGGGGTTTCTCTGTATTCATGCAAACAAAATGAAAGTGTCTGTAATATCCAGCAGGGCGTTAATGCTAAATTGCTGCTGTACATATATTGCTGGAATTTAAACATGATGCAAGAACCATAACCAGAAAGTTGGAAGTGTGCTCTGCTTAATCAGCAGTCTGCTAATTAGATCTATGAGCCTTGGAGTAACCTTTTCTGGGGTTTGTTGCTTTTTGCAAGGAAAATCTTTAAAACCTTCCTTCATAATCTAACTGGTGAATGTGCCACAGAGGGCTATGACACAGCAGTAAAAACCACACTATAATATTTGTAATATTAAATTTACTTGTGTTCAGTAACATTTATCACTGTCACAGTGATTATCTGCCTCTAATTAGGAAAGAGCAGGGAAATCTCTCAGCCCCGGTCCCCACAGCAGGCAGGGGGCAGGAGGTCTGGTTAACCTTGTGTCTAAACCCCACCAGCAGAAGTAGCACTGTTCTGCTCAATCCATGTGGTTGTCTCCTGACACCTGCAAGATTCCAGCTTGCAGAAACTCATTAACATGCATTTTTTAAAAATTTCTGATGCAAATTACCATGAAGTGCCCTTCATTGGTTAAGAGCACCAAGTGTGTGCATCTTGTTGCTCAAGCTGTGCAGCATCCTCACCCTCCCAAGCTGATGTGGGTGCAGCTGGGCTCCCCTGTGTGCTGTGGGATTGTCAGGAGCTCTGCAGCCCTGGCCCTGGGGGGAGCACGAGGCATTGTCACATGAGGCAGTTGTTGTCACACAAGGCAGTCCCTGCTCAGGCCAGTCACACTCTAGATGAAGGGGCAGTGTGCTCTGCTGGTGACTAAGTGGAAATTTTGCGTGATTGCAACCTGGTGTTCACAAAATCAGGAACCAAAGATGTCACTCACCCTTCTGTCCAACCCCCATATGGCCATGGAGGTCCAGCCAGTATTGAGGGACAGGGTGTAATGCCACTGATCAGCTAAGTACAATTAAAAACAGCACTTTTCTAGCACTTTTCTTCTTTCTGTAACTTACATAAAGTTATTCTGGTACAGAAACTGTCTCTGGTTATTTTTTATTGCAGTGAGTGATACCACTGATCAGGACATGTTCTGCCCTTCCAGGGTAGAAGGTTTTGTGTAATATTTTTATACCTGAAATTACCCCAGCATCAATGCTTTGGACTCAGCACATTTGTATTTTGCCAGGATAGGTATTTCATTGAGGGCTGGTATAAGCTGTAGCAGCAAAGCTCATTTTATGCCCCTATAAATGGCATGTGGACAAGGCAGATTTGCTGCTCTGGCTTATCACAGCTGGACTACTATCAGCAGCCTTTTCCTAGCAGGCACCTATCTTCAATTCCAACTCTGTCCCTCAGCCCCCTGTATAACCAGAAGACTTCTGAAAATCTTGGAATAACTTGCTGAAAACCTTTTATCCATAACTGCTTTTAAGCATTTAATATTTAAATACCATTTTATCATCCTAATATTCTTATTGCATGCACATCCTGCTGTTATCAGGGGTCATTCTGAATGTAAGCTGTCTAGGAGGGCCCAATGTCCATCCACTCTCCTTCCACCCTGATGCTGGTCCTGGGTGCATCACCCAACACAACGATGCTGATGCATTAACAAACTCCCAGTTTAAATGTTCCCTCAGCACAGGGTGGAAAAAAACACAAAGCAAGATATATCCAGCTCTTCCAATGATGGTCAAGGGATGAAATATAATTTATATTTTTCTGGAGTAGTACTGCAAGTTGCATTGCTGTATGAAAATGCCAACAAAGCTACAATATTCCATTAGTAATGAGAATGGAATAAATTCCCTCCATATGAAATTTCTAATTTAATTGCAATCTAATCTCCCTAATATATTACAATAATAAGAATATTAGGATAATAAAATATATTAAAAACCTGAGTCATCTGAAATATTAAGATCTGGTGCTGGCTAAAAGGCCCATAATGTATATATGTCCCGTTGATTCTCAAAAATGGGCAAGTAATTTGGTGCTGTTTGGCTCTGTGGTGTCATAAAGCTCCTCACTGATGTGTGCTTGAAGTGTTTGTTGTCAGTTTTAAATATTTCTTCCCAACAACAGCAGTACCATAAGTGCAATCATTAGCTATAATATGTTTTATGTAAGTCTACCAGAATACTCAGGTAGTGGTCAGATGGAAAAACCTTAATTCCTTCCCAGTTTCCTCTGGGAGAGGACTGGGTACTCAGCATCAGAGCTGAAATCCTCTGGAGTGACTGAGAGGGTTTTGTTGGTGTAGGGGAATTAGTTAAACTTGTTTATGTGCACTCTCCCTGAGCACCAGGGGATGTAGTTAGCCAGCAGGTTGACTCCAGTGTGATGGAGATTACTTTTGTTTGCCCTGGGGATTTGATGGCTCACTTAAACTGCCCTGTCCTATGCTTTTGTAGAGCTCATACAATCCAATCACCCATCGTGCTAATTACTGGCAGGTAAAGCATTTTCTGGGAAAGCTTTAGGTAGGAAAAATATCACACTGGCCCATTGAACCTGCTTTGTGTTAGCTGGTCGGCTTCTTGTTAGCAGAAATGCAGCTGCCTTTGAAATCAGTAATTTTATATGTGAGATACATAATATTTTATATTTATGTAAGTCTTGAAATGGACTTTCCTGCTTGACTTCAGTAGGAGTAAAGGGCACAACTTCAACTGCATCCCTCAGGAAACTCAAGGACAATAGAGTGTGCTAGTAGCACAGCATGGAGAATACTGGTGTGGTGTTTGGTTACATTTTTCCTCCTTATTGTAAACCTGAGTAATCCAGGAAAACAAGAAAAAATGTCCATCATTTGACTTTTCCAGTGCTATGAGGTTCAGTCCTTAGGCCAAGAAGCACAAAAACCTTCTGTTACCACAACCTATTATAAAATTTATTTTGCCTTAATTGATCTTTAATCATCCCAGCTTGGTAAGTGCTTATTTACTGCTGAGTAACTCGTACTCCAGAACCCACAGAAATAAAACCTATTCCAGGAGAGAAATTGCTGACTGAAGGCTCCTGCTCGCAGTCACAGGAGAAGCAGCACACTCAGAATCCCATTAGATGAATGTCTGTGAAGGAAGAGCCAGCCTTCTGTGAATGGAAAGATAAAATGCAGTCATAATTTTAGCTGTTTGATATAGTAAACAGTTAGAATGTGTTTTGCAAATTCCTTACTGTAGGAGTGAATCACTCCCAACTCAGTCGTTGCACAAATAGGCAAAGCAAAAGTGTTTATTGGGCATTTCCATCTGGGAATTGAACAGTTTGGAGGGGAAGTGCCTAAACTGATGTGTGCTTTAGGAGTGTGTAACTATGTGTGCATCTCTAGATACAGGAATTCACGCATTCATATACTGGGAACATCAGAGGCTACCAGTTCAAGAACTTGAAAATCGTCATATGCCAGATTTGCAGTTAGAAATAAGTAAAATAATGGAATTTTGAGCAGTGGAAATAGCTCCAACCCCCTGGTCACTGACAGACTTTGAATCCTTGTTCAGATCAACTGAAGCTGCCTCTGTTGGAGGTGGAGGAGCAGCAGGAGGCTGTAGAACCCAAGGGGAGAGCAGTGGGTCCTGTAGTCCAGCTGCCTCCTTGATAATCACAGAATTACAGAATGGTTTGGGTTGGAGGGGAACTTAAAGCTCATCCTTTTCCAAACCCCTGCTTTGGGCAGGGATGTCTTCCACTATCCCAGGTTGCTCCAAGCCCTGCCCAACCTGGCCTTGAACACTTCCAGGGATGGGGCAGCCACAGCTTCTCTGGGAAACATATGCCAGGGCCTCACCACCCTCACAGGAAGAATTTCTTCTAAATATCTCAATAATTCCTAAATCTGCCCTCCTTCAATTTAAAGCCGTTCCCCCTTATCCTGTCACTCCATGCCCTTGTCCAAAGCCCCTCTCCAGCTCTCCTGTAGCTCCCTCTAGGCACTGGGAGGGGTTCTAAGGCCTTCCTGGAGCCTTCTCTTCTCCAGGCTAAAGACCCCCCACTCTCTCAGCCTGTGATGAGTTCAGTGGAATGGAAAGAGTGTTGGTCATGGGGAGAAGAGATGCAAAAATTGAGATGGGAGGAGAGGATTTCATAGGGGGAGAATAGGGACAAGGCTCTGAAATTATAATATGCTTTCAGAAGGAGCCATGAAAGGGTAAATGAGGCAAGAAAAGAGAGGAATTTGGGGAAAAGATGAAGCTTTCCACTCCTGCCCAAATGCTGTGGGTCTCTGGGTGCCCATGTGCCTTGTGCATGAGGCTGGGAACAGAATCCACTCAATGCTTCCCATGGAGACTTTCTTTCCAGTCCCACATTTGCCAATCCAAATCCATTGGTGCTGAAACACTCCATACCAGGAACCTGCTGAAAATGAATCTGTAGTTTTTATTTTCTTTCTGAAAACTGCATTAAGAATTGCTCAGCAGGTTTTAGTAACAAGATTAGAAAAATGCCTAGTGTTTAGTCTCTGCTACAGAAAAAAAATATTATTGCTGTGACAGTATGAAGGTTTAATATTGTATTTTTTGCAGTACTGGATTTTAAACCTGGCAGTTGGGCTGCACTTGGAGTCAAGTATCTCACTTCAGCTTAAAGCTGGATTTAGAAATGAGCTGAAGGGAGGCACTTTTGTGCTGTCCTGATGTCCTCAGTCTGCACTGCATAAACAGCAGAGATCCCTGCCAGCTGGAGAGCCTGACCTTTAGGATTACAATTAACTCCTTGACCCTCTGCCTTTTATTTCAGCTTTTCTGGTGAGCAAAATGTTTTGAGGCTTTAATTTGTAAAAAGCCTGGGAGCTGAGGAACACAACAGGGAGGTAAGTAAGGAATCGAGGCTTTGTCCTCTGAGGGGGAGACTGATCCTTGTGTCCTATCAAATTTAGTCCTAAATATATTTTACCTTTATTTTTAAATGCCCTTCAGCTGGCCAGGAGCTTCTCATGCCCTGAGCTAATGCATTCAACAACACGGGCTGTTCAAGGTGAGAATTGAATCTTGTTGCCCCTTGACAGAGATGGAATAATAGTGTAATGCAACAGAACATATTTGAAATGCTAATACTTGCCACCTGCAACTTAATTTTATTTTTTTTCTTATTGCCTTTTTTATGACATTTCACAGTCCCATAGTCTCAGTAGATGGATCTGCATCATAAAAATGACACAGCAATGATTTAAGGAGGATAGTCAGTCTGAGTGAAATGGATGGAGTGCTTTAAGAGTGTCAGTTTAGCACCTATTACATAGGGTCAATGTTCATTTTCAATACATCATTAAAGCATCCTGCTAAATCACTCAGAAAATGTTCGTGTTCTCCTTTTGAGGCACCATGTTAGATTACAGGGATAATGAAGTGTAACTGTACATAAATGGCAGTATTGCACAAGCATATTTTATTGTTTTCAGGGCCACTGTTTTAGGTTGTTCTGAATATGAAACATTAAAAATTCCACAATGAAATACTGAGTACCTCCTTAGGTGATAGTTCCCATACTTATATTTGCAGTCAGCTACCAGCTCCATCAAATTTGATAATCTAGTGAAGTCATTTTCCCACTCTATCAGTTTTACAATATACAGTGTTCACTAAACTAATATCAATAAAATCAAAACTACCCTCAGCCTAGTAGCTAGTTCTTAAATTACATTACAGGAGATGTATTTCTGTTATTTTGAGAAGAACCTGAGAAGCCCAGTTATTTCACTTTGCCAAGGTCATTGTGAGGCCAGGGTGATCTTTGCAGTCTCCAGGTGGTATTACCAGAGCAGTGGCTCAGTGATACGCTTGTCAAAATTAAAGTTTTGGTTATCAGGTTAAATTTAAAATTCATGCTATGGAAAACAGGAATCATGACTTACAGATATAAAATGTTAAATCTTTCAGTAAGTCATTGTAATTTTTTCCCTAGTACTGACCCTTTCCATGACATATGCTGCCAAACACTTGGTACGAGCCTGGCTTCCATGGATAGCATATATGAATACTGAAAATATTTACTTCTGTTGCACTGAAACAGGGAGCACAAGGCTGCATTCACTCTAGCAGAGAGAGAAAAAAAATGTCATCTTCCCTCAGGGCTATAAAATATTTATTTACTTTTATTGCATTTTGTAATGGAAAACATGGTTTTTATTTACAGAAAGGTGATGTAAGTGTGTCCTGAGGCACCTGTTTTTCATCCCACCTAATCCAGGACATCTGACTGAAGGGCTTAAATTAATACTTGATTACTTTGGGCTTTCACTGGCTCCACAAGTCAGAGACAAGTACCTCTGACTTCTTCTGTGTTCATTATGGAGGACACCTCCAGTTTCAAAATCCTGAGTTGTAGATCACATCTGTTAGGAGCCACCTACTCCTTGGTTTGGATAATGTCATTTTGGTGTGTGAATGACAACAAATGAAGGCAGAGTGAGCTGGGATATGGAAAAGGGGGGTTTGAGGATATTGTTATGGGGAGCTGTGGGAGCAGGCTGAGGAAGAGGTGAGAGCTGCAGAGGGGCACAGAATTGGACAAGATCTGGCTGGTGACTGGGATGTATTTTCAGGAGAGCATAGTTTTACTCAAATTTTTCTGGTTCTTTCCCTTAAAAGGGAAGTTCAGTTGTGGGGGTCATATAATTTTTCTAATGTTCTCCTCCACTGCAGGTTAGTGCAGAGATCCTCTTTGCAGACAGAAAGGACCCACACAGGCAGAGCCATGAGAGGCTTTTCAGAGAGTAGGAATCATGATGGGAAAGGCTCCAGGGTGCATGTGAAGGTGGCACTGATCATTGTGTCATGGAGCTGGAGAGGGTGGAGGAGCCTTCCAAGTCAGCTAATGATGCAGGATTTTTCATGCTTCATTTGGGAAATTCCTACCATTAGCAAGACATTCATCTTAACGACAGGCTTACTTTAGAAAACGTTCAGAGCTAATAACTATACTCAATAATGATAGTGAATGTTATTGAGTTTTCCCCATTCACCTGTAAAGGATTGTAAAAGACTTCTACCCTACTGCCAGTGAAGTCTTCAGCAAGCCATATTCTCCACTGCTCAGCTCTTCCAGACTCTTGCTACCTGGACTAGCAGGGAAATGTTTCTTGGCAAGCTGCTGGTTTGCAAAAGAAGGAATAGTTTTGCAAACAAGGGTATTTGAGGAAATGCTTTTTCTCAGTACAAGTGAAACAAGTGTGATCTGCAACAGGAACTTCTTATGTGAAGAGCAGAGGATCATATTCCTGATCTTTGTTTCCAACACTGTAGGTATTTAAGCATGTGGAATTCTTTCTTTTTCCATCCTTTCAGGAAGGGGATCATGGTTCTTCCATTTTTTTTCTAGGATCAGGTCCCAGCCATGGTTCAAGCTTGGCACAAGTCCTCTGTCCCCTTTTTTCTCCACCTTCTCATCTGTGGGGAATAAGCCCTTCTGCATGAGCTGAGGTTGGGGAGCTCCCTCCAGTACCTTCATTTGGGTCTAAGGAAGGACACAACACTTGAATTTGTAGCGTAAATTACTTCCAACAAAGTCAATAGAAGAGGGTCCCCTGAGCTGTGGGATTTGGTCCTGATTCAGAGACAATTTCTTGTCTTTTCAATTTATTTTCTAGCTTTCCCTTTGAGAAGAAGGCAGTGCTCCTTCCATATCCTTGACTTAGTTAATTGCCTGAAAAATATTTTAAAGGTCTGTTTGTTTTATTTTGTGAAGCTGCTCTAGGTTCTGAAGTCTGCCCATATTTCCTTATTATGGCACTCTCTTACTCCTTGGAAATGTGGCAATATATCAGTATTATCAGATCTCCAATTCTTTCACTGTTTGAAAGCTTCAGTGGGCAGTTTAAGTATTTTCCTCATAAGTTAAGAGGAAATTACCTTTATTTATCCCCTACCCTCAACCCTTCTGGTCTTGATTCTGGGGCTGTAGTATCTGACAGAGCAGTGACACTGCTCCCTGCAGTGACCACATATAGATAGCAATCAAAAAGAGAAGTCACAAGGTTTTGTTTGTTTTCTTATGACATAATAGCTTGGCTTTGACCTTCTTGCTGTGCACTAACTGGTGGTCTTACAGGTTTCTGTTCAAAATAGATGAATAAATTAACCCTCGCATCCTGCTGAGAGTTGCACGAGTGCCTCAGTCAGCATCTGCCCCCACTATGGGGTCTGTGCTTGGGGCTGGTTATTTCACCTTTGCCTGCACTGATTTCTGTACCTGCAGGTTCTTTGTCAGACAAGACTTCTGGAAGACAACTCAGGTCTTCGTCATGGTTTAATCTATGGCCATTCTTCAGGAAACTGCTTGACCTCAGTGGCCTCGAGTTGTGCCAGGAGAGGTTTAGATTAGTTATTAGGAGAAAATTCTTCATGAAAAGGGTTGTCAAGCTCTGGACCAGGCTGCCCAGGAAAGTAGTGGGGTGACCATTCCTGAAAGGGTTCAAAAATGTGTGAATAGGGTGAACATAATTTACTGGTAAATATTGTAGTGGTGCTGGGTTGACATTTGGACTTGATGGTCTCAGAGGTCTTTTCCAATCTTTAACAATTCTATGATTAGAGGCCTTAGTGGTTTTCTATTGCACAGAGAAGGGACATCACTTGCCTCAAGTCCAGCAATCCAGCTCCACATTTCACCCCACAACCTCATGGATGGCCGTCCCCAGGACAGCACTGGCCATGGCTCCATTCATGATTTATGATCATGCTCCCAAGGAAGCTGCAGCACCTCTGTGGGAATTGGCACAGCCATGAAGGTGTACACAGAGGCAGCCCTGTCCCACAAAACTGGTCATTGAAGCACCTAGAGAACAGGATCTCCTGTAATAAATACAGACAAAGAATTCTAAGTATTACCTTGAGACTTACTACACCACCTGATTTAAGTATTCTGGCCATTACTGACAGGTCAAAGACAAAAGGTATTCTGTAAAGGAGCACTGCTCTTGCTTAAAAATGCTGCAGCTGAAGCTTTTTAAAGGATTATTATTCAGCATGTTGTAGGCAACAGTGTACACACATCATACCCTCTGGCAGTAGCTCTCAAACATCTCCAAACCTTTGAACCAATAATTTGTATGATGCATCTTGTTATTTCTATGGATAAGCTTGTTCCAGAAATGATCTTGAGGTGAAATAGTTGTAAAAAAACCACTGTACCTCATTTATTAGACACAAAGGAGCCTGAATATTGGCATAATTTCATTATAGAGACTCAGACACAGTCTGATGGTGTGGAAAAAGCAGCCCTTGTACCTGTGGGTGACCATAGCTCTTCTCCAATGAAACCCAGCCCGACTGAAATGCTTTGCCCTGATACATCATACGGGTACGCAGCTCATATATATCCCTGCATCTGAATGTTACACCACTGTAAAACAAGATACTAGGGGATAAAACTTTAAAGGTTGGTCATAAAAGGGTAATAAATGGGGATATACAAAAGGCTGATGGGAAACTTCATTTATTTCCTTGAGTTACGGATGACCCCATAACTCATGAGTGTTAGAGCGAGGCGGAGTTATGAAAGTCATGAAAGGTCATCAATAACAAGCGGAAATAAATGAGTTAGTCTATTGTATTTTCAGTTTGTGTGCATCACTCAGTGATAAATGTGACACCAGTGTTGGGATGATGAGTCTGGGAGAGAGCCCAGTAGGAGCAGAGCACCCACCCCACAGGAGTGCTGCTGGGACCTCACCCTCCTAAGGACACAGGGCCATCTTCTCAATGAGAACTGGGGACAAAGAAAAGCTTCTAGCTGAAGTAGAAAACAGGCAAGAAAGGTGCCAGCACAGCAAAGAGGGTGATTTGTTGTCCTTATCCCATAGACAATATTGCTATGGGGTGGCACATCCTGTTTTTCTCTTTGGAGGGGGGAGCACATAGAAAAACTGATCAAAGGAGTCCAGCAATACCAGCTCAGATGACTTATAATGTAATGTAACAGCATGAGAGTGCAGAAAGTCTGAAGCTGACTTTTCTTGTGGTGTTAGGCTGTTAGTTCAGTGGTTTTGTATTTTAGCACAGCCCCCAGTCTCCTCTCAGGCTGTTTTTTCAGGTTCCATGGTATTTGTCCCCACTCTGCCCTTCTGCAAACCCCCACAGAAGCCATGGCCAAAACAGGGCATGACAATCACTGAGAACTCACACCTTGCCCACATTTTAGGAGGAGCAATCCAAGGAGGCAGCTGTGTGTACACAGCTCTTCCACCCATAATGGGATTATAAAGTAATCTCAGAGAGGCTGGAAAAGTAACCTTGGGAAATAAGGCATGTGTCTGGTTCTGGTTCAGGTACGCTGTGTAACTGCAGCTAAATAATGTCTGTCTCTGCTTCACCTCACCATCTGTAAAGCAAGGATTTTTACGTTCTTTCCATAAAGGAGTATTACTGGGGATAAAAAAAAAAAAAAAAACAAAAAAAAAAAAAAAAAAAAAAAAAAAAACCAACCAGCTATGAATAGCGCAGATATTCCTGTCCTGGTGAGCCAGCCACAGAGCAGCACTCAAATGGAATGTCACTAGAGGTAACTAAAGAAACAGTATTTTGATGAGTAAGTTAAAGAGCCAACACTCTTCCTTGCTGACAGAGTATTGAACTTCAAAATTTGGTTAGAAGGCACTGTTTTGCTGACAGTACTGTCTTTCAAAGGACAAGCAAAATCAACGCCTGACCATCTGTAGTCATTTAAGATTCACCTATAACATTTTTTGTAGCAGAAGGGTTGTTAACCTTGACATCCTGGGCAAATGCCAGCTTCTCCCACTTGGTGTTGATCATCAAGCATAAACAACTCACATCCTCTTCTCTCATGAAATACTCTTTTGAGTTCTTGGACATTGGGTGCTGTTTATGCCTTGAGCAAGTGCAGGTTTGTGTCTCCCACAGCAAGTTGCAGCAAACCATAAGATTCAGTGATATGATCCACAAAGTCCTGAAGTGAGGCTGCTTTAGACCAAAAGTCTCCCCAGGACTGTGTCCACAAGACACTGTCCCATGCAGTTTTCTCCTCTCTTGCACAAGTAATGCTCTGGCAGGTGTGGCAGCCAGACTTGTCTTGGAGTGGTCTTCAAGCATGTACAGGGCTGATGTGCCTTACATTAATGGGAGATTAGGAAGAAGGGAACTTCTTACTTTTTACATCCAACCTCTGTAACCCTGCAGCAGATAAGGATGCTTTAGACTTAAGCATGTAACAAATTCCAGTGAGCCATTCACTCACTCAGGTATTGCTAAGAGAAGGTAGGAAAAAAATAGGTTAACCAAGTGTCTGCACCACAGTAGGCAGCATCACAAAAGATGAGCATTTCTGTGCCTCACTGCATGAAAATATTGGGGAGCACTGTTGGACTTGTGTTAGTGTCCATGGCTTTTCTCCTTCCTTCAATCACTGTTAACTTGGGAATAGAGGCCCCATTCAGCCTGAAAGGAGCAGTTCTGCTCTAGTTTATGAATGTTTTGTTTGCTCAAACATCTGAAATATATTACTCTGAATCATTAAGAGCCTTTTTTCACAGTATGTCCCTGACTTCATCCTTGATGTTTCCTATATTCACATTGCTCTTGATTTACAGTGAGAGTTGCTGATTTGCTATGCATTGAGACTGTCATATCTACAGCAGGGGGATTTAAAATTCCAGGCACAGCTTTAGGTGGAGCAAAGAACAGGGATGCCTGTGGAAGTCAGCCCTTGGTGCACACCTTGAGGTACCACTGATGCTTTTCATTTTTAGGAATAAGTACAGACCTCATCCTACACTTCTGCTCCAACCTATCTGGTGAGGTTTATCAAGCATTACCACAACCTGCTGTGCTGTGAGCCTGTGTGATCCAAGCAGTGTTTTGCAGAATGTCTGAGGGATTTTTCCTGTAAAGTTCATCTTGCTCATGGTTGGAGGTGAGGTTTGCCTGGCTCATGGCAGGAGCCCTGTCATCTCCTTCTTATAATGAATTGGGGGAAGAAAATTACATCCTCCTTGATCTGACCTGGACTAAAAAGCAATGTCTCTCAGCTTATGGCACTAGTTGAAGGTATTTTTACTTACAGGATGCCCTTTTTGTAGGATCAGAGGCAATCTTTTCAATTCCATGTGTTGTCATTTTGCTGCCTTGCTCAGTGTAGTCTTAGTAAAGGGTAGGGAGAAAATAGCAGAAAAGATAGAGAAATTAGGGTTCTGGCAAAAGATGAAACATAAGGCAAATTGAAGAATATTCATGTCACCTGTTTAAATAGCATAATCTAGGTAATGCTTATTAAATCCTATCCATCTAGAATTGTGGACAGGAACACTCTGTGTGTTCCACTGACAGGAACATTCACTCATGCACCTGGGGTCTTGCCAGAGACAGAGAAATCCCAAATACTGGTAGCTGGGTTGGTCACCAGAGTGAAAAGACACAAAATCAGAATTCAGCAAGAAGAAACAATTTTTCCCACACTAATTTATGACTTTTTGGGGGGTTTGTCAGTACAGCTCAGGAAGAGAGAGACACAGTTTGCTCTGCTCAATACAAGTCATTTTCCCTAACTATGACTTGATTTCCCATTCCATCTTTTGGCTTTGTTGCATATTTTAATTACAGCTCTCTAGGGCATGAACTGCATTTCTAAAATATTTTTAATATATTTTAGTGTTGCAGTTTTGGAGGCAGGCATGCGACAGAACACGCTGATGTCCCTGCAGCAACAGCCGAAGTTTATTGTTGGGAGCCCCTTTAATAGGGGCTTCAAATTTCCCATGCTTACACCTGATTGGCTGGGGTCTTAGCCCCGCCCAGCTCACTGGCCAATGGTATGCATGCATTCATGATTCAATGGGATTGGCCGAGGTTCTGTTTGAATTTGAATTGACCTCTCACAATCCTATCTGGGGACTCATTTACTTCTGCTCTCTAATGAGCTCAGACTGGTCGAGTTGGTGTCTTTCAGGGCTAATTTATCTTACGGACCAGCTGGAGCTGTCACATTTTTAAACACAGCTTTGCACTGTGAAGCCCTGGCCGTGGTTGGGCCCTTTTGATGTCTGTAGCTCATATATAGAATCGAAACCAAACCTTGTCAGGCATCATGTGTGGCACTGTAACAGCATTGGGACTAATGAAATAATAGCTCCATAAATTACCATTAATTGTTTACCCAAATTAATAATAGCACAGTTGATCCAATTAAAAATGTAGAATTTAACATTACTCTGAAGGGGTATAAGCCACAAAGGACTATACATCAATTAAAATATAGCAGAAGGCTTTTCACTGCATGCCCTGCAGGTATGTGTTATATCTTAGTGAATGAACGTCATGTTATGTTTGTGAAAATCATTTCATTAGCAAAGCCATGATTTATACAATGGATAATAAACACTGGCATCTACAAGCCAACCACTGATCTTATTAATACTTGCATTGGCTGAGGGTTTTGCATTGGAAATTTTTAATTTTGGCATTAACACTGTGAGCAGTAACTACACTTTAATGTTGATTTCAGTAGTTTTCTTGTCACCAAGATTTAACTCAAAAAAGATATTTCAAAAGCAGTTGAGTCATCAAGGCTGATGTTTTGGCTCTTTATGATGTACTAATTTGCATCTGACCTTTGGTGAGTAAATAAATATATTGTGGTTGTTGTTTCTGTGTCTCTGCATAAAGGAGACACAGAGGAAGGCCTGGTTGGAGCAGGTGAGGAAGGCTCATGTTCAGGCAGGAACCATCTCTGAGGATGGACACCATTTAACCATTTCTGTGCTATGGTTGTTGTGATGGGCACATGGTCATGCATTCTGAAAGAATTTCTGGGCTCTTCTTCACATTAAGCATCCATTATTTCTTGGAAAAACAGAGCATCTGGCTGACAATATTTGTGATGAGTGCTGTGCTAAAGATCTTAAAAAGAAACTGTCTCCAGACTCTTGATGTGATGAATACTGTTATTTGTGGTGTTTGACATATGGTGGCTATGCTGGCAAATAACTTAGCATTAAATAGTCTTTCATTTAGCCCACCGGCTTTCTGGTCTGTTTTAAATTAAATATATATTTAATGATTGTGTTTATATTTAATTTATAGACATAATCAACAATAATTCATTATATATAGTGCACTGTGCATTCCTCAAATGTTCAGTTCATTGAGCTGATTTTAATTTGTGATCATTAAATGTAAACAAGGCATGAATCTACTGCAATCAGCCCAAAAAGTCAATATTAACAGCCCTCACCAAAATGGTGAGATCTAGGATCCTACTCTTTTAGTACCAGAGAAATCTCTGTGCTGTGATCTTTAATTGCTTGTATAGGGAGAAGGTGATGGGTAGCACAGAGCCATTTCATGTCACACACAAAAAAAGATAATGAGATAAAATTGATGGCAATTGAGAAGGAAACTATTAAAATATAAGAAAAAATTAAAAGACCATTTTTATAGAAAGAAGGACTGGAAATGTGCCTATTAGAGATAAACTGTAGCTGCCCAATTGCTGGGAATGTTCAAGACCAAGTTGGATGGAGCTTGGAGCAACCTAGTCTGGTGAAAGGTGTCCCTGCCCAGGGCAGGGAGAGAGGAACTGGATGCTCTCTGAGGTCCCTTCCCACCCAAACCATTCTGTGGTTCTGTGGTTCTTTGATCCTAAATACTGTTGTTTGGAAGAGCTGATGAAGCCCATGTTGAAGCAGGCTGGTGGGCTGGAGAGCAGAGGTGGGCTGAGCACTGGAGGGGCTGGCACAGCCCAAGTGGGGCCAAGTTCTGAGATGCAAACTCAGGTGCAGATTGCACAGACTCAGGGAAAAGCTTCTCAGGCTTTGGCAGAGAATTTTTTGGTGAGAAGTGTTGGAGGCTGTCCCTGCAGAGGCAGGAGCAGGACCAGGCCATGCTTTATTCCATCAGCCTCTGCTGGACCTGGGAGATCAAATCCAGAGGTGATGCAAGAGCTCTGCTGTGGCTGTGGGGAGGGGACATGGACACCAGCTGTCCATGGGTGAGGGCTGTCAGTCACAAGTACAGTCAGTGAGGTGGGGTGACTGAAGCTCAGCAGGAATGGGAGATTTTGGACAGATCAGAGCTGGGAACAGGCTATCATCGAATGAGGCAAAAGGGCTAAAAAGTTCTTTATGGCAAATAATCTCTCTCTGAGGCCACATAACTCAGCTAAAGCAAACATGTCAAAGGTGCTCACGAGCATTTCTGAAGACAATTTAATGGTGAAAGGTATTACAGAAAAATCCAGGGAGCAATGAATCATTTCTACCTTCAGAGCTGCATTTGAATAGTTGAAAATAAGGTTGAGGATATAAGATAAGAAAAATAAAATTGTTGAATAGCTGCTCTCTGACTAAGTCCTGTCTGTTCTGTGCAAACCTGGTGTATGCCAAGAGAATGAGAAGGGTGCTGGGCAACCCAGGTGATGGAGGCTGTCACTGCTCCCCCCTCCTGCAGCCACTTCTCATTGCAATCAGAATGTTCTTCTAGTGCCAGGGGGTTTTATGTGACATGAGACTTATAAGCCTGAATGATAAAGAACAGCTTCCATAAATCATTTTGCTCTGTAGATGTAAAAGTTTCAAGGTGCTGGTGTCAGGTTGGTACACAAAGTACAACTGGCCACGTTTTGCCAGCATATCTTGCTTTTCAATATGCTTTTTAATATCATAGTCTGGGTGATTTGTTTTTCCCATTACTTTCAAGGATGCAGCATTTATCATTTTTTACTGGAATTCAAGTTTCTTGCAGCAGACACTTCAAATCTTGGCTTTGAAGTATTTTTGTGTAATTAAATTCCAGTTTTATATGTGGATTTTATCTGTGAAACTCAGAGGGGCTTTAATGAGAAATCCAACATGCTTGTGGGTATTTGTGTGACCCCTATTATCACGGTTCCAAGAAATATTTTCAGACACCTTATTCCTAGAATGTCCTGGAGAGGTTTCATATGGGGGATACTGAGGCAGAGTAGGGTTTTACTGTATAGACAAAGATTAAATCTGCTTCTCCTGCTGTGACTAAACCTTGACACTCTCTCTGGAGCTCACTGCAGAGATTTCCACTCCACTGAAGAAGCCACCTTTGTGGCTCTATTTACCCATTCCTTACTAGTCCCTTCCAAACCTTTTATTGTCCACCTTGATTACAGTTCTTGTCCCAGGGTCCTAGCTGCCTGCCCAGCATTGCCCTGGAGCTCTGGTGAATTACCCAGTTTAAGGGTCTTCTCTGCAGGGGTTTCTCTAGAGAAGTGTTTAAGCAGGACAAAACCTGCCCACAACAAACAATGCTGTGTTTCCTGCTGATAGCAGGAAACCAGGGATTTTCTTTAGGAACTGTACCTTGCTTTTTGCTTTCCTTTCACTGTCCTCCACAGAAAGAAATGTTATTGAGTCGCCTGGTTCTTTGCTGTTTCTCTGCAGATTCCTGACTTTCTCCTAAACTTCAGTCAGGTGGTTCTGAATAAGGGAAGGACATGGTGAGAGTGCTGATGCCAAAGGTTTTACCACCTAATGTGTTTTGAAAATTCAAGATGTTAGCTGAGTAAATGTTGCTGCAGAGCAACCTTGCTGTAACCTTGCAGGATCCCCACTAGCCAAATTTGTGCTGGTTGTGCCATCTCGAGCTTGGTACATCATTGCAGCACACATCAAGCTGGCCACCTTCCAGGGCAAGACCAGCAGCACCTCAGGATGAGGAGAAATGCAGCACAGATGGATTGGGTTGGAAGGGTCCTCAAAGATCATCGAGTTCCAACCCCCCTGCTGTGGTCAGGAACACCCTTCACCAGACCAGGTTACTCCAAGCCCCATCCAACCTGAAGTATGTCAGGTTCTGTATTGGAATTGACATGAGCACAGGAGAGCAGAGTCCTTGCATTTATTAAGCATCCTGAATGTAGCTGTAGTCAGGAAAGATTCAAAATCCAGATAATCACCGCAGCTAAATTTGCAGTCATCCATAGAAAGCAACGAAAGCTCCATGAAAAGCACTACTAATCCTTATTTACAACTCCAAAGGTGTGCTCTCTATGATTTGGTTGTTTATGAGCACAATAAATGTGGGAATATGAAAGAAATATGCATACTTGATTTTAAAGACTTGGGATTTTTTTTTACAAACCCTTAATCTGAGGTTTAGAAGAAGTGCAAGGTTAGTTGCTAGGATCCTGGTTTCCTGGTTCATCCATTTTTCCATGTATCAGATTCATTGTGTAATGCTGGCTGGGAACTCAAAGGAAAATGGACAGAGTGAAAGATTAGAGCAATTTGATAAAGCCATTTTTGATGACTCTGGGGTTTTAAATTTCATGTGAATGTTTCTTGAACCCCAAATATCCCAGGGCCTGACTTGTCTCTATATTTGAAGTAATTTATGTACACATCTTAGTGGTTCCCACGAGTCATGTTGAACTTAATATTCTGATAGTATTTCCATGATAAACCCTAGGGCTTTATAGAGCATCCATAAAAATTCACTCCAGGGAGAAACTTGGCATGCCACATCCTCCACCAGAAGCTATCTTCTTCTGCCTTAAATCAGGTATAAATCAGTTTAGGTGTTGTAACTTAGAAAAGTTATGAAAATAAGTTTAGTGATTTCATATGTTTGGGGTTTTTTTTTGTTCTGAAACTCTGAAATATCATAGTTGAAATATTGATAGTGGCTGTTCAAAGCCTTGTTGCTTTGACAGAACCTGCCTGTGCTAAAGAGTTCTCAGTTTCAAAGCTAAGGAATTTCTGGATTTTGAGAAACTTTTTATCTCCTAAAAAGGCTGAAATAAACCTTTTAAAAGAAACAACTTTTGCTTTTGTGGCAATGAAACAGCTGAGGCTAATTGTGTCTTACAGTTCCAGTAGGACAGAAAATGTGAAACTCAAAGAACATCTGCAACACATCACATCTGTCCCCAAAAACTCATAATGTACTTTATTGGTGGGGTCAGTGAGAGATTTTAATTCTGCTCTCCCACAGTTATTTGGAAAGAGGCAGAAGAGGACCTTGTAGTGTGATTTTGACTTTTTAAGAAAAAGAGACAGGTCTTTTGAGTCTCATGTTAAACTCCTGTGAACAGGCTGCCCAGAGCAGCTGTGGCTGCCCCATCCCTGGAAGTGTCCAAGGCCAGGCTGGATGGGGCTTGGATCAACCTGAGATACTGGAAGTTGTCCCTGCCCAGGGCAGGGAGGGTGGAATGAGATGAACCAAAATCATTCTGTGATTCTATGACTCCCTGAAGGAATTCAGAGATCCTGTTAGACCATTAGCAATTTTACTTTTCAGATTAATAAATAGGCTGGGGAAATACATGGCTGCTTCAATCTCAGCAGGACACTCTTGGTACAACATGGGAATATTTTATCAGAAATTAATCATATCAACATTGCTCTCAATCTGTAGGAGTAGGAATTTAAAATAAAAACAAATGCTTTTATGTAAACTTTTCTCTAAAATAGACTACTTATGCCTATTTACATAATGAATCCATCACTACCCTCAGGAGATTAGACAATTAAGCACTGAACAACTTATATTTATTCATGTACTTTCAAGAATGAATTAATTATCCCTTCCTGCACAAACTCAGTGTTGTCCCTCTGATTAGTAGCATGAGGACAGTGATGGGATTTTGTGATGGAAAGTGTGTTGCTTGTTTTCTTTTAAAAAAATGGAAAACAAATTGATCATTAGGATAAAGTATGTAAAAAAACCCCTGTGTTTGGTTAAAAGTCAATATAAATAGTTTTTAGCAAATTTATTAGCAATGTGAATATGCTTGATACAAATTCACATGAGACATCTGGAGTTCTTTTTTTAAATATGTATGATTTTTGGGAGGACTTTGTGTATAATTTAGATAATTGTTTAAGCAGCTGTTTGAAAAGAGTTTGGCTCTCCAGATGTGACATTTCCAGTGCAGGTGGCTCAGAATTACTCACCTGAAGATTCTCTCTGGTCAGTTCTTGGGAGCAGATCACCAATCCAGGCAGGGTGACCCAAGGTCCCAAGTGGGCTCAGAAGGGGATTGAGGCACCCTGTCAGATATGGCACCTCCAAATCTGAGGTTTAGGAGATCTGAATGGATCCTCAGATGCTCTCAAATCCAGCTGCTGGAAATGATGCTCATCTTCCCCTGGGGCATCTCTTCACTTTTCCAGAGGGGAACATGCAGGTATTTCATAGAACCAGGACACTGTGGTCTGAGTGAAGTTCTAATTCCCGTAGAAGCTGGCCCAAACTCTGACATTAAGTATTTTTTTCAAGTTACGCTTTATTTTCTGCAGCATATTCTCATTATATAAATAATAGACTCCTGTGAGCAACCTGGTCTAGTGGAAGTTGTTCTTGCCCATGGGAAGGAGTTGACAAAATGAGCTTTGAAGGTCTATTCCAACCCAAACCATTCTATGAAATGTCATCAATAGCATATTATGGACACAGTTGCTGAAGAAAAGTAAAAGGTATCATAATATTTAATTATTTCAATAGCTATTTTTCTCTTATATTTGTTCCAAATCACGGTGACATGGGCTAGATAGGGATGAGAGGCAGTGTCACTACCACCATACCAGAGCTGATATCATGGGGACTTGCATACATTTATTTTGAATGCCACAATTAGACTGGGTTTAGTTTCAAATATAAAGTTGGGACCTACCTCGGGGAGTCATAGCCTGTGGCCATCAAGAGTAATGACAGAAGAGTGCTTCAGGTACTAAATTCTGCTAGATATATAATTATGCCTTTTTGTGACTTAAAAAACAGCATTTGTAATTTAGTAGAGAATTTACAATAAAATGCTTTCTGAAGTAGCCCACAAAAGCTCCTGAGGATTTATAAATTACATTAAGAACCTGAATTAAGCAGTTACAAAATCAAGCTGAGATACTAACATTTCTACTGAGCTTTATGAATCATTTTCTTGTTCACATTAATTAAGCTTGCAGTCCTTAGAGGTGCATCTTTTTGAGGGACACCAAGCTCCTGAGATGTCCCACAGTGACAGCTGGGCAGTGGTGGGTCACACCAAGGGTGAGGCCGGGCAGAGCCAATTCCTGGGGGTGTTTTTCACAGGTCATAAAGCAGGAAACCTCATCCCAGGCACCTGCACTGAACTGATGTGGGAGCTGTAGGAATTCTCTGGGTTCATTAATTGTGAACAACTATAATCATGTTCATTAACAGCTCTAAGGTCATTAATTAATAACATAAACAATTCTTAATAGCATGACTGGCTTTCCTCTAATTCAAAGTTGGCATTCAGAAAATGGAGTTTTTTTGCTGGGTGATGGATAATCCTTTCACCTGACTCTGGGCAGGTGAGAAGATGTCAAATGTGTCTGGGTAAGACCAGCTTGTTGAACCTTAACAAGCAGCAAAATGTGATGGCATGGCAATGTTTCTTCTGGAGATAGTCCTAAAAAAAGCCAGTGGGAGTGATTTGCAAAGGCATGCAAACCCAGGGTAATTTGTGTACTGATGTTGTTATTAATTCATTTATTTGGTCTATAGAATAGGGTAGAAACTAAATCAAATCCTAATTTGAGTAATTTATAAGCCTATTATACCATGTTTTACAGATTCAGATCCAGTGTGAATCACCCTTCATTGCTTTCAGCCCCTCCCTGCTGTGACTAACCAGATGCCATCCCACCCCTGTGTGTCCCCAGCAATATCACCAGAGTCTCTCCTTGCCTGGCCAAACTTCACCTTCAGATGCATGTATAGATGTGCATCTCACATATAACATGGTCATTTTAAAATCAATTGGCTGTAGCTGGCTCAGCTTTAAAAGGGTCTAAAATTTCTCCACTCTATGCAAAGCCAAATACATCTCATCAAAATTACTGGAGAAAAGAATAACTATAAAAGGGATATCCTGTATGGGAATACAGCTAGGAAGCAGAACTCAAAGTACTGCTCACTGGTTACAGAAGTAGATATGCTAACTTTGGTGGGCCACAAGCCCTGGCAAGTCAAGGCAAAACCCTGAAGGAGGAGGGAAATATAATGGTGTGCTTTGCTTGGGACAAATCATGCAGGACTCTACATGCCTGTGTGAGTCTGTGCAAAGCCATGATTTAGCAATGTTACTAAGAGATGTGGTTGTTGCTAATTTTAGCTATAGCTGAAAATGTATATACACTGAGCTCAGTAATCAATGAACTGGCTTCATGCATGCAAACCATGGAGGCCCCCATCTCTTCAACCACCAACATCCTGTTTTTAACTATGTTCTATTAATTGTTTTTCTTTTCTTGATTCAGTTAGCTCCTCACCTGAAAGTGTGTTCAGCTAGGGAGCTCTTTTATCTGTTGAAACAAATGCTAAAATCACCACTGACCTTCATGGCCACAAGGCAATAAACAGATTTTACTAATGCAGTGTAAACACAGCTGCAGGACTTGGGGAATTATGTAGACACTAAAGTTTCCATCCCGTTAAATCACCCCTGACTTGAACCATTGCTGGAGAAACATGATGTATTTAGGGCTGTTTTACCCATGCCTCAGTTCACAAACAACAGGTCTCTGCATTAATTTGGGGGCAAGAATCTGTGCTGGAGACTTCGTTTGAAAGTCATTCACTTTTTGTTGACCATCAAACAAGGCAATGTTTTGGTTCATTGTCTCCCTTCTTATGATGAGTTACAGGATTTAAAAGTATTGCCTTGTCTCATAAGCAGAATCTAAGCAATAGAACAAGAGTAAGTTAAATATTATGGGGAAATTCTTCTCTGTGAGGGTGGTGAGGCCCTGGCACAGGAGTTCCAGATAAGGTGTAGATGTCCCATCCCTGGAAATGTTCTAGACCAGGCTGGATGGGGACACTTGAGCAATCTGGTCTAGTGGAAGGCGTCCCTTACCACAGCAAGTGATGGGAGTGAGATCATCTTTCAGCCCAAACCATTCTGCAATTCTACAATACTCTGTTTCAGCAAGGCAAGATATCCATAAACAACTGTAGCAATGATTAAAGGTGACTACAATGCATTAAAATGTGTATTTTCTTTAGATTTGAGGGAAGAGATCTAATTAATGATATTAAGCACCATTTAAAGTGTGGAATCTGTTTCTGTAGGTGGTGCAGCACGAGCAAAGGCAGGTGCCCAACATTGCTATGTAAATTATCTCCACGAGATGCTACATCAATGAGATTTTCTCCATAGATGTTTGTTCCAGGTTGCTCCCTGTAATGACCTCAATTATACATGTCTTCATTGTGAAATTATGATTGCCTTTGGTGGGCTGCAAATGACAGCAGAGAAAAAGATTTCCATGATAAACCAGCACAGCAGCACATACCTGCTGCATTAGTATGCAGAGCTTGTGAAGGTGCAGTGTAACTCCAGCTTAGCACCTTAAATAGCACTCGAGAGGAGGAGGGACAGAGGAAAATGTTCAGCAATATCTTGACACTTTTTTACAAGGTAAGGAATTACTAAGACTTCACATTCTCACATGTCACCGTGGGACCTGGTATTGCAAGAAATTTAATGTAAGAACATCAAGATGGCGACAGCTGGGTCACCAAAGGTGCTCAGTGCTTCAGGCTGAATATCATACCAGGCAGGAAAGTGGGGAGAGGATGGACAAGAGTGGTCCCTGCCCTGAATAATCCCTTGGCACTAACCCCCAGTCCGCAGGGAGGGATCCCTTACCCTCTTGAATAAGGCAGATGGGTCTGAAGATGGCACTGCCCTAATTCCTGAACCACACAGTGTTCAGGCACTGAGCTGCTGCTATCACCAATGGAGAGTTTGTGGTGTCCTGGTTGCCTTTCTTTGACCTTGATTCTGTTCCACATTTGGTGTCTTTCATCTACATGATCAGGGATTAGTCCTGGTCCTCTGATACACAGGCTCATGCTTACACCAATTCCTTTTTAAGGAAATTTTTTGCAAAGGCTTTACCCCTGTCTGGAACCATTAAAATTGAGTGAAGAATGATAGCATCCCATTCTCTGATGATTGCATCTCTCTCTGATGGCAGGATAGCTGGCAGGAACTTATTTCCAGCTGGAAAAAGCTGAGGAGCTACTTCAGCTGAAATCCCAGAGAAGAGTATCAGGTTTGACACAACTTGTTAACTATGGTCAGCAAGGACTGATAGTATGAATATGCTGAAGACTGATACTGTCCATATCTTGAACCTATATAATGTAGAAAAATGGTTTGCCTGCATCATCCTGCAGGATTTCCAAATGAACATAACATTGCTTGATTTTAGGACCAAATTCCATTCCAGCTTGTGTCCTGCAAATAAGCACCCTTTGAATATTGCCTATTTGTTCTGTTCAGTTTTATACCCATGGTAAAAATCCTTTTATCTCCTAAAGGTTTTTAAAAATAAAATGAACAGTGTTCAATACTTAATCTAGAAGCTCTACACAAAATCATTATGGTGACTTGAATAATTTTTACACATAAACCAATAGCAGTGTCTAAGCTGTATAGCTTAATACAATATTGAGTCTTTTTAAAGATTTTGAAAAAGCTCAGGCTTCACATCATCTTAGGGAATCCTGTTTCCTCCCCAGTACATCTGCTTGTATAAGGAAATCTTTTCTATTGAAAACAAAAAAGAAATAACTGAAACCACACAAAGTAATTCTGTATTAGTAGAAAAGCTTTTAGATGTTAATAAGAGTCTCTCAAATGTACTGGTAATAAGATGCAGGCAAATATACTCCATAGAAATACTCTAAAAAGCAGTGTGTCTGTATTTTTAAAATGGTCTGTGCTAATTACATGCTTTGACATAAAAAACTCATCTCTTGGCCTCATATTGTTCATCCAAGAATGGCAGCTGTGCAAGGTGTCTTAATTAAAACTTAATATATTTTTCATTGCTGTGCTTCTTAAGAGGAAAAGCCAGAGCCCCTTTAGCAATTGTTTGTAAGATGGGCAGGAAGCCTTAAATTCCACTGCAAGAGAGCACTGAGAAAACGTTGCTGAAGAAGGAGCTTATGGAAACCCAGCATGAGCCAGGGAACTCAAGGCACCATGAAAAACAGCAGAGGGAATTAAGGAAAACAGCAGTAAGATGAAAAAACAATTCTCTTGTAAATGAATGGCCCTCTATTTCATTTCTCCTCAAGAAGAGATGTCCTCATTAGCCCTACTGTATGCTACAAATTATTGTAATTATCAGTTCTTTATCCTGTCAAGTGCACTCCAAATATTTTATTCATTAAAAGAAGGTCTTCATTATGTAGAAAATTATTAGGCCCTGTGTGCTGTTTACATGATTCAGGCAGCTGGATGAGGGTATTGGGATGGACTCTGCATCCCTGGAAGTGTTCAAAGCCAACTGTTCAGGTTAGATGGGGGTCTAATGAAAAATGTCCCTGCCCACAGCAGGGGTTGCAAAGATGGTCATTTATGTCCCTTTTAACCCAAAACACTCAGTGGTTCCCTGGGACATCCCTACTCCTACGGCCCACATCCCTGATTTCTTCCAGCAGGTACCTGAAGGCAGTGTGATTTAGTCATGTGTTACGTCTTCCCAGCTTAGCTGCTAACCTGCTCAGGGATCTTGAATGGGTGATGTTCTCCTTCCCAATTCATCTGCCCTTTTGGTTTTCAAGATTTGATGGTCAGACTCTGTCAATCTTCTCATGTAATGCCTCTGGGACCCACCATAACACAAATAGTAGCACCACCTTTTATTTAAAACAGGTTGTACTTTTCCTGAAATAGCACTGGGAATTTTAAGCGGGAGAAATGCTCACTGCTGGCAGACACAATAATTCTGCATGGACCCTGCAGCCCAAAGTTAGCCTCAGATCCACAGTGGTGAATACACTTTGTGACACATTAGCTTCTCACTTAGGTGGAAGAGGCAGAAGAGAAGGGGTGCCAAGCTGTTGGAATATGTTTTCACAAGCAGGTTTTGAACTAATTCTTCACAATCAGTTGCTATACCAGAGCACTGAGCCAGTCCAGGCTGCCCAAGGCTGCTGAAGTAGACTGAGTGTTTTAGTGACAGATTTAAGAGGTTTTCTATTCAAGAGATGTTAAAGCAATTTTTCAATTAGACAATATGAGAAAAGGTGGAAAATTGTGCTTGCAAATGCCTATACTGGGGTTTTTTTTATTTTTATTCCATGCAAGTGACGTTCATATCTTGTGTGGGATGTAATGACAGAGTTGTGAGGTAAGTGGGCAGGATGAAGAGTAACTTTACCAGTTGATGGGAGGGATTAACCTGACCCCTGTATGTCATTTCACAGTCAGCACTGCTTGAAGTGGTTTTTCCCAATGGCCTTGGGTGAGGCAGCACCAATCTCTTTCATCTATGTTTTACTGCTGTTGTTGCCAGTGGACATGAGGAAGGAGGAGCCTTGGTGCTGGGAGAGGTTGTTTCATTCCCCAGCCCAGGTTTTAGAGTTGGCTGAAGCAAAGTAACACCAGCTGTGAACATTCCCTGTTCCTCTCAATGGGCCATTACCTTGAAAGACCAGTTTTCATCATTTACATGCAATATAGTTTTCTTATTGCAGAGCTTGGGAATGAGAGGAAGCAAAAGCCATCATGTGAATCACACAGCTGTGGCTGCAGGAGCTTGGACAATGTGGCCTGACTGCCCAGTCACTGTCTCACTGCTGCCAAAATGCTCCATAGTGGCAATCTGCACCCAGGGTAGTTCTGGTGTCAGGTCTGACCTTTCTGTGTGACCACACATGGCAAAAGATGCAGCCACATCTCATGTCATTGGCCAGAAGGAAACAAGGTGACAAGGTTTCAGAGAGCTGGTGGTGAGGTTTTACATAAGGTTTGCTGCCTCAGGAGTTTCCTTTTGTGTGGCCCACGTAAGTCAAAATTACTGGGTTTTTATTTAAACAAAATATTAGAAAGCCTTTATTTTTTTAGGGCATCTGTATCTCAGGTACCATATGTGGCTGTGTTTGGTAAGCAAGTTTTCATGCTTGGTGATTTGCAGTGTTTGGGCAATTTGAAACTAAGTTTATCTGTATTTCAGTGGCAGCAGTCTGACCTTAATTCTTCTCCTTCAAGGAATAAACATGAGTCATTCTTGTACCTTTTTAAAGGACTTTGAGAGGAGTGTTCTAGAGAAACAAGCCCAGGTGATCTCAAGCCAGAGAGCCTTTGCTTGCCCTCCTGTTGCTGACTGCTTTGTATAAACTACTGCTCCAGGCTGGCCAGCTGGCCATCTTAGTGGCCTCATGCCACAGCTCAGCTGTGTCAGGAAGGGGATTCAAAGAATTTGATTGAGAAAGATTCAGTTTGTCTCTTACTTGGCTTTATGGTTTATGGGTTTCTTTTTGTATAGCACAGGTACCCCATCTCCTTGCCAGAATCCTCCGAAGTTATTCCCAGCATGAGAGAGGAAGTCAGAGAGGGAAGAAGAGGAGCAGGTTCCCTGTGTGGTATTTGACGTTCTCCCTGTTCTTTTTCCCTGTGCAGAGGTGGTTGGGCTGAGCCTGCCCGAGGAGCAGCGGGTGACTGTCACCACCATCACGGTTGGCCTGAGCACGGTGCTGACCTGCGGCATCCGCGGCGCGCTGCGCCCTCCCATCCTCTGGAAGCGCAACGGCGTCGTCCTCAACTTCCTCGACCTGGAGGACATCAATGTACGTCCTGAGCCACTCCTGGCCTGGTCTCAGCAGGGCCTTGAGTGTGGCCTCTGTAATGGATGGGAGTTATATGGCTCCAACTTTTGTCTTGTGATTATGGAAAGTGGAAGCTGGTGCGATATTTAGATTGTATGTGAATGTCGCAGGGATAAAAGCTAAGCAGCATACATGCAGGGGAGAGCAGGAGTACTTGAAATATATGACGTTATGCTTCTTTCATTGGTGCAACCTGTGGTCCAGAGATTCTGAAACTCAGGGAAAAGAAGCTCTATAAACCACTCACTCCTCAGGGATGTCTGTCCCAGTACAACCAAACAGGTACATTAAGAACGTGAAACAAAACGTTTATGGTTGGCTATGAATCTCTCCTCTCTTTAAACCAAATAATCTGTTTTTATCTCTGATGCACCTGTTTCACTTGCCTTTGAGTCAATCTCCTCTCTCATTCCTTGGCTGTTACTTCTGAGGAACAGTTTAAAAATGGGATTGTTCAGCAGGGTGTGGCCATGCCCTCGCAGGAAGGAAGATGAATCTCTTTTAATTCACAGTACTGGTCTGACCTGTGAGTCATAGTTGGTAGTAAAGACAATACCTGAATGATGGTACAAACTTACTCATTTATTTAATAACATTTAATTATGAAGAGAGTGGAAAGTAGTCTACAAAAAATATGGTCTGTATTTCATTTCTATTTGCATTAAAGTACATGGTAAATCAGGTTTTATTTTAATTACACTACAGCAAAAGTTGATTTATATTTTTGTTCAGTTCTTGTTAATTTGATAGCCACTCAGTTCAGAGTTGTTACAGTCAATACTATAGCTCCCTAAATTGTTGTTATCCAGGATTGCTGAAATGGGAAAAATCTTTGGTTTATTCTTCTGCAGTAAAATGTGAAAATTACAGCACATGGGACAAAAATACACACAGCATCTCAGTACTTTATTTGTTGACTCTTCCTTAACAGGAAAATCATGCGCACCATGTATAGGTAATTAGTGTGTGCAAAAACTCAGTAATTAAAACCATCTAAACATCTTTTTCTTTTCATCACAGCAAGTATTATCCTTTTAAATTTTTTTGTATTTCTTATGACTTCTTTGAGCTTGACTTGGAAGTGCAGCAGAGCCTCTGAAGGCTCAAGAGCAGTCTTAGGATTTGTTCACCAAAAATAATGAAAATTCCAGGTATTTAGCTTACATTTATGAAATTTTGGTTATGATGACATTAATCTTAAATAACTAAAGTTTCTGTGTGAACTGGACACAAAATGACAGTCCCAAGAATCTGAGTAGAAACACATTAAAGGACTGATGGCACTTGGCTCTGAGGGTTTGTTTGCAGCTCCTACTATTTTAAACAGAATGTTGATTACCCTTTCAGACTGAAATGCCAGTTCCTCACATAATTTAGCACCAGCCTAAGTGGATTTCTGGTTTGCTTATAAGTAATTCTGTTTCTCATTGGTGATTCTGTGTTAAGAGGCAGAGTTATGTCCTTGCACATGAGCTGACTGGTTCCTGAATGATTCAACACTCCCATGGAGTGTAATACAGCACAAAAAAACATCACTTCTTGATCTGTTTCAACTAATATATCACTGAGAAACTATATCAGAAGAGCACTCTGAGATTGTTACAAGGAGAAGAAAAATTTATTTCTCAATTTTAATGTGTCACATATCAGTTTATGACCAATATCACTTTCTCATATAACACCTGCTACTAGTGAACATCAACTTTTCTAGTCTAATGAACACCTCCACAACTTCCTCATCTCTAATTACACCATGTAAATTTTTTTATGTTCTCTATATACTGTGCTGTCTGTATTCTGGTCTGATTGCTTGAGGAGGCACAGTATGGGGATTGCCATTTTCTATTTTCCCTCTTCCATGGTGGGTGTTATGTAGGATGATTGAGCTCAGATATGTTTACTCTCTGGCTACTGAGGATGGGCACCTGCATGTGTGAAGCACTTGGTGGCAGCAGGGATGGTCCTTCAGCTGCTAAATTCAGCCTTTTATTTATTATAGAACCACAGAATGGTTTGGGCTGCAAGGGTCTTTAAAGCTCATCTCATTCCAACCCCCCTGCTGTGGGCAGGGACGCTTTCCTCTGTACCAGATTGCAAAAAGCCTCTTCCAGCCTGTCCTTGGACACTTCCAGGAATGGGGTATCTGCAGCTTAATGGGAAATGTGTCCATTCCTCACCACCCTGACAAGGAGGATTTTTTCCTAATGTTGAATCTAACCCTACTCTCTCTTAATCCATTCTGTATTGTCCTGTCACTACATGCCCTTGTTTAAAAGTCCCTCTCCACCTTTCTTGTAGGTTCCCTTCAGGTACTGGAAGGACACAGTTAGGTCACCCTTAATCCTTCTGTTTTCCAGGCTGAAGAATCCAATTTCTCTCAGCCTTTCCTTATAGCAGAGGTGCTCCATCCCTCTCTTCATCTTGGTATTTTCTTAAACATACAATACCTCAGGTCAGGGGGTGGCAACAGACAGTTCAAAGCTTCAGCCTCACGTGGGTACAGACACTCACATTAAACAATAATCTATTTAAAGGCATTGACAGCAGAAAGTAAAGGTAGCATGCTTCTTAATGTACTTGAAAGCAGTTAATTAAGTTACTTCCGTTTTCCTTTAGTACGCCTCAAGCAGAAACTCAATTGCATTTCTGCTTTTCACAATAAGGTTGGCAATTTGGCTAATTGGAAGTGCAACAGGAGATTAATTGTACTTTTTTAAATTCAAGAAAATCCTCCCTGCTCTTGGCACATTGCTAATCACATACAGACCTACAGGATAGTCACACACTTGGAAAAGTCCTGTTATTATATTTCAATTAAATTCTTTCTCTTCTAAATGCTAATTCAAGAAATCAAATAAAATTAGAAGCTCAAGTCTGAAAAAAACAGAATCCTTCCAACTAGGTGTGAGAGCAGCAGAGAAAAGGCGCTGCTGAAGTGTTCTTTGGTTCCTTATTGCCTCCAGATTTGTGACAAAAGTGATCTGAGAAGGCAACCTGTGTTGCAGGGTGATACTGGGAGGGACAAAGACAGTCAACAAAAACCTAGATAATCATAAATTTGAGCAGAACTGAAAGATTGAAGATTACTATAAAGCCTGGTTATTTAACTGCATTAGTTGCATCACTTTTATGTGATATCTTGATTGGCAACAAAATATTTATAATTTTTCATTGCTCTCTTAATCAGAAGCTTTCATATGCAACTAGTAATAATTTGTCACGTCCTGACTGTGGGAGCTCTGTTAATGAGTTGTCACAAAGCTATTGCAAAAGAGCCATCCTAATGGTACATGTAATTAAACGATTTCTCTTGCAAACATTTAAGATTGCTTTTAGCATAAAAATATTATTTCTCCATAAATTACCCATCCATATTATTTATCCATTAGAAGTCCCTTTGCAGTTCCAGTTTAATAAAGTCACGTCAACTTTTCTCATGCAGAAAATAACTATAATGTAGCTGAAACTGATAAAATTGTTACAGCTATAAATTGATTTCTGACTACAAAAGTGAAATGGTTAAAATGTGTGATCATTCAAAATAATATACCTTTGCCTCCTAGGAACAAGCAATATCTTTTCTCAAGTATGTGATTATGAAAGCATTCCTCAATTTGAAAATAAAATAAAGTCCTCATGGAGTCAAATGCATATAATATTTATAGGGTATTGTTTCACATGACTTGACATTATCTTCAGAGAAATGTGTAAATTGATAAAATTTATAAATATAAGTTGCTCCTTCAGAGGCATGGTGAAAGAGAAGATTACCATAAGAAAACAAATCTGGTGTAGAGGTAGATAAGAATTTGGTGAATTACCAAGTGTAATGCCAGTAGCTATAGCCTAAGCTCATTTGTATCTTTCATTACTCATTTCATTTTAATCTGTACACTTTAACTCACCCTGGCATTGGATCATTAGTTCAAAAATAGGCTTTACATTACCAATTGTGTAAATACAGAGTTCTTCATTTCTGCTGATGCCAGCTGGGATGGCACAGCCTTGCTCTCTCAAAGCATCCACCCAGGGACAGCACAGAGCTCCAGACCACAGCCTTGATTGTATTCCCCATCCCCCTGGGAAATCACCTCCATGTGCTTCATGCCTTACAAGAGCTCTGCCTACCTGTCTTGATACACATTGCATGTATATTCATGAAAATGTCCCTTTTCCATGTATAATATTTGAAACCCAGAGCAAAGAGCCAACCTTTAAAGTGCAAGTCACTGGGATTAATTTTCTCATTAAAGTAGGCTGTATTAAGAGAATGCATTCATGTTGATGTTTTTAGTGTAGATTCACTGTTAAATAATAAAAAGCTCATGTGTGAATAACCCCATTAATTCCCTGCTAATAGAATTTGGGCCATTAAAATGATCAAACCCTGGGCCATTCTAGATACTGCAGTGATTCAGTGATAGGAGCAAGTTACAAGAAGTTGCATATTTAGAACCAAGTTTTTTCTCTTTCAAATCAAAGTTTATGAAATTGCTTATAGTTTCTGAATGCATTTACAGGTTCTAAAATAGAGGTTAAGTGCAAAATTACTTCTGACAATATATTCTGAACATTTTGTCATAATGAAGACTACTGAAATTGTATCCACTTGCATTTTTAGAGTACCTACTATTCATTTTCCTTGTCATGTTATTTCTGAGATTCTCAGGTTTAAAACTCACCCATTTTTAGCTATATTATAATTACACAACTATCCAAAAAGTTCATTTCCATATTTTCAAGGCAAAAAAAAAAAANCCAGCAGTCTTATGTTGTGTTAAATTCTTTGAGCAGAAAAACAAGAAAAGATAGATTAATGTCCCATCAGGCTGTGTTTACAATAGTATTCTGGCATTTGCTTAAGGCTGAATTTCTCTCCATATAAATTACTGAAGTGATGTGTAAAACCAAGAACAAATAATATTAATGAAGCATAAGTTCTCATCTTGTCTCTAGAAATGAATTATTAAAAGCATCAAAGAAAGTGATTTAAGGACCCATGATTAATTTAGTTTTTATTATTTTTATATGAATCACTCATGAATCTGTTGTAAAAAAAGATCAGAGACATTTCATTAGTGGGGAGAAATCATTTCCAAAGTGATAGCCATTGTTGTAGATTTTGCATAATAATAATCTCATTAAATGCTTGGGTACATTTTGTTTTAAAATCCTGTAAACATTATCAGAGAGAGATTTCTAGGACACTGAGGATCAGGCAAGCTTTGTTAGTGTGAACTAGTTAATACTAGTTGCTTTGCTGGTGATTGTGAGATCAGGATGGTGTTTTTCTTCATCTGGAAGTGTTCAAGGCCAGGTTGGATGTGGCTTGGAGCAACCTGCTCTAGTGGAAGGTGTCCCTGCCCATGGCAGGGAGTTGGGGCAAGATGAGCTTTAAGGTCCCTTCTAACCCAAACTATTCTGGGATTCTTGTGAAAAACTGGTGACACCATCCAGCCCTTTTGCCAGGACTAGTTTTGTCAGTAGGCACATGGAGAAGGCCTCCAGCTTCCCCGGGCTTGGGAAAGGCCTGAAATGGAAGGGGTTAAAAATAAAGTGAATTATTAGCAGTAGGAGGACTACTAACAGTATTTTGAAAGCAAATCTCTTAAGAGAAGAACCACTCAGGGAACTTCGTTCCCTCTGCCATTATTTCTGCTATGAACACTTCTAAACCATCATGGTGAGAGGGTATTGACTGTCTTTGTGGCTCCTTCCCCACCCAGTATTTATTAGGAGCATTCAGTGTGTAACTTGGATGGTTTAAAATCACTCTGGGGGTTTAAATTGCTTGAGCAGGGAGTGTGTAACCCATAGTGCCATACTGTGGGGTGACTGGTGCCAGCGTGCTCTCCCTGAGAGCTGGGGATGGGGTGAATCTCTGGCTTCATGTCAGTGGGATTGACTTTTCTGTTTCTTCTTCCTATTTATGGTTTGAAGTCAAGCATATTTTTTCAAGCAACTGGAGGTTAATGCTCATTCCTCTTCAAAATTCATGAAAACCAAGAAAGTTTGACAAAAATTCAAAAGGTTTTAAATGTTGGAAGAACCCCAAGGCATGTTAGAAAGCTTCATGAGAATGCATGAGAAGGCAAAATGTGGGTGGAGTGTCCTGCACCCTGTGGCATCACAGCCACTCAACATCCAGGGTTAATGTGGCTCCTCTCTGCCAGCTCCTTCCTGGATGTCAGAGCAGGAGATTTGTGGTGTTACAATCACAGGCTGGAATTCACTGGAGACAGAATGTGAACAAGATTTACAAGTAATATGCAATGTTTTACACATCTCTGAGCGCGGTGTCTCCGAACAGCGCAGAGTGCATGACCAGGGAATGCATTAGAATGGGAATGGGATAAATAAATATGAAAAATCTTGTGTTTGGAGAGACCCATGCCTTGGGTAATCAGTAGTGATGGAAAGGAAAGGAAATACTATACCAAAAAAAAGGGATATATCAATTTTCTAGGATCTGCTTTGTTATTTTTTAAGGCAACTTTTTTTTTTTTTTTTTTTTT
>WEIU01011761.1:543908-683425 GCA_013389925.1 Aegithalos caudatus
TTTTTTTTTTTTTTTTTTAATATTTTGTAGATTACCAAGCTGTTATCAATGTAAAATGTAGGGTAGTGCCTTTTTTTAATCTTGAAAAATTAAAATATATTCCAAGGTCATTTAATCAATCCTTTGGTTGAAGGGTAAATGCAAGACATGAAAGAAGCTCATGAAAGACAGAGAACATTTTATTTGAAAAAGGCAGAAAAAAGGTAGTATGAACTGCTGGAGAAGTCAATTTATCAGCTGCCACTAGCAGAGCTTATCAATTACGAGAAATTATAAGCATAGCTTTCTGATTTTTTTATTAGAAGAATTACTTTATAATGAAATTCATAAGGTAGAGGTGATGAACACCCTGCCCTTATCTGGCTGCTTTGATGCAGGGCTTATGATTCTGTGAGGTTAGATGGGGACTCCCTCTGGTTTCATCACTTCTCTTTCTTCCTGTTCACAAGAAAATGGTGAGACACCCCATCCCTGAGCACCCACATCCATTCCAAAGACTCTCCATCCCTGGAGGTGTTCAAGGCCGGGTTGGATGGGGCTTGGAGCAACCTGCTCTGGGGAAAGGTGTCCCTGCCCATGGCAGGGGGTGTTGGACCATATGAGCTTACAGGTCCCTTCCAACCAAAACCTCTACATGATTCCATGATAATTCACCTTCTGTGCTAAATGAGGAAAACCATGTCTCAGAACTTACTTTTCTGGCTTTCTACTAATTGCCTCTTTTAATGGGATGATACATTTAAATGTCTTTTCAATTCACTGTGGGGCATTACAGGGGTTGAGTAGGGCAGTAACAGCTCCCTGGGGTATGCAGCACTTGCTGAGCCTCCCAGACAGCCCTGAAATACTCAGTTTTAAAGCTGGGATAGATTTGGGGAGAGAATTATATTGCATCAGTTTTATAGATGTTTTTATTCTGCTCTGACTGCTTTCAGGCTTGTGGTGACTTGGAGAACTGTCTTAACTAGGAAAAGCCATCTGAACTAAGTCAAAATATGTGAAATATTTCCTCTGCTTTTTCCCACTGTGAATTATTCCCATTCCCTCTGCCCACCCCATCCACATCCCAGCTAAACCAGAGCAGCAGCTCAGCAGCTGTCAATGCTCACTCACACCCTGTTAGCACAGGGCAGTGGCCTGTGAGCAGCTGAGCTGCTCCTCAGAGCTCCCAGAGGCATGGAGAGGGATATGGGACACATCCCAAATACATCTCACAGCTTCCAACTGCAACACAGCACTCCTGACTGCAAGATGTGGAGTTAGAGGCTATTAAGGAATCAAAGACTCATCATTTCTTAATGCTCCAGGGCTTGGGTTTTTACAGCACTTCCAAATACACCCTTATGAAATACACAAAGAAAGTGCTTGTGCATAAGAATGCATCCATAGATATAAAATGTAACAGCGAGATTCTAATGTAGTAACTATATCCGCAGGGAAACACTGGGAGAAACCATGAGCTGCAATAAACACACAGAAAGTCAGATTTCTTAGAGAATTCAGTCTACTTTTTGTGGGAACAAAAGGTTCAATATTAAGCATTTAATGCCACGATCACTTTTTCCTTCCTGCACCTAAAAACTTTTAATTCTTAAAAATGTTGTTGTTATATATGAACTTATTATGTATGCAGGTTCTAATACAGGGTTGATAATTCCCTTCTATGCCTGACATGGTGATATGGTGCTAACCTAAATTATCTTTGATAACTTTCTTTAAGCACCAGAAGCGAGAAAACAGATTTTAAAAGTCACAAACTGTGCTTTTACCAATATAAGCCCCTGTTTTCAAGAAAAACACATTTGGAAAGGAAGTTAATAATACAATAGTGTTGCACGTAATTGGTTGTGCAAGGGGTTTTGCTTATATTAATACATTTGTATGCATTGGGAAAAAAAAACAGATCATGCTTAAAAAGACAATTACAGAGTACAAACCAAGCATTCGGAATATTTTTCTGTGATATTTTAAAGATATAACATACTTAAATAGAGATTATATTGTCCTGTTTTTCCACAAATCCTTATAAATCATTCCATTAAAGTAGCCATCCTGCTTTTATTGATCTATACTCAGTTTTAGTTTCTTTTAACTTAAAAAAAAAATCCTATTAAGTCCCCTCCAGTGCAAGCATTTTCTATATCTCATGCAAATACCATTTGAACAGTGTTGGTGTCTTTTCCATTAGCAGTTGCTTATGCATCTTTGCTTTCCGGAAAGATCAAACTGACCAAAGACCAGGCAAATTCTTGAAATGGGGATTTTTGAGTAGATATTTGTAATAATGTATTGGATAACTTAACCAGCTTATCCCATAGCACAGATGCCTGACACCAAGGTGACAATAATATCTGAGATGCTTTTGTTTATAGATAATGGATTTCAGATCATCTGTGGATTTATTCTGATTCTTTGTAATTGTGCATATATTTGCCCATTGGAGCAGCACAGCCAGAAGAACCAGGTTATAATTCTAGATATGTCTGTGCCCTCTCAGGTGAAGGGAAGAGTTGTGTGCTTTGGGAAGGGTTGCATCCTGCCAGTAAACTCCTCATTTCTGTGTTCACTTTCAATCTGCCTTAAAACATGTTTAAAAACTAGGCAAGTTCTCAAAATTCTCCCCCTTCTGCCACTGAGAGGTGAGGCATGGAGACGTTTCTTAGTGCCAGACAGAAGATTTTGGAGAGGATTCACAAGCTGACAGAAGTAGTGCCAGATCAATCCATACTGCAAGAGATGGGCTGTTTTGTACTTCTCTTGAAGGGTGCCAGCTGGCATTGCAGAATCACAGCTTCCTTCAAAAAATGTTCAAAGTGTGGTGTCTGGAAAGGAAGGTTTAAACTGCAAAGCACATGCACCCTGAAGAGGCAGGAAATGTGAGATGTAAGGAGCCCCAAAAGGTTTGGGTTTAGAAATCAGCCCATCCACTGATCAAACAACTCCTGCTTGTAATCTCTGAGCGCTGGCAGGGGCTGGCAGCAGCAGGAGGGTGTGGATGCTTCCTTACAGCACTGGAGCTGCCATGGGTGCAGCAGGGAAGGAGCAGCATCAGAACCTCTGGGTGTGGATTTCCTTCCTCCAGCCCAAAGAAATCAGGACCCAAGTTCTTGACTCCAAGTGAGCAGATCAAAGTGATGTTCCTGTTTAATCTGTCCCCCCTGGTGGGTTCTGCCATGGCAGAGGAGGCAATGAGCTGTCACCTCCTCACCTCACACTCTGCTGTGTGTCCCAAACACGAGGGTGGCAGCAGGCAGGACCTCCTGGAAGGGCTTCCCCTGCACACCTTGGGCTGCAGGCTGGCTTCCAGTTGCATTTTGGAGCTTTGAAAACAAGTCCTTGTGTTTTCATAAGCAGAACCACTCTCCAACATTCACCTGTTGTACTTGGTTTGTGGCACTCTGACTCCAAGTTGAATTTTCCCATAATATTGCAGTGAAATTACTCAAAGAGTTCAGGTTAGCATACTTCACATGGGGATGATTACAGAAAAATCATTCTTTCAGCTCATGAATGTTTTTAAATGTATCTTCCTCAGTTTGCACAGAAACACAAACACTGAAGCTGCAGAAAGTGTGAAGGTTGGTGGAGTAACAAAAGAAGCTCCTTCATGTAGCCATCAGTGCTGTGGTTCTCTTAGCTGTAATTCGGTAAATAAATATTGAAATTAATAAATAAATAATGAGTTGAAATAAATTCTTAAACAGGGTGCTTGTACAACATATTCAAGTGCCAGAAATGTGTCTACTAACTCAATCCTTCCCATCTGTAATCAAAAACTGAAACAATGCAAGTGCAGATCAGGAGATGAAGGGGATGAAGAGAGATACTTGTTAAGCAGTTACGATCCAAACAGGTATTTTTGAGAAAAGACTTTTTGTCTTCTTCCTTATCCCCTGCCTAGGATATTGTCTGAGATAAGTGACGAAGAGCTTCAGTTGTTTTTCAAGTCTCAAGGCTGCAGTGCATTCCCTAGGAACCAGCACAGATAGAGGAAACCTTAACCCACTCAAATATAGCATTTAATGCGTCTGAGGTTAACAGATAGATATTAAATTCCCCCATAAATTAAACAGCTGGAAATGGCTGTCTTTTTTATGTGCAAAGAGCACCTTGTTAGCAACAAGCACAAAAGTTCATATTCTCAGATGGGTCACTTTACCTTACTCTTAAATTGCTGCTCATTTTCTCCCTGCATGTTGATTTATGACTTTATATCCTACTGTTCGAAATTCAAGCTGTGTCCCCAGGCTGCATTGCTATCAAAACATCTGAAAAGGTAGTCTCCGTTCATGTAGTGTTTAAAATATTGTTACTAAATAATAAGGCACCTTTCCTGTCTTTTGTTCCATTCAGGATTTTGGAGAAGATGATTCCCTCTACATCACCAAGGTAACAACTATTCACATGGGCAATTACACCTGTCATGCCTACGGCTATGAAGAGCTGTATCAGACCCACATCCTTCAGGTGAATGGTTAGTAAATAGCATATATGACATTCCATAAGAAATATTCCCTAAGAAAAGTTGTGTGTTAACCTCATTCACACAGAGATGTGTAAAGCCAGAGCCCAAATTATCTGTGCATGAGAACAGACACAGCTTGGGGTTCGCTCACTCACACTGTCACACAAGAAGTCAAAAATAAAAGTATCAAGGGGAGATGTGTATAATTACCTGGGCTTCAGGAGGTATCTTCACAGTAATACAAGCTGTCAGTGACATTTCCATAGAGTTAAGAGCAGCATTTCCAAGCCTCTCCTAAAGTAATTACTACTTTTGTCAACAAAAGTGTTGCCTCAATAATTTCTTCTTCCAGAAAATAATTTCTGTTGCATGAAATAGCCCAGGATATTTAAATAAAGACAGCAGTGTTTCCAAAACCAGCTAACTCCCAGCTATATATCCAGGTGATTACCTGGTTGTACTGAGCTTGGTTTGCTGAGGGGTATTTACCCTGGCTCACTGGATTGCAAAATGAGGGCAAAGCATTTTACAGGTGAGGGAACCACACAGTCTATATTCCAGCATTCTCATTCACCTCCATCCCCTGGACTGCATTTGTGCCTGGTGGAACTTACATTCAGGTGCTTACTATCTATCTCCTGACCTCAAACTCACTCAGTCAGATTTAGTTTAAAATTATATTCAATTAAGCCAGCATTTCATCAAGGGACCAGCCCACAGAGTATTCACCTCCATAGCAGCATTTTCCAACTTTAGACCCATTTTAACATGTGCTGATGATGCCCAGCAGTGTCTCCAGAACAGGGGACAGGGTCACCCATTACTAACTATGGGTACATTCTGGTGTGAAATGGGATGTACACTGTGGGATGTACTCTGGTATGAAAGTATTTGTTTTTAAGGAAAAATCAGTAAGTTTATTACAGGGTATATATATTATAAGGATTTTTATATTTATATAAAAATATAAATTATTTTATAGTTTAGTCCTTTCTCTAGGTGTGTGTTGACTGGCACAAAGGAGAGCTTTCAGCTAGTAAGAGTAGGTGGTTACACATTGGTCAGTAGTGAGAGGAGAAACAGTAAAGAGGGATAGTTGTGCATTTTAAGAAGAGCCATGGTGGAGTTGAGGTTTTGTTTCAACTGCAGCTCAGGTCTACTGGACATGTTTAAGTGCTCCCTTCCACCACAGGAGTACCTGGAAGGGAGCACTAAGTATCTGGTTGATCTGAATGAAAGTTGACTTAATGTCTCTACATAATTATTTGTCATCTTTTGAGAAAGTAAGCTGTAAATCTCAGCAATGTGGATAACTAAGTCATGTATGCTGTGCAGCTGAGAAAATAGGTTTCCTTCCTCAAACTGCTGTTTGTTTGATGAATGGCAGTTGAAAGAAAAGCCAGCTAACAACTTAATCCCATGTCTATTATGTGATGTATTATGAGGCCTGAATGGAGTTTAGTTGGCAGACAACAATGTAGACTTTATCAGCACTGAGAATAGAAGGCCCAAAGGCTTTGAAACTTAAACCAGAATGAGAAGAAAGCTGGATGGAGTGTGGGGAGGGGGTGATCTGTTCCATGCTCACGCTTGCCACTTAGATTTAACTTGTTATTGAAAGATCACATTTTCTTTTTAAGTGGAAGTTTCATACTGTAGCTGTGTGGGGGTTTTCTTACCAAAAGAAAAATACTGTTATACAAAAAAACACCAATATGCTATATAATTACTAAATACAGAATAAAATGCCTTGCATTCTGGTGTCAACTCAGGCTTGCTAGAAAACATTGCAGGGTCTAGAAGTCTTTGTCTCACAGCATCTGATATTCCCATGTGATCCATTAGGCTTTGCAAAGCTGGGTTTTTGCAATGCTTGATGTGGCTGCTCACATCACAAAATTCCCTCCTTTTCTGCCTGTGTCACAGTTTCCTCCAGCAGCTGATGTGGGGGTGACAGCCCTAATGGCAGGACAACATTGTTTGCCTTCAAATGCATCAGAGGGTTCCCAAGGCAGAGCCCTTCACAGGGAAACCTCCGTTTTTAGTAACTTAAAGGACAAATGGAGAATTTTTCTTGACAGGAGTAGAGGGAAGAAACTGAGCCAAACTGAATTGAGTGAAGATGCTGAGAATCTAAGTGTAGTTGATGGGCTCTGTTCAGCGCTGGGGCTTGTCTCTGTCTGTCTGTATCAAAATAAAAACTCCATCTTCAGCGTGGGAGGGTTTTTGTTGCTTTCCTGTGTTGGACTAAACGGTAAGAGAATGTGACAGAACCAAATCAGCCAGAACTCGGGTGTATCTGCTTGCCTGTCTCCTCTAGGGAGGCACTGATCTACTTTCAAAAACATGGGGGCTTTTTATTTTATGAAAATTTTCAGAATTTTTCTTTTCACACTCCCCAAGTTAATCAGTTGGGAGAGAACAGAGAAAGGAGAACCAAGTGGAAGTAAAAGGGTTTATTCCCAACCCTTCCCAAGCCCATTGTGTCTGTACAGGCAGGTTCTAATTTTTAGACTGTTTTTCAGTTAATTCAGTGTTTTGAAAGTTGCAGTAACTCTTCCAGCATCCTTGGGTCCTTTTATGTACCACTTGGGCCCTGGGTCTTACTGTTCCCACTCAGACACATCAGTCCAGCTCATGAAAGAATCTGATCCTAGTTACACGTGCTCTCTTCCTCTGCTTTTATCCAACATATTAGATGCTCTTTAACTTATTTTTTTCTTTGCCTCTTTCTAGAACATAACACTAGATTCTTTCATTGATTAAATATTATAGAAAATAAGCAAATACAAGCTTAAATAGAAAGTTTGCAGCCCAATTTTGACAACATTAAATATTTCTGAGGTTTGGAACTCTACTGCTGCTCAGCTGCTGAATGTTGTGCAGTGTTTCCCTTTGTATCAGCTGGTTCAAGATATCCCAGATTACATGGGTAGATCCAGATGCTTATTTTGACAAGCAGAGACCAGAGTCCACTTAGGCAGAAAATGTGAAGATCACCAGGTGAATGCCCCAAACTGCTGTCCCACATCTGGGCAAGAAGCATGAAGCACATGTGAAATGCAGCCTGTTTGATGTGAGAGGTTTGGTTGAGATCATCAATCTTAGGATTCAGAGTTATTAGTAAAATTTAAGCCAGTGTATTTATACAGCTTGGCCTTAAGATCTTTGGAGGGAAAGAAATTCCTAAAAGGCAATGTTTAAACAGAAGAATGAAAGCTCATCTTGTGTTCTGGTATCTTTGATCAGGAGGAGCCAAGAACACTATGAAAATTATGTTCTCTCCCACATATGGATATTGCTTGGGAAATGTGTACAGTATACACTAAATGTAGGGAGGAAGTAATTTAGCACTTTCAAGAGAAAAAAAGAGGTCCTGAGGATAAAGAATCTCATAAAAAAGTAATCAACTATGAAAATTGATAGTTGGCAAATCAAGAGACTGCTGAGTGTAGGGCATCATTTTCCTTGCACTCAGGAAAACATCAGCATAAATCAGAATATTGTATTCCTTGAAAACAGTTTTAAAAAAGCCATTTGATCCTCAGCCCAATTAAAAGAGTCCAATAGGACAAATTTTCCAGTAAGTGAGATGTTACAAACATCTCTGATGTTTTGTTAATGTGGCTTTTCAGGAGAAAACATAAAATGCTGCAAACTCCTTTCAAATCATAAATGGAAAGAGTAAAACATCTCAAGCAAATGATTAATCTGTTAATTATTGCTACACCCTGGAGTATAGAGCTCCTACAGCAGCAATGGATGTCTTTGGGCCTTGGTGCCACCATCTGTGCTCATCGTGTGCTTTATCACCTGAGCTGTTTTATAGTAATGAATTGGTCTGCTCACAAGTGAGGTGCTGCTCAGTATGCAGTAGTAGGCAATCTACCCAATCTCATGCTTGTTTCAATGCCTCTTTTTTCCTACTTTGCTTAAGATAATGGCATTTTTATATTGCCCTTGGCTGCAGACACAGTAATGGTTAGCAATGATATATATTCACCAAGGGAAAAAGCAAAGGGTAATCCATATATCCCAAAGTCTGGAACTGAAATCTTTGCAAGTTTAATGTGCTTACCTGGAATGTATTAATTTGTAGCAAGGACAATAAAAATATATTCTGCAGTTTGCTGTTATCACAAGGCATTTGCATGCAATGATTTACCCGTGCAGTGAATTATGTGAGACAAGGGAGAAGAAATAAAAAGTTTAAAATAGAAGGAGAAAGAAAATTATAAGAGAGCAGATATGGAGGTGAAGGACATATTCTTGGTAGGTGAAAACAAACAGTTTCCTTATTAATCACTCTTGGAAAGACACCTTGCCATAATTTTAGGTTAATTTTCATGCAGAGCATTGAATCAGTGTCTAGGACCTGGGAGCTACCTTTGGCAGCATAAATCTATTGTTTTTTCAGCCCTGCAGGTAAAGTACGTAGATTATTCATGTGCAGACTATCAAGGTGTGAGGCAAAAACATGAGAGATGAAAGTACAGTCTCTTTGGTGAAGGTGTGCCCTGATTCTGGGGAGCTGATGGCTGTGACCATCCTGAGAAGTGCTGACACAGTTGCCCAGATGAGCAGGAAAGCCTAAAGCAAACAATAATAGGGGAACAACAACCCAAAATGGTTTTGAGAACATTAAAGGGGTGATGACTGGGATGGGCTGTGTCTCTGAGAGCTGGCAGGTTAGAAGACACTTGACTTAGAGTAAAAATTCTCTGGTGCCTTTGTCCATGTGAGATCTCTGCCAAATCAGTTGCCAGGATTTGAGAATCAGACCTTCTTGAATATTGTAAATCTTTTTCCTCTGCATTTGTAGGAAGCAAACTGTCTTTCAGCTGTGAGTCTAAATAAATCATGTAGGCCTTCAATGGACTTCACTTACTAAATAATTTCATCCAAAAATATTACTAGTAGCAAGCAAATCATAGGTAAAAGCATTGAGTGTGGACCTTCATAAAATTCTGTCAAGACAAAAATTACCTTGTCCTATCATCGCTGGAGACACTGACTTAGAGGAATTTAAGTTATTTTTTAAGGTACTGATGAAATGAGGAGCTCCTGACTCTGAGTCTTATTCTGCTGAATTGCTGGGGCACTGACTCCTAAATAAAACAGGGATGGGTCCAAAGGCCACCAGCATCTCTGGCAGCAGGCAGGTCCCTTCCCCTGCTTGCCTTCCTCTTGATCTGGCACCTCCTGAAGTCAGGAGGAGCTGCAAATGTGACAGGAATGGGGGGAAGAGAAGATTAGTAAATGCTTTTATTTAGAAATTGAAAACTCAATAAAGTAAACCTTGTCTTTTTGGTAACCCCCGCGATTAAAAAGTTCTTGAATGGTATTTCATTCACTGCCCTGCAACTTACACCACCTTTTCTTCTCAAGTAAAGGAAATAGAAGACAGGGAACTAGACCCACAGGTCCAGTGCAGAGGTGGAATTCAAAGCCATTCCTTTGCTAGAAGTCCCTTTTTTTCTTTTCCTCTGCAGTTGGCTGTAGGCATTTTCTCTCAGATTACACTTCAACTTTTAAAGCTGTAAAACCCAAGTAGACTTGAGGGCTTTCTGTCGTGGCTGATTTCCTTCCAAGCTGACAGCTCAGCCCTGCTTAACTCTTGGCAGTTGGTGCAGAAGACAGAAATGAAATACATCTCTCTCTGGTAAGGCCCATAAAAAAATAGATATAGAAAGTAGGGAAGTATATGCTAGTGAAGGTATTTATTTAAACTATCCCCACATGGATATGTAGACATAGCAAGCTGGAAAGCCAGATTTCATTTTATTCTAAAGCAATTGTTAAGACAATTTGATTTTGATAATCATGGTGCCTAACGATGTACTATATAAACAGAGCAGCATGTTAGACACCTTAAGCCAGTGATTTCCAGAAGTTTATTGTCAACCCATTTTTTCTTTAAAAAAAGCCAAACACAAGCCACATCCTGTTTTTCACCAGTGCCAGTAGCAGTCATTCATTTTACTTGGGGAAGAAGTTGGGCCCCCACATATCACATCCACACTGGACTCTGGCCATGGTTTTACAAAACTGTACAGCTTTCAGCAGCTACATCATAAATCTCAAAATCTCCTAATCTGATAGAAAAGTTGACTGCTTCATTGTGAAGCACAAATACCATTAGCCACAGTATGAAACATCCTCACATTTCCTTTTATTTTTCCCTCAAGGTGAGAGTCTCACTGGTATCTTTCACTGATGTTGCCAAATTGCAATTTTTTTAAGTGAGTAATTGTTAAGAAATAGTTAATGGGTGGTATTAAGCATTGTTGGTTTGAGCAGTGAAGGAAAGATGATTGAAAATCAATGGACATCTCTGAAATTGTAATATAATTAGTAGTTCTGCCAATGGAGTATATTAAATAGTTCAGGAGTGTCTTTGTGAAACAAGGTAAGTCATGTTTTGAAAAACCTCTCAGTGACAAGAAGTAATAAACACTTTATTTGTTCAGAATAAGGGGTAGTGAATACCCAGGCTACTTCCTGATGGATATTCAATTAAATACTGAATATTGAGTTGTCGTAGGCAGGAACTCAAATTCCCTCCTAGATTCAGTGAAGGCCTGAAGTTTATACTTAATTTTTTTAATATATGAGTACCCCCATTAGGTTTTAATCCAACTATTAAGTTCAGTTAATCACTCAATGAAAGCAAGATCACTCTAAATATAGAATTGGATTGCAAGGTTGCTCTCTGGCATTGGTAATTAGTTTACTCCCTTCTGTTATAGAGTCATAGGATCACAGACTGGTTTGGGATGGAAGGGATCTCAGACACCATCTCATTCCAACCCCTGCCATGGTCAGGGACACCTTCCACTATCCCAGGTTTCTCCAAGCCCCATCCAACCTGGCCTTGAACACTTCCAGGGATGGGACATCCTCAGCTTCCCCCATATACCAATGCTTGGAATTTTCTATTTTCTGCCCCCAAAGTCAAGCTGTAGATAAATCATCCTTGTAGCTTGCACTAACAGCCAGACCAAGCTCGTTTCCCAGGTTCTCAGCTCCAAGCCCCATGGGACTGGGGGCACAGCAGCTCTCGAGCCAGGCTGGAGTTTCAAGTCCCAATTCCTTGCTTCCCACAGTGCCTCCAGTGATCCGTGTGTATCCCGAAACGCAGGCGCAGGAGCCGGGCGTGTCAGCCAGCCTGAAATGCCACGCTGAAGGCATCCCTAATCCCCGAATTACCTGGCTGAAGAATGGCATTGATATCATGCCAAAACTATCCAAACAACTATCGCTCCTCGGTAAGAACAGAATTCTGATTAATTAAAGTATTGTAGACAGGGATTAAGGAGGATTATTTTTCACTTTAAACCAGAAGTTCTTGTATTTTGCTAAGCCACAAGTTGTTGGAAATCGTGTTATAAAACCCCTGTTCTTTCTTTTTATCTCTTTCTCCTGTGAATTTCCTGGGAAATACACTATTGATTGATGTAAGTGGTAATTGCATTCTGTTCAAAGACAGCCTGCCTGTTTCTTCACTGCCTTGCTTCTTGTGCATAGCACAGCGGAAAAGAAATGCAGTAAATTATTTGAAGAGAAATTCATTAAATTATTTGTTCACGTCTAAGCCCACACTGGATGCAAGTCAGCTGAGAATCATTCTCCCACTCGGCTCTGCTGAAGGAATCGGGCTTTTAACACCTCCAGGTCCCTGTTCAAATGAGGGTGCAACAGGCATAGCAAAATTCAAAAACATTTATTTGCAAGTTTCTGTGTAAAAATATTAACCCCATCCTCAACACATGGCCCAGTCTGGCTTTGGTGGATTGTGGCCTTCAGGCTGGGTTGGTAGCACTGATATCACTGCATGACACATACAGTGACTCAACATGTTCCAAAGGCAATGATCCCACTGCAGAAAGCAAAATGGTAGGAGGAACTGTAGAGAGACCCCCTTTAAACCAAAGTTTTTGGTGATCTGATTAAAAACAGTTTGCAAAATTGAAATGAATTTTTCTTCACTGAAGCCAAAGCATTTTTCTAACAAGAAGAAGAAATAAATGAAATGTAATTTATAGTATGACTTGGGATTGTCCAAATTCCATTGTTCTTTCTTCTATTCTGATGTGGAGTGTGTACATGCTGATGGAAAGGAGCAAGACATCAGCTCCCATGAGAATCCCCAAAAACCTCTAGTTAAATAGGGGGAGGCACAGTGGGGTGTAACCACCGTGTTGAGCTGTCACCATGAGGCTGTGGTGATGAAAGAAAATGAAGGCAGGGAAAGCAATTAGCAGAATGAGGAGCACTGTTTATGAGTGTCTCTCTTACAGCAAATGGAAGTGAACTTCATATCAGTAGTGTTCGGTATGAAGACACTGGTGCCTACACCTGCATTGCTAAAAATGATGTGGGAGTGGACGAGGACATATCTTCCCTTTTCATTGAAGATTCAGCGAGAAAGACCCGTAAGCTCAATTTTCCATGTATTTATTTCTTGAAATAGTGTTTGAATGTGATGGTATACATGTAATTTAATAGTTCAGGCTATTGCATGCAGTAAGATGAATCTTACATGAGGTAATGACAGTTCTGAATGCACTTTGATCAGAGGATTGGACACTTTTTGGTGTAGGAATCATGCAGAGAAGGTAGTATCTTGTCCAGGAAGATGGTGTCTTTCATGTGCCAGAAGTATACTGGCTGTGTTATGGCTAACAGTTTTACTGGAGGAACAAACTGGCAATAGTTTCAGATATCAGGGAATCTGAAATGTAATGTTTTTGTCAAATTCTGTAAATCTCACTGATTTCTGTACAAGACTTCTGAAGCCAGTTACCAGTCAAAATTCTTGAATGTGTAAATATCTGGAAAATGTGATTAAATTATTTATTTTACCAGATTTTACATCACTGGCTGGCAAAATAAGTTTCTCTCAACATGAAATTATCACCCCCCTCAAAGACAAATGCTCTCCCAGCTACTCATTCCACATCTCCCATAGGAGTGCAGCAGTGTTATCTTGACCACACTGAGCCCAAAACAGAATTTCTGAAGGAGGTGATCAGTTGTCCCTGTAGAAAAGCTATCAGAGGCTTGATCTTTCCTAGTTCTGCCATCTTAACTACCTGGGACATTACCTGGGTTTATGGTGAAACTAAAAGTCTAGGTGCAAGTGGGATTTTTGCTGCTTTTCTGCCTGCTAATATAGAGCAAGAATTGAAAACAAAGTTATCCATAAGTATGGGCTTTCAAGAAGAATTTTTGGAAAAGATATTTTATTCCTCATTAACTAGACTTATGTACTCTTGTTAGTCTTAGTTGTTTTCCCTTGAATGCTTGAGCAAGGGAAATTACAGTATGTTGAGAAATAATTGGCTCTATCTGGAACAAAAATTCAAATGCAGATGTACTTTCAAAGCTTATGTGAATCCTGAAAGAATGCAGTTGCATGAAATTTCAAGAAACAGCACAGCCAAAGGTGTAGATGCTGTAGCTGCCAGTCTCAGGCTTCTTCTGAAATATGCTGGTGGACCTGGCAGTGCTGGGTTAATGGTTGGACTCCAAGATCTTAGAGGTTTTTTCCAGCCCTAATGAGTCTGTAATTTCATGTTGCGTTTCCTTATTGAACCTGCACAGAAAATCACAGGCTGTACCATACCTCCAGCTGCATTTGAAGGTAACAGCTTCTCTTTAGTAGGTCATTGATTTTTGCACAGCTGCCTTCATTTCAGGAAGGATTTTTCCCATGTCAAAGTCTCTGAATTATCTCTAGAAGGAGCAAATGTGTTTAGAACTCTCTGTCTTTCTTGGTATTTTATTTGAATGAATATTACAAAATTTTCACCAATTAAACAGTTCATGTAAACATGATTATTTATTCAGTTACTTGCTACAATGAAAGTTTTGACATTGTTTTGTTGTTTTTTTTCTTTTCCTGATTATTTTCTGGCTTTCCCAATATTCTGATGCTGCAGTTGCAAACATACTGTGGCGAGAGGAAGGTACTGCAGTAAAGTTCTTTTGTCGTAGTGATAATGTGCTTGTCTGCTTTAATAATTCCATGATGGGCCATTCTCCACTGACTTGCCACTAACCCTATCAACTTTCACAGTCACATACAGACCAGACTTTTAAAAGCTAAATTATTCAAATAAGAGATGTCACTCTTGTACCTGTAACTTCTTGCATTTTCCCACTATGAAATCATAGATGATCATAAAATATATAAAAATAAGAATTATATGTATACTGCCAGAAATGTGAGTAGCCTGAGATTTTCAAGCTGCATTAGCAATCACACGTGTCAGAAGTGCTCCCAAATTACCATAATTGAGCAAGTAAGGCATAAATTCAATATACTGCACTTTTAAGCAAGCAATTCAAGCTCTTGCTTTTCAGTAGCATGTATTGCTGTTTTCTAGGTGAGCTACAGAAATTATGTTCTTGACTGTTAGGCAAAACAAAAATCCAAACCACAACAGATTTTCTTCTCTCTGTCCTTTGAATCAATGCAGGGTAAAAGGTTGCCCCATTTCTCCTTGTTTTAATTGGCACTTAGGAGCTCTAGTTTGATCAAACTTACAGTGTGCCCTTCACAAGGTCCACAACTGTGTATCTTGGAAGCCAAAGCAGAAAAACCCCATCCTGAACAGCTAGTTGACTCAGAGATACTATGGAGGCACTTAAAATCACCTCATTTTGTACATGCTTGTGCTGTCATAATTTCCAAAAACGCAGTAAGAAGCGTCATGCAGCAGCCCCAGAGGCTCTCAAGCAGGTTTTCCATCTGACTGTAGGTGTAGAGCCCAGGTGTGTGCAGGGGACCCTGTGAGCCTGGGCTCCTGGAGGGCTGTGAGCAGGGCATCCACTCACTGGAGAAAGGTTCTGAGGCTGAAGCACAGATGTAAACCAGTTCTTACACCTGCCAGTTGCTTATGAGGCAGCTGAGACCTTGGTGTCCTTCAAGCTATGTGGGAAAGGTTGCCATGCAGTGACAAACTGCTCTCATTCTAGAATATAGTTTATATTGTGAAATCTTGGCACAGAGAAAGCTGGAAGACAAGAATGGTATTTTTGGTTTTACATTTTAATATATTCTTTCAATTCCTTACTATGTGCAAGTAGAAATATTAACAAATGCATTGGTAGATTTGAGCTCCTTTAAAATTATCACAACCTCATCCCCACAAGGTCTGGAGTAATTAAAACCTTGGGAAAATGCCTAAACAAAATATGGTGTAGAACAAACTTTTGCTGCAAATCAAACTTTCAACACAAGTATTTGGTCATTTTAAAAGTCAGTCTGTCAATTTGTTCTCAAAACCCTTCAGACCATGCACAAGCAACACCTCAAGAAATGAATGCATGTAGGGCAACCAGCAAGTTAAACTGGGGCTGGAAGCATGTGCAGTATTTACTCAATGTACAAATAGTTTTTAATTTTGTCCAGAGAAAACCATGAGTAGCCCAAATGTAAAGCAGAAATTTGTTTTCATGACAGTGTTCATTTCTGTAGCATTTCTTACTTAATACCTAGAGAAAAGAAGCATTTTGTGCCAGAAGGCAATCAGCAGTTATGTGAATGTATGCACTTAAAAAGCTGAAAGCTTTTTCATTACCAAATTTAAGTTCTAAAATATTTCCAAGTATTTAGATTAAGTAGAGGAAAATCATTTAAGTATCAGATCAGAGGAGAGTATTGATTCCATGGTGAAAAATTTGCCTTTTTGATCTCAAAGGAGGGATGTATGTCCACTGATGGAGACACTGTATTTCTCAAAAAAGCTCTTGTTGATATCAGTAGAGTCCTGAAGTTTTTTTGTTAGAACCAACTTCATCTGGAGTGGATCAAATAAGAACTGTTACATTTAGGAAACCCTCCCGTTTCCTATAGTTTTGGTTTTTTTAATATTAGAGGGGTTTTTGCTATACAGGTGAGGTATGTTGCCTTTCATAATGCTTTTAAGTTCTGAACTAGTTGTGTCATCTAACCTGAAAGGTCCTCAATTCAAAAGGAAGAAAAAAATGCTCCTCATCCTGCCCATTAGTCCCCCAGTTCCCAATTTAATACCTGCCTCACTACTATAAAAAACACAAAATACCTCATTGATCACCTCTGTACTGAAATAATTCCCAATTGCCTGCACCAAGGAGTTCCATCAGTATAATCAAAAATTTAGTCTGTTCTACTGAAGAGATTGTTTAGGATGTACCCCAAACACCTAGTTTGTCTAGTAAAATCCTGCTTGGTCTAAAGATCAGCGTGAAGATCAATCTTTGGGAAAAAAAAAGAAAAAAAAAAAAGTGTTCTAATTTAAATTGACAAATGTTTTTAAAAAAGAGAGTAACTGAATGCTCTCAGGAATTTGTAGTATATTTTAATCAGTCTGCAGAAAAACGTGGACTCATTTTACTGTAAAATAAGTAGTAGAACTTGCCGAGTCTCTGACTCTAAACCTGTTGGGGTAAAATTTTTAATCAAAGTATTTTTGTGGGTAATTAAGGTCTTACTTCTTAAATACACCCTCATTGTAATAGGATCATCTGACAAAACCACACTACTCTTGTGCATGAAAATAATAATAAGCATCTTCACAGTAGTCATAATTGATTTCCTGCCTGTTTTCACTTCTTAGCATTAAAATCCTTTAACCATGAAATATTGGTACATGAAATATTTCCAGGCCAGGGTCAAATTCTGCCCTCTGATGTGTTCATCAAATCCCACTAAAGCAGGTGGGAGTTGTGTGGATGCTGGGAGCGCAGGTTTTGGTCCAAAGTGCCTGAATGAAATGTTTTACCAATATACTTGGGAAAAAAATAACCCTTAGTCCATGAAATAACTCTCGATGGAGCTTTGTTAGCTTTTTTCCTACATGCATGATCCTGCTCTGTGGAGTCCCATTTGAGGATCACAGCTCTTGTACCCACCTGATGCCCTAACTGGGGGATTTCTGTGCTATGGTTCAGAGACTCAACTTGAACCATGTCAGTGCAGCAAACACCACATGCTGACACATTGTACTCTGAAGCTGCTTGTTTGGCATCAAAAGAAGGGGGTTTAGCAACAACAAAAAAAAAACTTCTAGCCTTACTAAATACAATGTGTTTTACGAAATTTTCCAAAAATGTATTTGTCCAAATTATCCATATTTTTACTGTCAAATTTCCTGAGATGATTTACATCTCAATCCTGCCAACAGTTAAGAAATGTGAGAAACTGTCTCTGTGAGCAGTATTTAGAACTGCCACCACAGGACTGGTGAAGGGAATTCTTAACACTGAACACTGTTCAGAGCCATAGAATGAGGACTTTATTTCTCCATGGGAAAAATGGAATTAGTTAGAAGATACAAATTGTAGCATCACCACGTTTTTGGCTGATAAAGTACACAATCAACACTGCTAGGGGTGACAGTGGTCATTGCAAACACTGGTGGTGGTGTGAAAAATTGAATGATTGGATCTTTGAAACTACAGTGCCTGAAAGGATTCTGAATATTTCTTAAAGATCTTGTCACTGCAATTCCATGTAACATGACGGAAGTGATAAAACACAATCTCCTAATGTCAAAGCAATGACAATCAGCCAGTTTTCCAAATTTCCTGGAATGCCCCGGTTGGATAAATGAGTGCTAATGCAATGCTGAACTACTCCACATTTGTGAATTACAGTTTGCAAGATTTCAAAAATGTATTTATTTTGGTGGCTGTAGTTAGTTCTTTCAGATAGTTTAAGAAAATAGAGAAGTCTATATATTTTCATTCATGGTACAGATGCTAAACACTTCCATTTAACATCACAGTTACCAGTGGTCAAGTTGCCTGTAACAGGATGACCTTCACTTTAATTTTAACTAAAGCTTTTCTTTCAGTTCTCAAATTATTGTCAAGCTGTTTTTCATGAAATCATAGGAAAAAAAATTTGTAACTTGAGGAGGGTAGCAGTGCAAGAGAGAGGCTTTTTGGGATCAAATCCTGCTTTGGTACCTATTTACAAGACCCAATCATAATTATTTGGGTGCAACCACTGCCACCAAGGCAATGCATTTTTGAATGTGTTTGTACCTCTTCACTCCTTGAAGCCCTTGTGACATGAAATTTGATTTTGTGAATGCTCCAACTGCATCCAAATGACCAACTTTTATGTAAGGCAGATTTTGTTTGTCGGGAAAGGAGGACGAGTTCTTTAAAAAGTCCTAGCAGCTATAGATACATACCAAAAAAAAAAAAAAAAAATCCAACTTCTTCTTCTTTATCCCCCTTTAAGGCCTGAGTGTTGGGAATATGTTCTATGTCTTTTCTGATGATGGGATCACAGTTCTTCAGCCAAACGAATGTGAAATCCGGAGACATATCAGGCCCGAAGAGAGGATTTTCACAAGTTATGTAAGTCCTAAACCCAGCAGCTACAGCTGACAGCTGGGAAACTTTCTCTTAATCTCTTCAAAGGTTGTTATTGCTAAAGGACCTGTTTGCCAAAGGGATGTTGGAGCTTTGGTGGGCTTCATGCAGCATCCCTGAGGTATAGCATCTTCTCTTGAAAATCAGGGGATACACATAAGTTCTAAGGCTGACATGGAGGATTTACTGATACACTGCAGAGAATTTGGCTAGTTACCACATAAGCAAAGATTTTCATTTGTCCTCTTGATCTGTTTACTTATCTATGCCCCAAATTTGTAACTGGGCTTTAGGAAAGGTACAAAAGTCAATAGCAGAAAGATGTGCACATCATTCACTGGTGCACCTTTTACTGATGGCTCCATAGGCAAAGCAGTGAGCTTCTTTGGGCTACTTTCTGCTCTTTGGAAGTGGTTTTCCATGTTAAACAGCAGCAGGGAGGCAAATAAGAATGCCCAGAAAATGGTGGTGCCATGGAGGTCGTCTGCATCTTCTGCCACTGAGACTGCACTGTCCATGTTTGCTCTTGGCACTTCTCTGTCAAGCACTGAATTTACCTAACCCTTGCTTTAGGAAAACAGAAGGAAATTTTTTTCAGGTGCCAGGAATATCAATCACTGGCTTGTAGGCAATGGAACTCAACATGGCCTGTGGGACATGTGCCTGGGGGCTCTGTGACCTGTGTTGTGTACTCATGCACAGGAACATACATCAGGCATATCCTCAGAAAACTGGAAGTCCTAAAAAATCCACAGGTGCTGAAATACATCCAGAAATGCTTTTTTAGTCACTCCTTTACTTACTTTCTAATTTTTAAAAGGGGAAGTTGACAATGTGGCTTAAGAATGTGGCACTTCTGAAAAAAAAGGCTCAGCCTTGATTTCAATTTTGGGAGGAACCAAAGGGGAGAATCACTGTCATGAGCACTGCAGGTTGGGTCAAGCTCTGCTGCTGTGGGTCAAGATCATCTTATGAGTCTGTAGTAAGTAATTTCTAAATCTCAATAAATTTGTAGTTGATACTGATTTTTATTCCCACTAGATTTTAATATACCTTATAAGTCCAGACTGATGCTCACCCCAAGGCTAGTTCTTACCATGGATTTAATACTATTAAGCCACACCTAAGCTTTACAAAGACAGAAATCCAGTGTTTCTTTTCTGAAGAGATGTAAATATTGAAGAGGTGGTCCTGGAGAAACAGATTGAAAACAGCAAAACAGAGAGGACACTTAAGGAAATAATTTCAGCACAGTGGTGTGCATAAGCAGGATTTTTAACATCACTTGGCTGCTTTACAGAGGCACCTCTGAGAGATTCCTAGAGATCTTGAAGGACCCTTCCCTTGGTCTAGGGAGGATTGACATTTTTTTACTCCCTTTTCCCTTTTACTATCTTGAGTGTTTGCTACATAGACAGTGACACCAGCTCAACTTTAGGAGTGGATCTACAAAAAATGTTGCTTCATTTTCTGTTAGAGGGCACAAAAGCAGGTGGAGCAGCTGCAGCTGAGCCCTGTAGCAGAAAGACTGGTGACCTTTCCCTGCTCTTCTTGGCTTGGGTGGATGCTTGTCTATGCAGATAAAGTCTAGCTGTATCTGTTATAGATGCTCTCTTGTGAGAGTGGAAGATGGGGAGGGCAGTGTGGAGGCTGGCAGGTGCCTGACTGCATGAATGGCTGCTGGAAGCCCAAGTCTGAGTTTTTGTATCATCTTATAGCTTGTAGCATAGATTCCCAGCCTGGCTGGAGGAACAGAAAGGAAAATGCTGCCAAGTTATTGAGACTTGTATCTTCAACCCTTACTTGTGGTCTCCACCAAGACCCTCAACCAGCAGAGCTGTGCTGCTTGGAGGTGACAGCTTTCCATCCATAATTGTTGCACATGGTGTAGGTCCCTTCCAACTCAGGATATTCTATTCTATTCTATTCTATTCTATTCTATTCTATTCTATTCTATTCTATTCTATTCTATTCTATTCTATTCTATTCTATTCCTCCAATACAGACACAGTGTTGACATTGTTTTTTGTTGTACCTCCTCTTTCCCTGAACAAGCTCTGGTGCACCTCCCATCACATTTCCCTTAGGTAGGTTGGGCCATTATTTAATATTACCCAACATAAGGTCTAAAATCAACAGTTGTGCTCACTGAAATTTATATGTGTTCATTCTCATTTTATCCCATTTCCCCCCCACAGCATGGTCCCACACAAATGGTTTTTCAAATAAAAGAAAATAAGCTCTTCCTCTTGACAGAAGGAGGAGAGATGAGGAGTAGCAAACATGCAGAGAGTTGTTGGTGAGACCAAAAGTGACTCTTCAAACTCAGCTGTACCAGTTCTGCATGGGACTCAGTGAGTGGAGGGGTCAGAGACAAAATATGGCATCAGGCACCTGTGAACAGAATTTGGCCCAAAGCAGCAGAATATGGTTCCTTTAGAACAGGGGAAGTTTCTGTAGCTGTAGGATCCTGCTTGTTTTGCTTCTGTTTCTTTGAGCACAGGTGTTTTAGAGCATGCTCTCCTGTGCAGAAAATGAAGACTTTATGAAAAATATAAAGCAGTGACTCAATTAATGTAAATCACTGTTTTTTTGAAGCACGGAGTGATATCTCTGTTGCTAATAAATGCTGACAGCACTGCAAGTTTTGATGGACCACAGTGTGCTTCAAAAGATCAATCTATAGACTCTGTGGTTATTTAGATTCAATATAAGTTTGCAGGAGGTCCAACTTGTTTAATGTCATTGCACGGACCAGGCTGGAGTGCAGTTCCTGATAAATTAATTATTTCATGTTTTCCAGGAAAGAAATGGGAGAAATATCATCCTAATGGAATCCCCAGGGATTTTTCCCTGTGGTTTTCAAGGCTAAGCTTCTTGCTGCTCGAGGCCCTGAACTTGTAAAAATTAAACCTTTTCTTTTTTAAACCCCTCAGGAGGAGATCTGTCCTAGAGTGGAAGGTGAAGACACTCAGTCCTGCCTCTGGGCTTCAGCAGTCAATGTCAGAGACAAGTACATTTATGTGACACAGCCAAAGCAGAACAGAGTGATGATAATTGATATCCAGACTCAAAAAGCCATACAGGTACTTACAAGTGAACACATTATTCACTGATGGCAAAAGACTTGATATAGGGCAAAAAAAATCAGATCTTTGCCCAGTGGATCTGCTGGGCAAAGCTCTGCTGATCACTGAAGAGCTGGGTCTATGTTGCTTCTGCCAGTGGGATCACATGGGGTTTAGTGTTCTGTAACCTCACTGGCAGGAATAAACTCCTCTGGCTGGAGATCACAGTCTTAGGGCTGCATCTGCAGCCAAGCTTACAGTGAGTCTGGTAAAATAACACCGGGATGAATTCCTGACTTAGCTGCCTGACCTGGGTTATAGACAGCTTGGAAAGAATGAGCTGGTGTGGGTACAATTCAGACAGAAATTGGCCCTTGATCTACTGGCTATAAGTAACAGCAGAAGATGGAGTGATGTCTACCCAGAAAATGGCACCAAACAGCCAAATTTTTCAACTGCTGCTGATCCTCCACTTGATTTGAAGGCAAAGCTGCACAGGGAACATAACAGTGGTGCATGAGAATGCCTGCAACGAACTGATATTTGTCATGTGCATTTGGGTCACTGTGTAAATAACTCTCTCTGGATTTTTTTTAAGTCCTTGGATGTGGACCCATTACCAACCAAATTACATTATGACAAGTCCCATGACCAAGTGTGGGTGCTCAGCTGGGGGAACATGAGGCAATCATCACCCACACTGCAGGTAAGTCCTTACACTTTGGAGCCTTTGCTCTTCCTGGGCTCAGCATCACTGGTAAAACACTGGTGGCTTGCAGGTAATTAACAGCATTTAATGGTCTGGATATAAAGCTGCTGTTTCATTTACACATCCAGTGTGTTTTATTCATCCCTCCTCTGTCCATCCTCACATATTTTTCCTGCCGTTTAATTTGGTTTTGAGCAATGACTGTGCCACAGGCTGACAGCAGGGCTGCTTTGTGCCAAGGTCTGTTTTGTTTTAGGACTGGTGACAGAGCCAGGTGCCATAAAGTTATACAGCAAGGGTTGGCAGCTGGCTGTGAGCAGGACAAGACTGCTGTGCTCTGCAGCACTGGTGACACACCTCAAATCCTCTGTTCAGTTTGGGGCTCCAGCTACAAGACAGACTTTGAGGTTCTGGGATGTGTCCAGAGAAGGGCAGCAGAGCTGGGGAAGGGTCTGGAGCATGAGTCTGCCAAGGAGCAGCTGAGGGAGCTCAGGGGGGACCTTATCAGTCTCTACAAGGGTCCAGATCTCCCTGAAGGGAGGTTGGATCCAGATAGGAGTCAGTCTCTTCTGCCATGTGACAAGTGATAGGACAAGAGGAAATGGCTTGAAGTTATGCCAGGGGAGGTTTAGGTTGGTATTAGGAAAAATTTCTTCACTGATAACTTTCTCAAGCTCTGGAACAGTAAAATGCAAAAAAGGGCTCTCTAGCATGGGAAAAAAAAAAAAAAAAAAAACCACCAGGAGAAGTAAAACCTCGGGAAAAAATTCTGTTACTGGGTGTTAGTGATTCCACTGCAGGGGTGCCAGTGATATCTGTGGAACTTCTCCATGCTCAGCACCACCAAACCCACAGTGACATTGGGACACAGCACTGCACATGAGTTTGGACAACTAAATTAGCTTCCACTTCTGGATCACCTTGGCAGATTTACTCTTCTGTTTGCCAGTACAGAGAACAAGGAGAATAGTCATTTAGGGGGGCATTTTTCTGCTGCTCTATGTTGTATGACAGAGTTGACACCAGCTGATGGATCTGATTTGATCCATTCAGACATCTCAATCTCTGGTAGTTGTTTTGTGGCACTTGCTGCCCAACCTTTCTGGAAACAGGTGTCATGTGAATTCTCCTTCTGCCAGAAGTGTTTGCTGCTAAGTCTACATTAAACCATTCCCCAGGAGGCAGAGAAGAAGGGGGGCTGTGCTTTCTGACCTAAAAACCAAAAAGCTGGGAGTCTACATTAATTGTGGGGCTACCCGAGGCTTCAGCAGGAGATACTAACCCATGAAGAACGGATGAGCCATCCCCATCTTCCACATGCTCCATCCAGTGCTGACTGTCAATAATAAAGACTGGACCAGCTACTCATCATGGGCAATTTCAGGAAAAGATGCCAAAACCAGAATGGAGGCATATAAGTGAAGGTTTCCAGGGCAGCAGTACCAGGTTGTCTCACCTGGGGATGTGAGTTTCCTGTACAGGGTATAAGGAGACAAAATGGGCTCTTTTTACCCTTTCTAACTTAATTTCTTCCATCCAGCTGTGAGAATTTTCTGTAATTAAAGGAGAGATGGCACAAGCATGTCATTATTAGGGAGAACACGCCATCTACGCAGTTGGAAACTTGTTAGAAGGCTCCAGATCTCAGATAGTCCTTTCTGTTATCTTTATGATATGCAGTTACACACATAGAGATGAGATTAGCATCAGCATCAGCAGATCCTTTCTTTTGTCTGACCTTCTTTCCCAAAAAAGTGGGCAGTGACTAATTGGGCAAAGTTTCTTCTTAAAACTTGCAGTGTTTGGTTGCAGACATGCAATAAAATATCTTTTTTTAATGAAGATGCTGCTGCAGAGGTTGATCTAAATTTCCACTCATTTTCTGGAAGTCAGGGATTTATCAAACTGTTTGTGCAACCAACTAATGGGATGCTGTTGTTTGGCCATTGGAAGCAAATGTCTGGCCTCTTGAAAGCACTGTGCTAGGGTGGGCATCCTTCTTGAGCAATCTAATTGGAAGATATCTAAATGACATGACCAGAACAGCTGTCTGAAATAAACCTTTTAGGGATTTAGCATGTCTTTAATGAATTATGTAGCTATAAATTCAAAGCAACGACTGCTGCAGCTTAGAGCAGCAGAAGATCCTAATGAATGGACTAAAGTCATCTAAAACCCAGCAAAAAATTTTGAGTGTTTAACAGTTTAATTTTTGAAAACTTTTCCTTCCTGGAGTAGTGGAGGAGCTGAGTTCCCCTGTCCGTGGAGATCTGTGCTGTGCTGGAGGACAGGACCAGGGGACAGCCAAAGGGCACTTCTCCACTCCCCCCTGGACTTTATATCAATGGTGAACAGTTTTTCTCCTTCAAAGTGATAATTAACTCCTGTGACTTAGTGTTTGATCCTTCAGGGTGGTAAATAATCACTGTGCATTTAAGTGAGATTAATAAACATGACCATGAAGTAAATGTTTACTTTAGGTAGTGAGGGATAAATTATTATGGTCCTAGTGTTGTCATACTGTTTCAGTTCCTGCTTGACTGCTCTTTCTCGAGATGTAAACAACTTATGAAAGTCAAGTTGAGTACTTACCTTACAAATGTCAAGCTTCAAATACTATTTGCTAGCACACCTTTTCAAGACAACTACACCAAACAGTGTTTTGAAGTCATTAATCAATTGAGTCTACTACACCCTGGAAAGAGCCACTCAGTACTGTGCAAGTCTCTAATCTGTATTTACCTTTCTGCCTTACTCAGTGCTTATCCTGCACTCAACCTTGTGTGTATTTATTGTAGGTAATTCCAGAGGCGAGCACCGGGGAGGATCCGCGTGTTATCCACACACCCTTTGAAGGAGTGGATGATTTTTTTATACCACCTACAAATCTTATTATTAACCATGTTAGGTGAGAAATTATTTTAATGAATAATAATGGTGACCATACTGCTCCTTTCTCATAACCTTAAAGCACTTTACAGATATGAATGAATGAATGAATGAATGAATGAATGAATGAATGAATGAATGAATTTGTGATGAATCAACTACATTTATCCCATTTTCACACATGAAATGGAGAAATGGTTGAGGAAATTGCCAGTAGTTATTCAGCTGGTCAATAAAACAGCAAGAACCAATCCTGGACTTCCCTTAGACCATACACAGGCATTCAAATCTCACCTTAGACATCCATCCCTCCTTGCAGCTTATGACACACTGCCCTGGCTTACTTGTGCCAGCAATTTGATGGCCCAAAAATCACCTCCCTTGCCACAAAACTGTTATGGATCTGGGCAGAAGCCTATGTCAAGGATATACTGCTTGAAGTGGTAAAAGTGCACTCTGCCTGAGGCATAAGATGTGGTTCTTTCACGTGTTTCCAGCTTGTTCAAGTATTGGATCTCTGCGTGGGGTTTATTGCTGGAGCAGAAAAATTGTATGCACTGCACATAAAAATAAAAAACAAAACCCTCCATGAACCATCAGTTTTGAATGTTAATGGGATGTAGTGGTTAATGAGGTTGTGTAACTAACATACTAATAACCTGGAGTAATACTGGCTGCTTCCCAGCAGGCACAGGAAGCCTCCCATTAACATTATCAAAATTGATGATAACTGCACAGCAATTTATACTATTCTTTACATGTTATAACATAACAACTGTTTAACCGTCTTCTGTCCTCTATATAGTTTAACTAAGTTAAACACTCAAAAGACATAATGTAACTCTTTACAGTCATCTTAGGTTTCCTGCAGGAAACACTGAGAGAGAAGGGGTTACACTTAAATGATTATATGTTGAATCTGTTCCAAAATAAATAATTTTGCCTGCTGAAACTCCAAATAATGATGCATGCCTCATGGCTGTCATTTGTAATTTCTCGCTACTTCATATTTCCAGTTTTCTTTCACAATTTCATTATGACTAATAGTGGTGCCAGGAGGTAGATGACTCTGCTGAATGTTAAAGCCTGAGCTGAGAAGGTGAGAATTGGATTCAAAGACAGGAAGGTGGAACAGTTACACATTTTTGTTTGTTTAATTGTCCTTTTGCTTCAGTGTGATTAGTTGGCTGAAATAATAAATATTGATTATTGTCTATAGTTTTCTGTATGCAAAGCTGCAAATGCTGTCCCTGATTTTCTGTTGGATTTGTTCAGGGCCAGATCTTTGTCTGTTCCCTCTCACCCTCAACACAGAAAAATAATTGCTTGAAGGCTAATGAGACTCATTGAGATGATGTTCTAAATTCTCCACTCAGAAACAATAAATGGCAGTACCAGCATTTCCCAGGAAGGTGAACATTTAAGCAATTTCTTCCACAAGCCAAATAATATTTGTATGCAAATACTCCTGCCTATGTATTTCAGCTGCCTCCTATTTTAGATGGGTATCTAGAAATGTATCCATTTTTATTAGTTCCAAGGGTAGACTGTTGTTGATTGAAAGCTCTCTAAGAACAAGGTTTGCTTTGAGATTTCAGATCACAGATTTCATGCAAGGGCTGAGCTGCTTCTGCAACTGTGGGCACATAAAATATATCCTGACCCACTTCTTTAAGTGGTTTATGATAAAAAACATTGCTTAACTTCTTCAGGCATTTGGCCAAGTATTAAGGAGGTCTTGGAGAAAAAAAAAAGAAAAAAAAGAAAAAAAAAAAAAAAAAGCTGTAAGGGAAAGCACTTTTTAACGTGTACTTAAAGTGCATTCATCCAGGAGAAATACAAGTGTCATATCCAATTTCCACACACACAGTGCGCTACGACTCTCCACTGCAGATACTTTGTGAAGTCTCTAATGGATGTGAGTATAATGGGGAAATGAAAGACTTGGCCCAGTGATTTTCATGGGATCATACACTACATTGGCTTGTTCTTTAGAAGTGAAATCATTGTTGAGTGTCTCATTGACAGATGGATTAAGAATAAAGAAATAAACCTAGTGTTTCAAGCAAAATATGTATTATCTGCACAGAAGCACGTTGTCCTCCACATTTCAAGACAATTTTACATATTTTGAGGAAGAGATACAACACTAAGCACTAATTTCATTTCCCTCTGTCTGCATTGAATGGATGAAAAGATACTTGATGTAAAATTAGGTTTTTTTAAGTCAGTGTCAGTGAATCCAGGGGAGCACAAGCAGGCTGTTTCTAAGGGCTCCCTCTCTAATTAAGCAGAAACCTTTCTTGGCTATTCTTGACCTTTTCTTGTCTTCAGCAAAGGTCAGATGTTCTGCAGCATGTATCTTGTACAGAACATTTATCCTCTGCTCACTGTTTTCTGCCCTGTCTTGAGACAGAAAATAAAGACCCCTTATCTTCAGGGCACCCTGGTTATGTTCCTCAAGAAATGTTTTACACCTTCCCTGGGCTGGCAGGATGGTTTTTAAGAGTCTGCTCTGCACAACAGCCTTGCCATCTCCTGCAGTGGTTCCTAGGCACCATGGTGTCCTGGTTTAGGGCAAATTTGGGAGGAAACTTTCTAAGGGGTCCTCTAGAAAGCAAAATTCAAGCAGCCCCTCCCCTAAATGGTTTGGGAAAAGATTTCCTTAGAGAAAAGGGGGAAAAACCTGTTTATTTAACAAGCAAAGTATTCACAAGCATAAAAGTGAATAATATTTTAAAAATAAAACCTCTTGCTGTTGTGAAGAGATGGCAAATTCAGACAGTCCTTTTGTGGGGAGCAGCTCAGCTCGCTCAGTCTCCTGGCAGCCCCTCCAGTTCTGGGATGCAGCGTCCTGGCCCTGCTGGGCCACAGCTGTGAGCTCCTGGTGTTCTGGCTTTTCAGTCCAGAGCAGGCTGATCAGTTCCAAGAAAAAGAAAAGCCACAGTCCAGGGAACTTCTCTGCCTCAGCTAAGTACAAACTAACTCAAAGCAAACACAGTCCATGAGAGAGAAAGCTGAAGCTCTTATCTCTGTGTTTTTGAATGCAGCCACCTCAGACATTCCATTGCTTCTCCTTCTCCCCCCACCTCCTTGCTCTGAGATCTAGTTTTAAAGGTGCAAAACCTACTTCTGGGCTAAACAGGTGAATGGGGATACAATTCAACATCATAAAGTCACCCTAGGATGCCAAACACACACCACGGCTTCCCTCTGGTGCTGTCAGTTAAGAGATGAGATTAGATACGGTCTTCATTCAGTGGTTACACATTATATTCCACACAGATATATTTATTACATATAGTTACTGTCTGGTCCCAACCTGGCAGCAATATGCTTTATTTTGAATGCTTTTCTATTTTGAGATTGAAGGCTTGAGTATATATTGGATTTCATTATTTTCATCTCAGACAGATTAAATACAAACCTGGTCAGTTGTTAACTGAACACCCAAACCTTGATATAATTTCTGTATAAATTGGTCTTCCCAATAAAAGATTTTGACTCTTGAAGATTCAAACAGCTAAACACATATTCAGATTTCCAGGATCAGGTTGCTAATTTGAACTGAAATATATCCCTCCTTCTAGGATGTTCTAGAAGCACTAAAGCAAGATATTCCTTACAAAAAAAGAGACAGCATTATTGCACACGCTCCCAAAAACAACAGACTAAAAGGTTCCCAATTCTGCTGATTTTCTCTTTGCTCAGGCATGTCACCACATCTCCAGAGGCGACTTCATTGTCTCATGTTCCCTTTCAGGTTCGGCTTCGTTTTTAACCGGTCAAAACACGCGGTTCACAAGATTGACCTGGAGACCGTGACCCACATCAAGACCATCAACCTCCAGGCCTACAGCTGCGCTCCCCAGGCCATGGCATACACACACCTGGGTGGCTACTACGTGGTGCAGTGCCGCAGGAGGCGCGGGGCCCCGCCGCAGCTCGTCATCGACAGCGTCACCGACGCCGTCGTGGGCCCCAACGGCGCCGCCTCGGGCGCGCCGCACGTGTCGCCCGACGGGAGGTACCTGGTCAGCGCCGAGCAGGGCAGGATCACGGTCCAGGCCCTGACTGTTCGAGGGGAAATAAAGCTGGTTTATGACTTAAAGACAGATATACGCGTGTCTGATCTCACGTTTCAGCCCTCTTTCACTGAAGGCAATCAGTACTATATATATGCTACTTCGCATTTGCAGACAGATGTGCTTTTTGTAGAGCTGTCGACGGGGAGGATGAATGTACTGAAGAATTTAAAGGACCCTATCACATCCAAAGACTGGCCCTGGAGCAGCTACAACAGAATTATGAAAGACAGTGGATTATTTGGACAGTATCTCATCACACCAGCTAAAGATTCCTTGTTTGTTATAAATGGGAGGCAAAATACATTACGCTGTGAGGTTTCAGGTATAAGGAGGGGTAACACAGTGGTCTGGGTTGGGGAGGTATGAAAGGGCAGTAGCAGTGGAGCCTTCGGCAGGCAAGGACCAGTTGGACCTTTACGCTGCGGGAAATGAGCAGTAGCATTGTATATTTTTACACTGGGAAAACAAAAAGAAAAAGACAAAAAACCCTGTATAGGCTTCATGGTACAACACTGGTCTACTTGCAAGTTTTATAATATAAGGTATGCTCTGCTAATAGGAAGTGGTTTTGAAGGGATATTTTTTATTTGTGGGTATGATTTGTGGTTATGAGAAAAATGCTGAGAAGCGAATAATATCTCCACCGAGATAGCATACAAGCCACGAAACCTAGTAATTCTGTAAAACAAAACAGATTTTGACTTCCCATACTGAGGAGCTTTTATGTTATGTCCAAGCATCAGTTTTCTTCCCTGTATCCTTTGCCCTTGTTGGCTGCACTGAGTACCCCATCCCAGCCCAGGGAGACGGCAGCAGAGAGGACTATTCACCTTTGAATATTCACCTTTGGATGATGAGGGAAAGTAAACATCAGAGCAGTTTTCAACCCAGAGAAACCTAGGAAAGAGATTTAATGAAAACTGATCAGTTTTCTCTGCAGGATGGCTTCAAGAGGATTTGCAGATGTGATTTCAGAAGAAGGCATCACAGAAATAGTAACTGTCAGCTCGCTTGCTTCTGCACTTCATTTTGCTCTTGGTCCTACTGAAGGCAATGGGATGAGTCCCCCCGCTTCCAGTGCATTTTTGTGTGATTGTATTTGAGAAATTTGCCATGAAATATCCAGGCCATTCCCCATCCAGGCCTGGGTAAAAGCTGGAAAATACTGACAGGGGGGGTCAGAGTTTATGTAAACAATTTTGTTGAGAAGGTGGCATTAGTCTTTCAACAGCTCATGAGTGTGGTCAGTTCAGGAACAATATGCAAAATCTACTCTTTGGAGACAGAGAATTAGTTATGGTTATTCCCACTGGAAACAGCAACACATCTAGAAATCATTGGTTTCTCTCATTAAATATTTAGGAGCACTGAAATCACTTGGTTCTTCATAAAATAACAGTTAAAATAAGAGAGGTTATTTTTAATGGAAAACTCACTCATTTTCTAGTCATAGCCTTAATTTGCCTGTTTCTTTTCAGAACAACCAGGAAACAATTTTTCTTTGTGTGGTTTTTTTTTCCATTCTGTTTATAGTACACTTGTTTATAGTCAATTATCTTTTAGTTATGAGCAAAGACATTCATGTGAAAGCAGCTGAATTATCCAAGAATGCAACAGCTGGCATTGAGAAATTTCAGTTGAGTTCCCATAAAAACATGCAGCCATTTATTTGCACACTTGGAAGATATAAAAAGTTTTCTATTTGCATTTCTCTAACTTTCTATATCCATCACCATGAAGTAATGAGACCAAAAGCAGCTGTGGCAGCAGAGCCAGGCAAGAAGTGGTGCCATCCAAGCAGTTGTAACCATCACTTGGGAAATGGGGTCTTCAGGTGTGTGAAATCTCTCTGCAGGTAAATATCAGTAGCATTGGAGCTACCTATTGGCCTCTGGAAAGACCCAGATTGGTTTGCCAAGAGTCTGTAGAAAGCTGCCCTTGAACACGTGCAGTGATAGGCAGTGGTGTCATAATTACTTCCCTCCACAGATGCTTTAACTCACCCATTCCACAACACAGAGGGATGTGAAGCAAGAAGGATACAGAATGACACTGGCAATCTTTGCTTTAAATGTTTAACTTTATCAGAAGAGCAGCATTTTAGCATGTCTGTAGACCTGAGGTATTTTACACCATTTCAGTTCTATAGAGAATATAAAAATCTGTTCCGACAGACGAAGAAGGGGAGCTGAATCCTATGAATTCATTAAACATGGAGTCCTTGAAATTGTCCTTCAACACCCATATGCTGAATCCTACGCTTCTTTCACTTATGAGCCATAAGGGTTAGAAGAGACTCTTCCATCATTGCAACACAGACATGTGAAACAGATGGGCATAGCCTTCCTTTAGTAATGCATGGTGTCCATGATTTTGTACTCATCCCATTAGGAAACATCCCATGCCAAAGAAAGGAGAAGACCAGCTTTGTAAGTACCTTTAAATATGCACAGCTCCTTTCTTGGACAAAGCTGTATCCATACATTGCAGCCATCCTAAGTGTGTTTTACCAAGGCCAAACACTGCTCTTGTGTTACCTTTTATGACTTCTTGAGTATTTTATTATGCCTATGGTAAGTTTTCCCTGTAGAGACGTTCATTGTGTCATAGATCAAGCAAATATTACTTTTTTAAGAATATTTAAAAAAAGCAAAAACTGTATATATATGTTCAGGTAAATATTCTTGAGGCTGGTTTATAGATAGGCTGTGAAAGATGTGTAACAGACCTCACTTTTTTCCTGTTTGTCGCAAAGTATTGGAATAGCATTCACTTGAAAAAAAATCCCACTTAGACCTTCCAAAGATGTTCCCTTTGTTCCCTCTCCAGCCCAAGTCCTGGTGGTGTGTTTTTCTAAAGTATCCTAATGGTTATATATCATACTTAGAAAATGAAGTATAATTTAGATTGTCCACACTACTTGTGAACAGTTCCAATAACAGTCAAATCTGACATTAAAGTGCTGCACATTTGTTACTCTGATTTTTTTTTAATGACAGAAATTTCATATATACTCAAAAAATGTTTCAACTCATATTTGCCTTTCAACTCTGTCAAAAAGAGACTACTTTTCCTTATGGGTAATTTCTTTCCCTATCCTTTGGTTCTCCACTAATTCACACTTAATTCTTAGTTACTAAATTATTAATTAATCATGGTGATTAATCAAAATTGATCTAAATTGAATTAATGACCTTTTCATTATCCTATACACTCGTATATCAGTACAATGTTCTAGAATCATGGGAAAAATAATCCTTGGTTGCCACTAAAATTCCAATGCCAAGATCAGATGCGTTTGCCATTCATCACTGAGGTTAAACAGCAGTATGATAGAAATTCTGTTTTGTCTTAGTATTTCCCTCAATATTTTCACTTTCTGAATGGAACTGCCTGTTCAGAAACTATCCACTTTTAAACTGGAAGCAAAACTTACAAGTCTCTTATTTGGAATCTGTGATGGTTAACGTATTCTTATCATTAAATACTTTATTCTTTTTATACCGCTAAAAAAATCAACAAAAGTACTAAAATATTTTGGTGGGCTTGTCTGCAGAATGGGTGGGAGATGGGAACTGGCAGGGTGGGTTGGTCCCCCCTGCAAAAGAAACTTCATGAGGGGCTATTGAACAACACTCTGCCTTGAAGGCCTTGGGCCATTTTGCTGCATTGACCTCCTTGAACACAGCTTTGCCCAAGAGGAACACCAGTCCTGATGACCTGTTGACAGGTACTTATTTACTTGATTTATACCATGATTAGCTCTTAATTGCCAGAGTGCCTGGTAGTTTGCAGGGTGCTGTGAAAAACGGATAAAACAGGTCAAGGTCTCAATTCTGTAAGGAGATAATGGCTAATTCCCTCTATGACCCTACAGGAGGTCAACAAAATGAACAGGAACACTGGAACAGAGGCTGAGGAGGTGTGTGCAATAATCTGGTTATTCATAAGAGATGTGGGCATGCCTTTGTATTTTTTCCCTAAGACCACTTTTGTCCCTCCCTGTACAAAGCTTTGTGACTATCTCTCAGGTTACAGGTGTAGCCATCACTTCACTGACCTGCCAGGACCCAGGGATTTCCCTGTCTGCCAGGTACCCTTATGACTCACTGCCTCACTCTCCAGTAATTGCTTTCTTAGAAAACCAGGGGGTAAATCCTGCTTTTCTTTAATGAAGTGCATTATGCAAGGCACACAGCAGCAGTGGCTTTCTGTATTGGATTCCAATTCCCACTCTGCTTCCCATCTGAAAGCAGCACCTGTCACCTGACTCCCTGCTTTGAGTATTTTCTCACAGGACAAAAAAAAAAAAAAANGTCCTTATAGTATGGTTAAGTTATGGGTAACAGAGATCATACAATTGGCTCTTCCAGTGCTTCTCTTTGCTCACTAGAGCTCATTTCCCCAAGCCTGGCAAGCTCCCCTGCAACCTACAGAAGTGCATCCCCTCTGCCAGTCGTGGGCTTACACATCAGTAAGTTGTTCCACAACAGCAGCTGTTTCTAGAGTTAATTATCAGAGATTGGTTTGGGTTGGAGGAGACTTTAGGCTCATCTTGTTCCAAGCCCTACCATGGGCAGGGACACTTTCCCCTATCCCAGGTTGCTCCAAGCCCCATCCAATCTGGCATTGAACACTGCCAGGGATGGAGCATCCACAATCCATGTTTCACACATCCTTTCCCCTTTGTGCACCTGTAGCACTTCAAATATTATATGGGCACAGCTCCTGCCCATCAGTGTGGTGTCCCACTCACTTGGCTGCTGCCAACTTCTCCCAATCACTTGTGCAGAAAGAGAGTTTTATTTATATTCTTTCCCTTGTTAACTTTTTGAAGTAGACTGAAATAAAACACAGGGACATCTCTCCATCTGGAGACCAGGAGGACTCATGTGTTTCTTTTATACACAAGATGGTGTGATAGTGTATGGTGGTGAAGACCAGACAAATTCCCAGCCAGGCACTGCAAGCCCGGGAATGGACTGCTGCTCCCTGTTACTGGAGGAAAAACACACCTGAAAGATCACTCTTTTTTAACCTGCCTCCAACAAGAGGGTTGGGGGTTTGGTTGGTTGGTTTATTAACACTTGTTTCTAAAAGAATAAAATACCAAGGCTCTAAAGATTTTTTTAATAAGCCTGAAAACAGAGAACAATGACAGGCAGGCAGGAATCTTATGTCTGCTCACGTCTGCTGGAAACCAGGGTGCCCCAAAAATGCAAAGGTGCTGAGCTGAGGGTCATGCATGAATGATGGGGACTGAGCTGAGCCTGGGCTGGGGCCATCTGATGAAGGGCCTGCAAATACACACCTGACATTATTCATTTTTTATCCCATGCAATGTGAGCTGGCTGTGCAGCCCAGCTTAATGCATTGGCCAAAATCCCCTCAATTCTGGCTGCCCAATACAGGGAGGTGAGATTTACAGCCTGTCCAAGTAGAGCAGGATGGTTTGGGTGGGACCAGTGCAACTTGTTAAGTTCTTGGCCCAATCTGCTCTCTGCACCAGCTGAATTAATGCCCATTACTCAGTTCTGTGGCAGCAAAAGGTCATCACCATGCAGCCCAGGGGGAAGATGTAGCGGTGCCTTCACACTGCTGTTAATGACCCTCAGCGCCTTGGCACAGGATGCTCAGGTGACTTACAGTCCTCACAGACGTGACTGGCTGCTAAAGAAGCTTTCTACCTTTGGGGATTTTTCCCTTGTGATTTTATTTGTCCCTTATTCCAGAAAGTCATGAAAAAACAAAACGCAATGGCAAAAAAGCTTTTGCATGTCTCATCTTGAGTTTAGGAAAAATGGGGATTGTGGGGCATATTTTCCAAATGCTTGTAGCTGAAAACAAAATACATGAAAAAGAAAAAAAGAATTTTTTTCCAGTTCACAATACTAACTTTAGAAGGATACAAGAAAAAAGAAAAATGTAGAGTCCTGGTGTGGTGCTCCCACCAAGCAAATTGCCACATCCCAGAGGCTTGTTTAATTAAGCACTTCAGCACTAACCCTTGGCAGTCTGTGGTGTCTTTGACACTTGTCCAAAGCCATCAGGTGCAGGCACTGTGCACAGTGAGAGCAGAGAGGCAGCTGTGCCTCGTAAGCATGACAAGTACTAAATCAAAAGAGCAGCATCCCAGTTTCCAAAGGTCAGAACCACTGGCATTTCCAGAAGCATAGCTCCAGTTCCCAGGTTAGCGCAGGTTTCTCCCTCTGTTGCACATGGGTAATGCCAGGCATGGCCTGATGGCCACATCACTCCTGTGCCATCAGATACCCAGCCTGGGAGCCGTGTGCTGATCAGCTGCTCTTCAATTAAAAGAGAGTATAAACACAGCTGGCACTGCAGCCACCTGTAGTCAGAGCAGAGCAGGGTGTGGAGTTTCCTGGAGAGGAGTTTACTACAGGGAGTATTGCAGAGGGAGAGTTTTTAATGTTTTAAAGGCTACAGTAAACTCAATGTTAATGGGCTTTCATAAATTGGAGTTTCTATGGAGGAAAGTTCATCATTTCTTCAGAGGATTTGCTTTGAAGACTGGCAAAGCCTGAGCTGTGCTGGAGAACCAAGCTGGCATCCCCCTTTTTCTTTAAATAGACCATTGGCTAGGAATTTGGGGTGGTAGGGGTTGTTGAACAACTCTACTATTTCCTACTTTTTATCCTCATCCTATTTGGCACAGCTGCTCCTGCAGGACAGTACCTCGTGTACCTATCAAAGCTGTTGTGAGCATTAACCATGAATTCTCCTCAGCTGGAATCAGCCCTGTTTTGCAGACAGTTCCATATGAGCTGCTGTATTGTATTCCTCTGTATTTGGAGTGTTGCATTGGGTTTCACTCTTAGTTTCACATTATTTCATGTTAATGACATCATGTTAACATCACATTAATTCACATAACTTTAAAACACAGTGTCAAAAATGTTGATGTCTCAAGAGTTAATGGACCACAAAGAAAGGCTAACCACTGGCTTATTGTCATAGAATCATAGTGTGATTTGGGTGGGAAGGGACCTTAAAACTCATCTTCAACCCCCTGCCATGGGCAGTGACACCTTCCACTAGACCGGGTTGCTCCAAACCTTGCCCAGCCTGACCCTGATGGGGCACCCAAAACTTCTCTGGGCAACCCTCTCCCCACCCCTTTCATTCTAGTGACTGATGTGTAATGGTCTGTCTCCTGCCAGACAGCTGGGCTGCAGCCTGACCTGTTCTGCAGAGCATCTGCACATCCCGCCCAGTGCAGGCAGCATCGCGTGCTGCCGAGCACAACGGAGCTCCTCCAGGAACGTGCCCCACACTGACTCAGACAGAAAGTGCCAGCCAGTCCTGCTCCCTCGGCACTTTTCCCATTCCCAAGCTTGCTCAGCACAAAGTCAGCTCTGTGTAAAACACTACTTCAGCTTTGAAGCTGGCTGGTTCTGGCATCCTACCGTTGGATGCCGGCTTTGTCCCACAGCCAAAATTACTCAGTATTTTCTCTCTGTAAATTTCAGTCCGCTAAATACATTGGCTTCTTTATGATTTGTTAAGTATATTTTATTCTCTCAAGGCAAGGCATTTTCTCAAGCCTAAAAGCTCTTAATATGGTTTTTTAAATTTATTTTTCATACCTTCATTTTTCCATAATTTCTATTTTTAAATGGAGGAATGGAATGCATTTATATGATATTGCCCTTTCTTCCTTCACATGTGGACCATGCTGGCAAAAACCCCCTTGGGTAGCAATTTCTACCACCAATAGGGCAGACAGAATATCAAGCCCAACCATTCCCCCACTGTGCCACCACTAAACCGTGTCCCTAAGTGCCACATCTACAGGTCTGTAAAATCCCTCCAGGGATGGTGTCTCCCCACTGCCCTGGGCAGCCTGTTCCAGGGCTTGACAACCCTTTCCATGGAGAAATTTTCCCTAACATCCAAACTAAACTTCCCCTGCTGCAACTAGCTATTACCACACCTGGCACCGGTCCCTCCACAGCTCATTCTGGTGTCAGAGCTTCTCCCAAAAGCAATAGGGTGAACTCAGTGAGCTCCTGGTGCTCTCAGTCATATTGTGCTCTATGGGTTTATATTTAAGATTAGCTGGACATGTCTGTGTATTTAATTTATAATTTTGGCTTGGGAAAAATTACTCTTTCTTTACATGGAGCTATTGTAATTCTGAGACAGATTGCTAATTATCAATATGTCTAATAGCATCTTTGTAATAGTCCTAAGGCAAAAATATCCCACTTTTGACAAGCACTATTTGCTGAAGCAAATTCCATTTAATTAAGACATCAAATCTGGACTGAAAGACAGCCTAGCTTGTCAACAATATTATCTGCAGCAGATACTGCTAGAGGTTAAGTTTTGTATTAAGGCTAAATGATAAAGACCAGGAGCTTTTGGAAAAATTTATTGAGCTTCCCTGTATAACAAGGTTAAGTTGGCTCATTTTCTTGAACACTATTTTACTTTAGAAGCTCAAATCTGTGTTGATGAAAACATTCTATTTGACAGCTTTGGAGACTGAAATCCTCTGTACGCTAACAACTCCTTTCACCAACACAGGCAGTTCTGTGTGCCCTGCCCCAAGGTCTGGAGAGCCCTGAACCCCCACAGAGGTGCATATGGGAGCACAGGGGCTGTGTCAGCAGGACCATCACCACTCCTGAGTGCTTCTCATAACAGGTTGGAGGTTAAAAAACCATCCCTCCGTGATCCACATCAGCAGAAATCATGGACTTCATCCCAGGGATGTGGAGGTTGTGTTCACCGCCCGTCAAGTGAGGCTCGTTAATGTGCGGAGGGGTTGTGTGCAAAGCCAGCAGCTCAAGGTCTGCAGCATCCCATATGGCAGTAAAATTATTCAAGGAGAAATTATGCAGATAGTCAACAAGTTCAAGCTGCAATGAATTATGCTGAAAACATCAGCACAAGTAGCAGTAAATTTGTGTTAACGGTCAACGAGCACAGTTCACTTGTTTTCTCCTGTTTGAGGCCCTGGGGCTCAGGGATATTCGGATGCTCTAACAAACGCCCTATAGCTATGGCTCTTACATTGGTCTGTGACAGCACTGGGAAGTTAGCAGGGAAAAATGTCTAGGAGTAACAGCCAGCATGGAAAGGACACACTTCCTCCACTGGCAGCTCATCCACTGGTTTTCAGACACAGAAGAGGCCAAGTGTGGGAGGAAAAGGGCAGCAGGGAAGGTGCTGGTTTACTGCAGTTACAGCTACAGCCTGACTTCTAACATGCTACAGGGGGAATTGCTTCCAACAAACAGGGGGCCAGGTTGGATTAGCTATTAGAAAGAAGTAACCACCTGTGAGGGTGGCAAGGAACTGTCATATATTACCCAGTGAAGCTGGGAATGCATCATCCCTGGAGGGACTGGTTGGGTTAATGGTTGGACTGGATGATCTTAGAGGTCTTTTTTAACCTAAATGATTCTGTGATTCTATGAGTCTGAATAAAGCACAGGTTTTAGAAACTATAACCAGGTTTGTGTTGAACATCCTTAAAAACATCACCAAAACAGGAGGGTGGCTGATACAGTCATCACACAATATCAGGCAATGATACAAAATCAGTTTGTGTTTATTTAAATACTTGCAGCAATAAAATCAAACCTGCTGGCTGTGGTTTCCAAGTATTTCTTTGAGTCGGCCAAGCAAATCCCTGAATTATCATCTGCAGCAAACAGAAAACAGACACACTATTAAGCCAGGCTGTAAATATTACTGAAAAGCACACCTTGACCAATAAATCAGGGGCTGTGGTGGCAATGGTGTTAATGCAAACTGGCCCATGAGAAAATGAGCATTATTGCTCACTAGGGGCAAATAATGTATTTGTGGTGTTGCAGGAGAGACACAGCTAATGGATGCTGGTTGTGTAGCACAACTTGCTCATGAAACCCTTCAGACTGTTGCCAAAAACCTCCCAGTTGATGGGTGGAATTGAGAGATGGAAAGATTTACATTTCTTTTCACACCTCCTTGTGAAGACTGGGATGGTCCAGAGCATGCTGTGAGTTTGCTGAAAGCTCAATGTCAGAAAAAGCTGTGGATCACCCAGCCCTGGGTCCAGGCTGCCAGTTCCCAGATCTTCAATAAAGTGAATATGTCATCTTCAGGAGTTTGCACTCCCTTCACCTCAGAGCAAAAATATTTGCTCAATGAACCTTATGACTGGCTGGAGCTGTGTCTGGAGCTGGAAGCTGAAGCAGCACGTGAGCTCTGGGATCCTGCACTGGGGTCCTGCACTGCATGAGGCATGTGGGGGTCCCAAAAACACATCAGTCACCAGGAAGGGTGTGTGTATGAGTGTGACTGAAACCCAAAGGTGGACCAAAAGTACTCCAGGACAGGAAAATTGGTTCCACTTCAGTGGAGTGAGTCTCACTAAAGTGCTGTGATGTGATGTATAAACACGTGAAAAGGAACAGGAAAAAATAAGGAAGGTTTAGTATAGAATTTACTGAATTCAATAGAATATACATTGCTGTCAACTCTAGTAATATTGGCATTTCAATTCATTAAAAGTCCAGACAAATTAGATGTTTGTATTCATTTAAAATAATTTCTCCTCTTTGACCTCATCTAATTTATCATATGATGTTTTTCTGCAGTGCTTAGGCAAGCTGCTATTTAAATGAACCCAAAAGAATATATGAGTAAAATATTAAGCAGTTGTCATTAACAACAAGGTTCATTAAAATCCAGGACCACAGTTTCTCTGCAGCTATTTTTGCCATGCCAAACACAAACTATTCTTCCACAAATGTAGGATTTGTGTTTCTTGCTGTATTAAAGCCAAAATACCTTGTGACAGTGTTTTCACAAATAGCACATGAATTTTAACCATAGTCACTGCAAAGAAAAAGAAGCAGAAAAGGGGAAAATTTGTGTCTCAATATATAATCCTTATTCAAATAATATTTTCTTTTTTTTTTTTTTTTTTTTCTGATAAAAGCCTCCCATGTTTCTGCCTATTTATATATACATTTTCAGATTTCCATGTGTTTTTTATGAGTAGCTACATTTTCGTTGTGAAAAGAAGCTGGATAATTAGCAAGCATCTACCCAAACATTCAAATATTCAATTTTTGGAAATTTTTTATTGACATTGACATACTGACATTGTTTATGTCAGCCCTGGGTCCAACACAGAGTAGCATTTATTCACTCAGAGTTACAGGTAACCCATGAGTAAGCTTCTCTCATAACTGCATTATTCATTTCACCATCATCAGAAATGGATAGTGTCAGTGAAGGCTACATAAATTATATTTATCCAGCAGGCTTAACCAAAGATATAAGAATCTTGCTAAGGATGTATTAATGTGGTTGTCAGATGGGGAGAGGAAGAAGGAGAAAATACAGGATTTCCACAACATCTGGAGCAAATCAGATGCAGAATGAAATAAACTGGTAAAGACAATGCAAATGTTAACTGCAGCTAACATAACCTCAAAAGATCCATTCCAGGATGGCCTCTGGTAGACTCCAGCAAAAGCCATTACTGTAGTTTAATAATAACATAGATAGGTGATAGATAGATAATAGATGATAGATAATAGATAATAGATAATAGATAATAATAGATAATAGATGATAGATAATAGATAATAGATAATAGATGATAATTAATAGATAATAGATAATTAATAGATAATAGATAATCAAGTGGGTCTCCAAAGTTGATATGTATTATCATTACATTTAGCAGGCACAACATGGCATGCAGCAAAAAAATATTCTTTATTTCTCCTACAGCACCAAAGTCTGTGGCAAGGCATTTCTGCTGTTCCAGCACTTCCTTATTAAAAGATTTTATAGAAGATTTAATTTAAATGTACACTTCTGCTGCTCCTGGCCATGGTTTCCCAGGTGCACAGGTTGACTCTTAATGTCACAACTACCATCTGTTGACTGTCTGGGGTGTTCAGGGAGATCTTTCCATGTGGTCTGATTTGATTTCTGCCTGAAGTCCACGCTCCTTCCTTTGGATGACATCCAGAAAACACCTGCAATTTTTCATTCTGAAATACTGTTTGCAGCTTGCTGCATCCTGGCTGGAGAGCTGAGAGATCCTTGGGGAAATGAGTGACATCATCATGAGCCATTTGTCATAATGACTCAGAAAATTACAAGGTAAGATGTACATATTAGCATGACAATAGGAGGAGGGCTCACTTGTCCTCCCTATCAAGCAAGTGGGACTTTCTGCCCAAACCAAGCCCCCTCTCACCCCACACTATCATGGTTGGTGAAGCAACCCCAAAGATGGACCCAGACTCCTTCACCCCAATTCAAGAGCCAGGGGCTGAGAGTAGGAGAGAGGTGGCACTTTCTTAGCTTGAAAGCAGAAAGGTCTGTTATGTGTGAAGAATGAGTTAAACATTAGTAAATAAACATAGTTTTAGCCATCAGCTAAGCCTACAAAGGCTGGACTCATGTTGGAGCATTCCTTTTTCTCTATGCTGCAAAGTCTCTGCAGGGACCCAGCAGGAGATGGACCCTGTGAGAAGGGGCACATCAGAGATGTCACAGCAAAGGGCTCTCCAGGGCCAGCTGGGAGCAGCAGGACTCTGCCTGGGCACAGGTGAGCAGGCAGAGGGACAGGGATGCACAGCAAAATATCTATAAATAAAAGGCATAGCCCAGTGGGCTCTCCCTGGTAAGGCTGTTGCAGCCCATCTCTAGATATGTCTATGTGAGTGCAAGTTTCTCCTCTTACTCAATAGCAGCTCAGAGCTCAGAAAGGGACCTCTGCCATACTGCCTTGTAATATAATAATATATGTGTAATATCTGAAGATCAAGACCATTTCTCTATTAAATTAGATAACAAATAATTAGATAATTTTAATTTACTCTATGAATCTTCTGGAGAGTAAACTGCTTACAGGCAGTTAATGCAATAAACTTAGTTTATAAGCAGAGAGCAACATCTGTTACCATGAAGAGTCTGCAGCAGGCATTAGGATTCTGTGCACACCCAGCTGTAGTTAGAGTAAATGTATCATTAAGTTGGTATCCTTTCCTATTCAAAGCACACTTTTCAAGATTTATGTACTGCAGACAATGAGATAGCAGGAGATTCAACTTGTGCTCGACTCGTCTTGCATTCAGCCCCTGTCCCATGGCAAGATAACTATAATAAAAAAGGTTAGACAGAGCATGGAAGTTAGGTCACTTCCACATGTGGCAAAGGAAATACAACTCCAGCCCCACAGCCATTCAAAGGAATGGCAAAAAAGAAGCTGTGCTGAAAGGGTGTCCTTAAGGACACAAAATCAAGCACTAAAAATTCAAACCTCTTCATCAGTCTTCCTCCCATGCTCACTGCTGTCAGGGATGCAATTACAGAGAGCATCCCAGGTAAGTAAGCAAAAACATGAGTTAATATGATTTCTAAAAATTCTTCAGTATCTTGAGTATGTGAGAACTGCAGTTTTTCCAGAGATTTGTAAACTCAATGAACTAGGCAAATAGGAGTGAAAGAGATCTTTTTTGTAAAAAGATCTACTCTGCCATGGGTGTGACATTGCTACTCCAGATCCAAAGGGTGCTATGAAAGACCAATTAATACATTTTCAGTTGGGAAAAAGAATATATTAAAGGGCACAAGTCAATCCATGCACTTCACTTTTTTCAAAGTTACCATGACATTGGACTGTGTCCAGAAGTGACCAGTGATTTCTTAGGTGCCCTCATGGTTTGAATGGGGAAGAAGCCTATTTTCTGTCAGATGGATGCCTTATTTCCATTGACAGAGCATGCCTGGATTTCTAACAGAACTGGCAGCACAATATAAAAATAAAACCAAATCAGCCAAGCAATGCTATTGTGCATTTTAGCAGTAATAGAAAACCACATTGTCCCTTCAGGCAGATGAGCACAGCACTGAAGATATCTCCTGATGTCATTTATGTGAAACTTGCATTTTTATTATAAATTAATCTACCATGTCAGTCACACATGCAAACCCTGCCAATGGTCATCACACACACCAAGAAAATGAGCCTTACTTGCTTCTTGATTTTGCAGTTGCTGACTTCTCCTGTTTAAGAGGAACTCAACAAGATAAGATTAATGGGCAGGAGTTTGGTAATAATAGAGGGAAAGAGGGACAGCACCTAGCACGAGCACAGGGCTACATCATCCATGTGTTTGCTGTGTGTGAAACTCCTGGAAGGCACATGGCGGGTTCATTGGGAAGGAAGAATCTTGTACCTGAGCTTTCATTGCCATCATGGGCTCTTACCATCCCCCTTTTCTTTTTTGTGGACTCTGGGGCAAGTCCCAGTGAGGGTCACTGGATGTTTTGTGTCAACACCTTCAGCTTTGTGCCAATGTCTTCCTTCCAAGAAGATTAAAGTCTTTAGGGAGAATGAACTTGAACATTTGAAGCAAAGATAAATAAGTCAACACAGGAGCAACATCATGGCCAGCTATACAATAAAGCTCCCTCCTAAGATATATGTGGTGGAAAAATCCTAAGATATATGTGGTGGAAAAATCAGCAGACACTTGATTTACCCTTCAGTACAGAACTTCTAGAGAGTTACCCTTCATGCTGAGTGCTAGATAAGATGCAATCCAAGTTCTTTGGCTGCTGGAAGGTGTCACCTGTGCTGTGTAAGGACACAGAGATCCTGACATGATGGATGGCCAAGAAATGACCATGACAATGCTAGTACAAGGTCACTATGATTGCTATACACCAACATGGGAGCCAACTGCATCTTAAACACACAGCACAAGGGCCTGCAATGGCCAAGGGACCAGGGAATAATAAACTGAAACCTTGAAAGTTGTAGCCCAAGTTATAGACCAGAGCCCTCGGCCATATTTCAATGTTATACCCAGAAATGAGCTATAAAAAGACTCTTTTTTTAACCTCTGAAAGACTATTCCATGCTAGACCAGATTTAGTAAAAATTCCTAGGGTTTTCAGCACCAAGGAGACAATCCCTGTGTATTTTCTCCCCTTTTCCTGGTGGATGGTAAGAGCCTGTAGTGTCCTGTATTCTGCTCCAGGCAAGTGCCCACAGAAGCAGATGGAGGAAATGTGCAAGATTCACTTTGACTCTGAGTTTTCAAAGTAAAATTTTGTTCACATCTCAATGTGGAGCTCAAGGTCAGAATTTTTCGATATGTGCTTTTTTTAATCTCATTGTTCTCATCAGGCTATTTGTAATCTCATTTTTCTTAGAATCATAGAATTGTTTGGGTTGGAAGGGACCTTGAAGATTCCAACATCCCCACTGGGAACAGGGGCATCTTTCACCAGACCAGGTTGCTTCAAGCCCCATCCAATCTGGTCTTGAGCACTTCTAGGCACCCACAGCTTCCCTGAGTAAAATACACCTCTTCCCCAGAAAACTGAACCAAGAAAAATTCACAACTGCAAACTCTCTGAGGGATGGCAGCCACCTCTCTTACTGAGTATGAGCCTTATGCACAGATATCACCTGTGTGATCCAGGAAGAGCCCCAGGGAGAGGGAACCTGAGTCATTTTGGGAGAAAATGTGCATCCACAGCCCTAGGCACAGACCTGTCTGTACTTTAACTTGTCTTGAACTTGAACTTGAACTTGTCTGACTTCAGGTAGTCCACATACTGGGATCACAATGCTCTGACTGTGAAAACTGGTTTGAATATGGGGCTTCACCCTCTAGATTTGACTCCATTATCTGTGGTTCAGTCAAGTGGTGTAGAAATACATGTAAAAGAATTGTCTCAAAACAGCTTTCAGCCTCATGGGCCCTCCAGAACAGTGCATACAATTCCTGTATGTGCAGAAAACCCTCTCTGAGCTGTGACACAAACTGTTCTGGGGCGGGGGGAAGGAGGGAGCAGCTTAAGATGCACTGAAAATTTGATAACTGGATTAGGCACAAGAAAGGATCTCCTGAGGGAGAAAGAATCCACATCCCCTCTACTGAGAAAGATTTCTAGACCAATCTCATTTATCATGCATTCATTTGTTGAGTAAATATTCATAATATATAAGTGCCAGTGTCACTTTAATATTCTGATTAGCATGGTACATCGTCTCATCTGTCTAGATAATGGTGAAAGTCATACTAATCGAAGTAATGTTGTGTGTCAAATGATACAGAGCTGATTTACTTAAGACTTGAATGTCTACTCCAATTAACTTCCAAAGTACATTGCACTGAAGTTCCTTTTTCTAGTTTTTTTATGAAATAAAATACAAAAAAAAGTATGAGTTGCAAAGCAAGTCCACCAAAGTTCTTTTGTATTACCTCTCGACATATCCACTGACCTTCAGCCAGCCATTTCCAAAGCAGAAAGAAGCCTGCAAAACTCCTAAGAGTTATCCCCTGCTCCTGTAATAAATTCATATCTATTTGCAAACACAAGCTCAGGAAGCTGCCTAGTTCAGATCTCAGGCTTTTCTGTACACTGCTCAATTGTTACAGCAAGCAGCCCTTCAAGAGAGAGCAAAACTGTACATAGAATAAAAGATGTGAGAGATATAAAGTTCATATGGTTGAGTGAAATCAGATCATTGTATCTAAATTGCTTTTTTAATGCTGCTGTGTGTGTTTATAATCCATCTTTACAAGGCACACAGAAAAGCACCACTCAGGTGGGTTACCATTGAAAGTCTGACCTTATTAACACCCACTCTATCTTGTCATTTGCACTAACACTACTAGAAGATATTGTACCAGCCACCCCAATATTATTGCACTTCAGAAGTGAATTTGAAAAGTAGTTTACATGACAATCAAACATCCATTTCAGGCCAAGTGAATGCAATGAATAACGAAATACAAGGAAACGTTAGCTGGCACTAACAGTAAAAAGAGAATTACTTTGGCCACATCAGTTTTGAATGAATTGAAATAGAACAAAATATTAAATGGTTACATAGATATTACTTGAGAATAAATGGGGGGAAGCATGAAAGTCTGTAATCCCAGTTAATTTTATTTTTAAAGAGCAAAATTACTAGTTCAGGTGCCTGCACACTGCTTGTATCTCAAGCCTATAAAAATTAACTGTAGGAACTGTAGGAAGCCAGTCTCTGATTCAAAGCACTTCAGCCCAAGCTGTAACCCCACGCTCAAACCTAAACCAATTCACACTCATACCACATGAGCTGAGCACTTGTTCTTACTGCAGTGATTTTTAAGGGGAATTTAGATCCAGGTTTCAGCACTTTGCTGCATCATCTCTTAGCAGATCTCCTGGACTTCCAGTCTATAGTGTCAAATCCCAAGGAGGGGTTTATGCAGTATCTGCAATGCCTAAGTGCAAAGAAGGGATGAGGGGATATGGTATCTGGATCCTCTGGGGCTCCTCTGGGAGCCCACAGCCCTGGGTACTCTGCTGCTGCCAGCCAGCTGCTCCTCAGCATTTAGTACCTCTTTAAATTCTTCTGTTGAGGCAGAGAATCCTGAGAAAGAACAAGTAAATATTTAATCTACTGTCTGAGTTTTAACTGGTAGTTCTGGGGAGAGCTATTGAATTTTTATTTCTAAAGATGATTTGTGCTCTGAATATCAGAATGTAGTGCTCACACAGGGATGTTCAGAGAAGCAGTCTCTCCCCAGAAATACTCAAATTACCAACATTTCAACTGGGTTTCTAATGACTCTTGTCTGAACTGAGGGGACTTTGTCAGTATTCATGCAATGGACCGGTCAGGGAAGCTGCAGCAGTATCACTGCCTTTTCAAAGCCAGGAATAAAGTTGATTTGCACCACATGGTCACCAATAGCAATATCAAGTACAGTTTAATCAATAGTAGCTGACAGCACTGGAATAGTTTTGGCAATGCAGACGTGCACCCAAGCACAGGCTCTGTCAGAGCATCAGATATTGGCATAGCCTCCCTGGGACAGCTCCCACCAGCTCAGCCTCGGCCACAGAACCTTCCAAAGGACACAGGAGAAGAAAGTCAAGCCTGAACTTCCTTATTTTTAATTAAGTTAATTCCTTACGTTCCTTTAATTGAGTAATTTGTATTTAATTTCCTGTTCAGGGGGGAGAAAGGATCAGGAGAAACAGATGTTGCCCCCTGCAGTCTGTAGAACAAAGAGAGCTGTGAAAACTCATCTGTCCATCTGATTGCTTTTTTATTAAGTAACACAGATGCTGGGAAGGTGGAGAGAACTGAGGCAAAACGTTAACTTCTGCTTTGGGGTTTTTTTTCCCCATTCTGCTTTGTATTAGCTAAAATAAGATGGAAAATTAGATAGTAAACCTTCTTTCTTTTTCAGCCTTTGAATACACAGCAAACATCTGGTTTGTCTTTTTTTTCTGACATGAGAGGGAAGTGCAACTAGGGACTTTTTGCAATAACACACTGATTTTTCTAAAGAATATTTAAGCAAAAGTTTATTTATGTGCATCATCTGTGAAGGATTCATGTTTCTGTTTCTTGTAGAAGTTCAAAGTCATAACAGCTAAAAAAGGTGCAGAAAAGATTTAATACAGACTGACATAAATGTAACTTTTGGCCACGCTATTTGAAAACTTGTCAAATGGTGTAGTATTGTGATGTATTCTCTGTGCAGCTCTGTAGGGGTTGCAAATGCAAAAATTGCCTTGGGTTGCAAAGCAGAAGGAACTTCTGCATGAGATGGGGCAGAGAGTGAGGAAAGAGAGGGGAAATTCTTCAGATCAGTTTGGTTTTAGCCATTTTGTCAGATTTGTCAAACACAGTAACAGATTCAAAAGATGCAGAATTCTGCAGAAGCATATAGAGGTTACATGGGGAATGGCCTCTTCTGAACATGAAAATCTATTAATCTATTTCTACAGCTCTCTGGCTGTGATCAAATGAGTTTAAGATGATACAAATGGTATTGTGGTAGCTGTCCTTTGATTTCAAGTCCAGTCCCTGTGTAATGAGGGCAGCTGAGAGCCTGAAGGCAAAGCCTGGGGGGACCATGGAGGGCTGATGCTGGAGCAGAGGAGCCTTGGCCATCATTTTGGGTCAGCACTGCTTCTCTCTCCCAGCTTTGCTCAGAGATTCCCCACTGCAATTTCTTCACCAACTCAGCCATGTCTGCTTTAAAGACTGCTGTCAGCAAATTTGGTTGAGACCCTCAGGATCCCAAAATCATGGAGTCATTTGGTTGGAAAAGAACTTCAGGATCATCAAGTCCAACCATTAATATCTCTTTACTGAACCATTCTCACTGAGAAATATTCTGACTGCACTTTTCCAGCTTGAGGACATGTCAATCCTACACCTTGTCTATGTAAAGGACTTTTTATCTACTTGGATTTCACCAGTCTGAGAGCAGAATGAGCTATACTTACCCCCAGCTCCAGGGGATCAGGGATGCTCAGACCCAGAGGTTTGCAGTCGATTTTCTGGTGAGAAAGAGGTGAATACACCTGGAGAAGCAGTCTGCAGGCATTAATGGGAAGGAGAAAAGTCATAACCTTGCCCTGGGAAAGTGTACAAGTATCACATTTTTAAGGAAGAGATTGTTCTGCTGGAAGAAAATGACACCATTTTCTTCAATAAAAATGTATTTCAAATTACTAAAATATGTGAACCATTCTCTTATATTCCACTAGCTCCAAGCCATAAAAATTTATAGCTGAATCCAACTCCACATCAAGCTGATGCTGGTAAAGGAGACTAGACCATGACTTGTTATGTAAATAAGCCCATAAAAGTCTTGAGATTTTACGTGAAAATCAGATCTGCAACAACCATTCTGCCTCAGCTCTCTGGATTGTTTAATTTGTATATACATGATTATGCAGTGTTATTATACAGAGAAGGCAGTTTACAAACCTTTAAGTGATCAATCAGTTAAATAAATAAAGCATCTCTGGTGATGCTGTGCTAACTCTTTAGGCAGTGCCTCACCCTTCTGTCATTAACATAATCAGCTTGAATAATGTTTTCACAGCAATTACCACCAGTGGGTCAATGTCTGCTATTAGCAAACTTTCCTCCATGGATCATGAACATAATAAAGCATGACAGCCCCAGAAGACACCGGGTGTCAGAAGACTTTCCCTAGTATCTGTGCCAGGCTGCTGTAATGTGCCACATATAGGGACAATAGATTGTCAAGGATCACTCTGTGCAACAACAATTCACAGTCTCAGTGGAAGTTTTCGTGTTTTAAGAAGTCCAGCAGTCGTTATAAATCTGTAAATTATATCAGATGTAAGAGGAAACTACATATACAAAAGTGCCTTGGCACAAATAAAAGTTGTCCCTGCTCAGAAATGGCTTTTTCAATCTGGATTTTCTTTCCCTGAGTTGTTACCTCTTGTCCTTAGGTCACATGGGGTAAAGCTGGCACCAACATTCAGGTTTTAAAGCAATTTGTTGCAGAAAAAATGCCAGTAAAATGTTTTAGAAAAAGTAGTACTTGGTCACTACATTTATTTAAAAGCAATGTGCTTTAAACATAATGCCCCAAGGTTACCTGGGAATTCTGGAGGTTAATTGCAATTGTTACTGCATTACTTTCCAAACTCAGATTTTTCATGCCTTGTATGCTATAAATTCTGTAAAGTCAGGTTAGAGAACTCTACATGTAACACATACATCTTCCTAATTTAAATATAAGAAAGTGATCTATAGACATTCAACAGCTTCCAATAGCTGGAAAATGAATATCATAGATTGGTGGAACAGATATTGCAGACTTCATGCCAGACCTTTGGGGGCATGAGGACAAGTGTGGGAGCAGAATCCATCTGTCAGTCCCAATGAGCACTCCAGAGTTTTCACTGGTCCAGCAGAAAGGTGTCAAAGCAGTAGGGTGACTGGAAAATGTAATGCTGCAAAATTTTCTATTGTGAATGAAATAGACAATTTTCTCATAAGTGCATTTTAGGGTGTTTATTTTCTTATGCAAAACACATGTGCAGGTAAATCCATTCACAGGAGTAAAAAACAAAAAATAAAACCAGTTCCACAGGTATAGCTTACCCTTACATCCAGCCTAGTGGTTCAAATTCATGCTTTGCAATAATTTCCTCACTTCTTTCCAGCATCAGCCCTTGCAGAGTGAAGCCATCAGCTTCTCCAGGTTGGGAAAGGGATCTGGGGCTGTCAACAGCTGAAAGGACTGCAACAGCCAGCTCAGCCTGCATGGTGGGAAATACCTCCTTGGTAGCAATGTCAGATTTCCTGAAACATGTGATTTTACTGAATTAGCTGAGGAAACAAACAAAGAAAAAAGGTAAGCTCCTACAAGCACGTGGATATCTGAATGTCTGATATCTGAATATCTTAAATGAGTGAAGTCTTGACTTGAAAATAGATTTTGCCTTTTTAAAATCCTTTTCTACTACCATTTTGAAGTAACAACCATGCAAGTCTCATGTTTGGTATTATAATATATAGAAAACTCTTGTATTTAGTCTGCAGAATTTAACATGATTGGTGTCATCAGGAATTTGAAAGAGTAAACCCCACCTCTGTCTCCTCTTTTTGGAAATGTCTCAGCTATTCCCAGTTTCAATTATTTTCAATTCCACCAGTGTGATCAGTATGTTTAAAATTCAATCAGCCTTCTCAGTTAAAATATTTCATGTGTGTGTCACACTAACAATCAACAAGAATCTCGAATTTAACATCTGTTCCTAATAGCAAAGAGGTTTAATTTGAGAAATGAAAAAAACATATAACATAATTACTAGGCATTCAATCACAATGAATAATGTGTTTGCTACCAGCATTCTGTTCTGTCAGCAAAAACCCTGGAGAGGCAGAGCTGTAGAAAAGGAGAACTGCTAGAAACTGGGGGAAAGCATCAAAATACTGCAATGGGAGCATGGTGCTGTTGTGCCTTCCCTGTGGCTCACCCCAGGGATCACAGGGTCACTGCTGGAAGAGCACAGTAGCCAGCTTGTGAGTATCAGTGGTGCTCTGCTGTCTCTGTCTCTTCACACCATCCCTCTGCCCTGCTTGGCTTCTGAAAACAGGATAGATTTGTCACCATAGTGGGTACAGTGGGTGATGCTGTGCCCAGCCTGGTTTGTGTGTCCTTCCCCCACAGCCATGTTTGAAAAAACACAAATAGGTAACCATTTTACAAGCTTAAAATAATATTTGTTTCAATTGGTTTGTTTCCTGTTACTCAGGTTGAACACTAGGAAAAAAATTAATCACAGAAAGAATGGTTAAGCATTGGCACAGACTCTGCAGGGGAGTGGTGAAGTGGACTCACTGTCCCTGGAAATGTTCAAAATGGGTAGATGTGGCACATGCTCTCTCCTACAAACATTACTGATTCCATTTTCACTGAAAACAAAAAAATTTCTGTGCTTCCAGCTCATTGGATTATACCTAGAAAAAAATATACATATTTTATAAAAGCATCTTCAGAGGATTCACTATGTATTGAAGAGGAAGAGAAAATTAAAGAAAATTTCATAGAATTAAAGAATATTCTGAGTTTGAAGAGATCCACACAGATCATCAAGTCCAACTCTTAAATGAGTGGCCTATATGGAGATTGAACCCACAATCTTGGTGATTTTATTACAAGGCTCTCTTTGGGACATCTTCCAAATTATTGCCATTCTACTGGTGTCAGACTAAAGCAGTGAGCTGTCAGATTGATTTGGAGTATCTAGAAGTAACTTCTTTTTTCCAAATGTTTTGATGAGTTTAACACAGGCATCTTTTGTTCATCCCTTAGAAATACAGAAATGAGATCACATAGTACTTTAATCCTAAGAATTAGGGCTTAGGAGGTGACATGAGAGTGACTGGATTCTCTTTGGGACTGAAGACATCTGGTAATTCTCACTCAATAAGCATCCATTTGATATTAATATAAAATTTTATATATTGGCATTAATAAACGAAATCCTCTGCAATGCTGTTATCAGTCAAGGCTGTCCCTGGCCCAGGTATTGTCTCCAAATATACCTGGAAATGGAGGTGGCCACCAATGTAGAGATACTGATATTTTTCCAGTACTGGTGGGACCTATATTTTGCATATTTTCAGGCACAGGAAAAGAAATGGAAATAAAACAGCAACTACTTTGAAAAAATGTGATGTAAAAAATACATATGTACTTCTTTTTGCCTCAGAAGTAGAAACATACTCCACTACTCATAATTTTGGGCAATGCTCCATTTGGTTCATAATTTAGATGTATGATTTTGTACTTTGGATCTGCTCAGTTAGATGCACAACACAATTTTAATTATTTCAAAATTATTTAAATGGAATAATAAATCTAATGTTTGATGTAACATGGCTGCCTGACCCAAAGAAATATGTGGGTAATTATCATGCTTCCCAAGTGGTTTTTTTGTTCCTCAAATCAGTCACTAATTAGCAGCCACACTCCCAATGATCACTCAGAGTAACTGATATTTTGCTGCATTGTTTCGGACAAGAACGAAATAATCCTCATAATGAAAATAAATGTACAGATTTTTTCTCCTAGGCCAAAATGCAAATGTAGTTGGTCTGATGGTTATGAGCTTAATAAATATAAAGGTTAGTGACTTAATAAATATAAAGGTTAGGAACTAAACAAGAAAACTTGGTATCAAGCCTGGGCACAGGCAGTGTGGGCAGGCTCAGGAGGGACCATCACATTCTCTTCCCAATGGAAAACCAGGGTACCCAGCCAGAGCTGCCATACACTGCAGAGAGCTATGCTGGGCTTATTTGTCAATAATTAATCAGTTATCTTTGAATTAATGTTATCTCTGAATTAATGTTATCTTTGAAAGTATCTCCAATTCCATATCATTGCAGAACACTTAACAAGGTCATGACAAAGGGAGGTAAATGTAGACCAGTCTAATCATTAAAGGGTCTGGCCATGAATGAGGGCTTTTGCTTAGAAGAGGAAAGATCAGTGTACCTTAGGGATGCTTTTAAAACTTTTCTGTATAATAATTCCTGTGTGATACACCACCATTCCAAACCCCATTTTCACACTGTAGTTCAACTTTTTAAGATCCAATGTAAGGCAGCAATGTCCTCTTTAAAGGCCAACGACCTAAATTAATAATAACCAGCAGTAATAATGTTGATTTATCATCTCTGGAGCTACATTTTTCACATGTGTCTAGTAAAACTTGGAGCAATCTCCTCCATCTGGACACTTTTACTCCTAATGCTGTTACCCAAGTGCAGATTTCAGCTGCTCTCAGGACTCTAATCCATGTTTTGTCTTTGACTGCTCTGGAAAAATTAAATAAAAAATAGGTTGCTGAGGCATGAAAAAGGATAAAGAAAGCCAAGAAGAATACATGAAACAAAAGCTCTTCCCCAAATCCTACTTCAATTCATAAATCCTTGATTATATGTGGACAGAGTGACATAACCTCAAAAAAATTTCCTCAGAGTTTTATGGTATTTCAGATAAAAACAAACATTCTGTCTCACTTTCCTTTTAGTCTGAATATTGCTTTTTTATTTACTGCATGTGCTTTTAAAAAAATAATACTGCTTTACCTGCATACTATGGCATTTTTTCATTCTTAATTGCATTATATAAATTTGTGTGTAAACACAAGAAAGGGAAAGAGCTCTGCACACACAGCCCTTCCTCTTTATCCTTGGCTTCCTGTATGGTTAAGTTGAAAATGTTAAATAGTTCATAATGAAAATAAATATACATTAGGCATTACCTGCAAATAACTGCCATATATGCATGAGTGTGTGTATGTATGTAAATGTGTGTGTATAACACACACACACACACACACAGATATATGTGTGTGTGTGTGTAAATAACAAGTTTACCTGTCTATATACAAAGAATTATGTATAATAACTACAGTTTCTTTAGTTGAAAGTTTTCCAAATCATAACAAGCAAATCACTTACATAAAACCTGGAGATATTATTTCTGTGACGAGCTGGAGCTGTTTGCAATGACAGGTGATTCCCTCTGGAGAACTGCACCACCAAAACCAGCACAGACATTCCCAGTTTGGCTGCTTAATCCAGGGAAGAACTAACCAAGGGATATGAAGAAAGGCATTATAACTAAGGTTGTTTTGCTGGAATTTAATAGGATGCCTCATCCCTGGAAGTGTCCAGCTTTGATTGATCTTAGAGTAGCCTGGTCTAGTGGAAGGTGTCCCTATCCATGGCAGGGAGCCTGGAACAAGGTAAGTTTGAAGTGCCTTCCCACCCAAACCATTTTGTGATTCTATTGATGATCATAAATATTTCCCAAAACAAATCCCCCCTAGTTCTTTTAGCTTTACTGCTTGCCTTCAAGGGTATAGAGCATAACCTAATTACAGCAGCAACTACCAGCTGTTTAAATGAGTTTTAAAGACTTAGTGGGTGGAAATAAAAAGGCTGATTTTTTTAACTATTGACCATAAGTTGGTTTTCTGAAGATTTCTCTATGACCCTGTGCCTGCTCACAGTGCAGGCTGTGAGCTCCTGCACCCTGTCCCCACCAAACTGCTGCCCCTGGCCCAGTGCTGCCACTGCTGCAGAGGATGTCATTGCCTCAGCACACGTTCCACATCTCTTTGCTATTCCACATCTTTTTTGAGAGCTTTCAGGTAGCAGTGAGTTGTGCTGATCTTCCTCTTATCAGCAGTCGCCAGGACTTGGGATGGTAACTTTGAATTAGCACAATGAGTAATTCCACCAGTCCTTTGGAAGAGTTTTCAGCAATAGCTGCTGTATGAAATTATTCATTTCCCATTGCTGTCAGCAGTTCTTTTATTTACCATAATTTTTCTATCCTTTATTCCCAGCCCTGATATTGACCTTTAACTCTCCAGTTCTGTTCTATCCTTTCCACAGTCCACAGAAATGCCCATTACTCTGCAGTGTGGGTGCTGTGTGACAGCAGGCACCTCTGCTCTCACTCCCCAGCTCCTGGGCTTTAAGTCAAGTCTGATTTTTGCATGTCTGCATACACCAGAAGTACTGATCCATGGAAGCAGTTGATCATCCCTGCAGGACTGCAGGAAAATGCCCCCAGGGTGTAGAGGAGAGATTGGAAATATGGATATGCACAAAATCAGAGAATCATGGAATCCCCTGAGTTGGGAGGGATCCACAAGGACAGTTGAGTCAAGCTCCTGGCCCAGCACAGAACTCCAAGAAGCCTGTGCCTGAGAGCATTGTCCAAATGCTCCTTTCACTCTCAGGCTTGGTGCTGTGACCACTGCCCTGGGGAGCCTGTTCCAGTTGCCCAACTTCCCTCTGGGGGAAGAACATTTTCCTAATATCCAGCCTGAACCTTCCCTGACACAGCTTCATGCCATTGCCTCAGGAACATGAATGTCATATAGACAAAATTAAAATCTTTACAATGGCAAATGCAAACTGATTTTGCCAGTGCCTTATGGTTGGAGGATGCCACACCACGGGGTTTGGGGATGACAAGCACCAGCACTGGCCCCTGCCTGCTCACCTCACAGGTAGAAACATGGAAACAGAGGGCAGAGACCACAGCAGCTTTGGCTCCTCTTTCACAGTGACACATTTTGATGGGACTGTCTGGTTCTTTAATTATTTCCTCATTATATATGATATAGCATCACTTGTGTGCGAGCTATTTCAACTAATGTGATTTTTCTATGGAGAATACAAGAGAAGGTGCTTCATTAATGTGCTTGCCTTGAACAGCAATCAACACGATGAACACACCCCACATGACCAGGAAAAAACAAATTTAATCATTCCAGCAGGTTTTATTTATCCACTTTCCATCCAGGTGCACAGAAAACACACTCCATATTAAATACCAGCTACATAGTGGACATAAATTTACACAAAGGTATTAAATTGTTTCTATTTGTAAAATTATTTTCAATGAGATCATAGATTCCTGGCTTAGACTGACTGTAAATTCACCATCCTGTGACTTGATTAAAATGCATTATGAAGGGAAGATGGCAGGAAGGCAGCCTGCATTTTCCAGGCAGAAAAAAAGCATCCAGCCTGCCCTGCTGAATGTCCTTTGAGCAGAGTCATTGCTTTAGCAGACGAATGCATCTTTGCTGCATGCTCAGATAAGCCCAGCTCCAGAATGCCACATTTTCCATTCCACATTTCCGTTTAAAATTCCTGTTTCATATGTTTTTCTGAGACCAGTTACTTGCAATCTGGATATTAATGCAAATATTTAAAGCTTAAGACAGAACCAGGAACAGCTAGCTCAAGAATTGATAAAGCATTAGAAAGCCTTTTATCTTCCCAAGTTACCATTTCACATTTGATTCAGCACAGTAAGTATTGGCCCATGGGCCGATATTTACCTTCTCATTAATGAAAAAAAGGACAGCAAGAGCAAACATCTGAAATAAGAGTCACACAAAAATGCAATTTTTAGTGAATGAGAACATTCCCCAGTGCTCAGCCACAGAGGACTGTGAGCACCAGAGAGGGCTGAGCTGAAGGTGACAGCTGCAGTGACCCCCAGGGACCAGTGGGACATGGGGAAGTGGGACTGGGCAGAAAAGCACACCAAATATATTCAAATTTTTGTGTGTGTATAGGCCTTATATGGGTATCTATATAAACTATCTGTATATACAGATCAGATCAAATCCAGGATTTCCCTTCACTTATACAGTATCAAAGTGTCCAGACCTCAGTGACCCACAGGAGGACACACAGACCCAGTATTGCCCTATACTCTCTCCATCTGATCTGATATTTACCTTAAAACCAAAGCACATGCATGGACCCTTTCCCAGGTATTTGTATCCCTCAGTTGTGATGGTGGGCATTGTTTGTTGCCATATGTGTAACTAATCTTCCTGGAATCTGTAAATATAATATTTCAGATTTATAAGAATTTCAAGAGGATATTCTTGTACTGTATTTTCTATTTCGCCCTCCCTTGCAGAGTTAATGGCAAAATGCCCTTAATGTCCCTTTATAGGGATAACCAGATATATGTACCATAGCAAATCTACCTCTAATAAAATGAAATGTTTGAATTGAATTAAATGAGATTCTGTTGATATCTTTAGCTGGAAAATCAACCTCTTTATTCTTAAATTGACCTATCCTTTAGTCTCTGAACACCTAATTGTTAATTCCCCAGTGTCTGCTAATAGGTTTCAAACCAAAGGAACATGAATGGTAATTGGAATCATTTAAACTCCTCCACATTGATTTCTTTTTTTTATGTCCTTACTGGCTTCTTGACCCTAACTGTGCCAATGCACTCTGTGTGTGTGTGTGTGTTCTGCAGATACCTGCACACACACATGTGCACTGGGATTTGTACACATAAATACACAAGACCACCTTGGAAATGGAAAAATCACTATGACATTCATTCAGCCAGTGCTACATTTCTGTTTGGTGAATTCTCCAGGTCTGTTAAAATAATGTCTAAATATTGTGTTTCCTTGGGAGTCAACACTTAAAAACCTGTCAGATTCCAGTCTTTACTGTCCTGTATGTGATTGTAGCATGACAGAGGCTGTGTTATAGGAAATGGGAAGCTGAGCTACTTGTGCTTATTCTGAGGGTGTGATTTGGGGTTGGTAGCATCTATAACAAGTACCCAACTCTGTACTTTAACTTCTTGTATTTTAACCCCTAGTGCCAAAAGGTCACTTGCTTCCAAGCTGTCACTAGCTCCAACAAGGAGCAATATCTTTGCCAGAGTCACTATCCCTCCCCCTTGGCCCAATAAGATCTTTCTAAATAAATCATTATAAAAATGACTTTAACATTCCAGTCATACCCATCTCCTCTGGTCTCAGTAGTGCCATCTAGGTGGAATTTATGCTCAGTGTAATAAATCCAGAGAGTTTCCTTCCTTGATTAATCCTCTGCCTGATATTTTGATTTGGTGTTAATTCTGTGTCTTAGTTGCAATGGAAGATGTAACCAGAGGTATGCATTCTATCACCATCTGCTGAAACCAGTTGGAGCAGTGTTCTTTATCTCTTCCATGACTCATCCTCATAACTCCAGGAGGGATATCCTCTGTTGAAAGGCCAGCTGTAAAAACCAGGTGGGGCAGTTTTCTTTCTCTTTTCCACCACCCACCCTCCATCCAGGAGATATGTTCTGTAAATGGGCCATGGAGTCTAACTGCAGGACATAGAATTACATCATCCCACTGTGATATGCTCCACCCAGGGGGAGGAGCCAAACATTCCTACTTGGATATAATCTGAGACTTGGAACAGCACAAGCAGCCTTTTTCCGCTGGATTCCCAGAGGAAGATCAGACACATCTACAAGACTACTGGACCTTCAGAAGAAAACTACACCCTTCTAGAGGATCATTGCTTCAACAGAACCACATCTGTTGCTCAGGAGGACTGCAGCCACCATTTAATTGGACTGCTACCAACACCCTGACCAACAGGATGTCAGGTTGTATTCTGACTCTGTCAGGGTGTTTTTTGTACTACTGCATTTTTATTTTAATTTTCCTAGTAAAGAACTGTTATTTCTATTCCCATACCTTTGCCAGAGAGCCCCTTAATTCCAAAATTATAGTAATTTGGAGGGAGAGGTTTACATTTTCCATTTCAAGGGAGGCTCCTGCCTTCCTTAGCAGACACCTGTCTTTTCAAACTGAGACATTCTTTAAATCCTGCTGTTTTGTCACTGCAGGGTGACCACAGGGCCAGTAATAAACAAGCCTGTGCATTGGAGCTGCCCATGGGGGTGGCTGCCCATTCCTGTGCCCTGCTCATTGTGTCAGCCCTGGCACCACTGCCCTTCCCCAAACAACACTAGGTCAGGGATCCCACCACTACAGATGCTGTTTCTTCTCCCTTTCCAATAGTTGAAATGTTGCCTCCAAGACAGAGCTTGCAGTCTATTCTCTCCTCTGTTTATTCCCTGCAGAGCATATTTTAATTCCAATTTTAAATAGGCAGCTCTTCGCAGAAAGACAGAAATCATGTATGACAAAGGCTCCCAGCTACACTGGTACCTCTCAGACACACACACATGAGAAACAGTGGGTTTATCTCTGCACAGTGGTGCATGAGAAATATTTCTCTGCTCAAATGAAGAGATACAGCTAAAAACCAAAAGATATAAAAACAGTAGCACTTCTAACACCCAGTGAGATAATGACAGTGTCATTCATGCTCACAGATATATTGGAAGGATTTGAAAAAATCCTGCAATTTGTCTCTTCTTCTGACAAACAGGGTGCTCATCTTCAGTTGCTTGAGTAGTGCCATGCCTGTGGATCCAGACCTCAGCACCATGTGCAGAGGGCCAGTTACCCCAATGTGGTATTGCACCTTCAGAGTGAAAACAGCTTCTATTTCTTGCTGTAGAGCCCAATCAGCTGCAAAAACCTTAATTGTTCCAATTGGTCATCTTGGTGATAATTTCCAGAAGGCCTTTAAAAAAAGCACTCCTGAGCATAAATGTACATAAATGTACTCCATGTACAAACATGTGTTCTACAGATCCTGCCAGCCATGGCTCCAGCCATGAATCCAACATTAACTGAAGGTTCAAGCAATCCCTGTTCTAACTCCCCCTTTTTAAACGCTGATCTTATCACTGAAGCAAAACAGGATGGGACAAGTCAGTTCCCTGCAACTGTGTTCATGAGGCAGATGGATGGATGTCCTAGGGTCACTATATGATGCTTGTATCCCCAAACATGTGTTCTGTTTATGCTGGATATCAAATTCTGCACCTTTAAGACTGGTTCTGAGAGTGAAGAGGGAGAAAAAAAGAACACAGTTTGTTTTCAGAAACTGCACTTGCTGCCCCACATTTCTTCTCATGGAAAGCATTGTCTGCAGCAGGGACAGCAAGAGAGAGCTCTGCTTTGCTTTGAGTTAGTTTGTAATTAGCTGAGGCAGAGAAGTTCCCTGGACTGTGGCTTTTCTTTTTCTTGGAACTGATCAGCCTGCTCTGGACTGAAAAGCCAGAACACCAGGAGCTCACAGCTGTGGCCCAGCAGGGCCAGGACGCTGCATCCCAGAACTGGAGGGGCTGCCAGGAGACTGAGCGAGCTGAGCTGCTCCCCACAAAAGGACTGTCTGAATTTGCCATCTCTTCACAACAGCAAGAGGTTTCATTTTTTAAAATATTATTCTTTTTTTTTTATGCTTGTGAATACTTTGCTTGTTAAATAAACAGTTTTTTTCCACTTTTCTCCAAGGAAATATTTTCCTGAACCATTTAGGGGAGGGGCCACTTGAATTTTGCTTTCTAGAGGGACCCCTTAGAAAGTTTCCTCCCAAATTTGCCCTAAACCAGGACAATGGATCATTGCTGCTTAGTCATTTCTGGGCAAAACTTTGTTATAAATCTTGCAGAGCAATGAGGAGAGAACAGCTTTCAGACAGGGATTTTCACATCTCTTCAGCCACACTTAGCAGCCTGTGAGGTGAGAAAATAGACATATTTTAAACTGATCCCAGACCATGGGCTTCAGGATATATATTTTTCTTAGGAAATCACAAAATCATTGAATGGTTTGGGTTGGAAGGGTCATTAAAGATCAGCTTCTTCCACACCCTGCCGTGGGCAGGGACGCCTTCCACAATCCCAGGTTGCTCCAAACCCTGCCCAACCTGGCCTTGGACACTTCCAGGGATGGGGCAGCCACAGCTTCTCTGGGCAACCTGGTTCTGGGCCTCACCACCCTCACAGGGAAGAATTTTTTTCTCCATATCTAACTTCTGTCTGTCAGTTTGAAGCCATTCCCCCTTGTCCTGTCACTACATGTCCTTTTAAAAAAAAAAAAAATGCAGTTATGGTTCTCTGGTGGATCTGAGATCCTGGTCTGGTCTCGTTTCTCCTCTCCTGGTGCCATCAGCAGCCCCGATCTGGCCCAGTGTGTTCATGTATCATCCAGATAATTCTGACACCAAACCAAAGGTGAGTTCTGTCCCATAGCAGAGCCACACATAATATATGGTGCATCACACTTTGGAGGATAAAATCTTGATCCCCATTGGTTTTAACTAAAAATACTGAGTGAGTCTCCTGCAACATATAGAATTAGTTCTTGTAGGTCTGCTGCCAAAATCTTTCTGTAATCAAACAATGTTTAAAGTAACCAAATTAGTGTCTCCATCACTGGAAGGACTTACTGAAAATAGGAACATTTTTATGCACTCAGTTTGGTCTCACTCAAAGCATGTTGGATAATTTTTATCAGGTGATCAGCAGTCAGTAATATTTTGATGCTCTGATGCTACTGACATAAAGACATCACAAAAAGCACACTGTACAATTTTTATCTTGAGAAAATCTAATGCAGTATGCCACTTTAAATTTTAGTTATGTGGCCTTACATCATAAAGAACAGTAGGTATTTTGCTCTGCATAGCAGAAGAAATCTTCCAGGTACAAGCTTCCCCAGTTGCACTTCACTCTTACTTTTTTAAATACAGCGTTATAAGACAAATATTATTAGCAGAAAGAGCTTTAAAATCTTGAAAGTTTAGACTCTTGTGGAACACAGCAGTCCCTACAGACACTAAGCATCACCAGGACGAAAAGCAGAACAGACCTTCCTTGCCGTGTCAACAAGTAATTTAAATCCTTGTTGAAAATCTGCACGATTACATTATGAGGGAAAGTATCTGAGGAAGTAAATACTCTCTGATTTCCCCTGGTACAAGGGCACGCTGCCTGTGAATTGCTGAGACATTTCAAAATCACTTTGCAATTCAGGCAGGAGCTGATGAACATCCCATGACATGTAATGAGGAAAAAAAAAAAAAAATCACCAATTTGAGAGCTGGAAAAACTTCTGGTGGGAAAATGGGCTTTTCCTGTTATCTTACAAATGATCCCTCACAATGAGAGAGTTAAAGAAGATGGCCCAGGATACACATGCAGCTCGTGGCAATGCCCTTCTGTTGCTGAGAGATTATCTACATCAAACAAAAAATATTAAAGTAACGATTCCCTGAACTCCAGGGAGGAACACTCCATCTCACTTTACTTGGAAAGAGAAATCTTCTCTTATTTCATAGCTCAATTATAGAGAGTGGTCAGAGACACATTGGTGAGGAGGACAGAGGGAAAGGAAGGGAAAGGTCACAGTGCCCATGGGATGGGATTGAAGGGTTTTTCCAGTTGGGTATTTTGTCACAGACCTTCCTTTCTGCTCATAATGAGAGAAAATAAAATTGTGGCTGACCAGTTAATACTGCTGGGGCAGGGATACTGTTACAGAAATAAAATCTGGTCGATCAAAAAAAACCCAAAAAAACCTAACCTGATGGCCAACTAAAACCTAATACCTACTGGTATTGTTGTCAAAAACAGTTATTAGAGGTAAAATGAAATGGAGATTTATGTTGTTAATCACTTTGCTAACTGCCCTTCACTCTTCTACAGGGGCGCATCAATAATGCTCCTTGCAAAAGTCACAAGAAAGCAGCTAACCTTACCTGAATCATCATTTTCTGTGTGTTAGCTGCTCTTAGTATAAGAAAATTAAATTAAATTGAATTAAGTACAAACTTCTAACACAGCAGGATAAGAATCAATTTTGCTTTAAAACGATTACACAAACCTGGAGCTGAGCTTACATAAGCAAAACTATTACCAAGTTTTGCACTTTTCCTTCTCAGCCCCACCCCCTTTGAGGATTTGTGGCTCCCTGCCCCACTCACAGTCCCATGGCTGGGACAGGGTGATGGTCCCTGGGGTGCCTGGGGTGCCCAGAGTACCAGGGACAGCCACAGATCTGCCCAGGAAACTTGGAAGCCTTCATGCAAAGACATTTCTGAAGCCAAACATATGAAACAAATTTTGCTTCCAAGGGTTATGGTCAATCAAGGAATGAGGGTTTACCAGGAGCCCAGCACGTCCATTCTGCACTCAAAGAAATATCTTGACATGAAACAGCCACAAGAAAATACAGATTTTAGAAATTGTCTCAAGCTAACCTATGTTTTTAAATGCAACTTTTTTAGTAGATAATTCACACACAATAAGTAAGATAGGATTTGTCAAACAAATTGTGCACTCAACAGAAGATGCTGAAGAGCTTTCACAGGTTACCAAGTCGTTTTTTAGGCTCAGGATGCCTTCTGAATATTTCTCTAAGCTGCCAGCTTTCCAAGCAGCTGTCCTAGAGCATCGTCCCACTAGATGAGAGATTAAATTACCCAGCATGTTTAGATAATAAGTGCTGGGATCATTTATATGAAACAAACAAGACAAATATTTAAACAAATAAACAGTCTATGGCTTTATGAAAAGATGATGACTGTATAATGAATTCTTACCAGGCACTGCAAATTCCTGCATGGTTTAAGCCCATGTTTTCATAGTGTGATGTCTTTAAAAAGAGGAGAAAAAGTACTGGGGGCAAGGCTGAGATTGTCTTTCATGATGTCAGTGCCTTGGCACTGCAAGCAGCCAGGATGACTGGATGGGTAACTGGGTAGGCTCCTACCCTGTTCCTCAGCATTGTCCAGGCACCTGCAGCCCACATTGCTCACCAGAAGGGAAAAGCTTCCCACATCCTGAAGGGCTCAGATGCTGAAACACACCCAGCATTACAACCAGAACATATCCTCTCCTACCTTTCACTTTCTCAACCTCCTGAAATACTGGGATTAATGACTTTGCAAAGTCTGCCCAAGCACTCTCCTCTAAAAATCCCACTTGAAGACTCCCCTTTTCCTCAGCTACTTCCATATGACCCAGTCACAGGGACAGTAAGCCCCGTTTTGATCAGAAATTCTTCATATTAATAATGCCATACGTTACACTTGACAGCCTCTAACTGATTCTCTGACTTCTGTGGGGCAAAAACTTCTGGCAGTGTTATCAGCTTTTCCTTTTTGATTAACTGCTCTGACTGGCAGTGAAATCCCCAGCAGAAGTGGATGCTCCTGGGGGAATTTTTCAAAGGTTAGATCCTCTCATGCTGATGCAACGTTTTTGTCATTATTCCAGAAGACAGATTAATCACTTAGGCCTATATCCTCATCACAGTAGGGAGAAAAAAAGTCAGTCAGGTGCTTAAAAAAGGTTTCAGCATTTAAATACACTTCACAAGTTCAGTCCCTGGTAATCAAGCACTGGAAGAGTGAGAACAGTGAAGGGGGGAAATGAGACAAAGGAACAGACATTCATTACAAGGCCAAAGAGAATGAAGCAATATGGCATCAGGAATGGAAAAGCTCACTGGTGAGAGGTAGGAGAGCATTTTTTTCTTAAGAAGGAGGTAGAGACTAGGACAGAGTACTGACCCTTGAAGTGCACTAAGAAAGCCATAACTCACAGCTTTTGAGGACACTGAAGCTAAAGCCTAAGTCACTCACAGATGGGTTCTATTTGTTATACTTACAAACAGGTCTGTAACTTTTCCAAAACACATAATTCCTATTGCCAAGGAAAAACACATGGGCCAAGAAAAAGTAATCAAATTGTCCAGTAACCTTGAATTTTCTCCATGACTTCACTCTATGCTTGAGGCCGAAATCTGTCCCGTGTAGTGAAACTTCACTGATTCAAACCTTAAGTAACATCCCTCAGATGGACAGGGAGGGAACAGATTCTGTTTGCCAAACACATCTCTCCACCCTAGGTTATCGTGTCCAAAAGGTGTTTGGCCTTCTCACCTCCTGCTGTCAAAGAGCAACCCATCCTTTCCTTCACTCCCTGCTCCAGATGGAGAGTCCACCTCCTTTCTCCAGTTCCCCTCCAACCCAGCTGTGGGACACGCTCAAGGTCTGCTGTGCAGAGCACCCCCAGCCCCTTTGGCTCTCTAAGGACAGCCCACTCCCCTAACAAGTTTATTTTTCATCATACTGAATGATGTCACCTCAGAAACTGCAAAAATATGTATTTTGGCAGGTAAAGTATATTTCCTTGTTGCTGAATCATGGTGGAGCTCATCTGTTCAAATCAGCTCCTGGGTTGTTTACATCCCTGTGACAGAGTCCTTTTCATCATGAAGTCAATATGAGGTTGATTATTATGGTTAAATGACTCAGCTCTTTAGGCAAGTCAGCCATCAGTTGCTGGAAAAGCCTGATGTTACTTCAGGCCTCCATGTGAATTCCAGATGAATGAGCAGAGCTGCTCTCACAGGGCTTGCAGGCTGCACTGGTTCAAGGCTGCACTGGTACAATTCCCTAAATACATTTGGCTGAAAAAACACATTCCAGTTCATGCACAAAAATTCTCAAGACAGCATCCTGTAATATCCTAAATTGCAGAATCATTAAGGTTGGAGAAGACCTCCATGATGTCCAGCCTTTGATCTGAAACTCCCATGTCCACTAAACCATACTGCAAAGTGTCCCATCTACAGAAAGAAAGAAAGAAAGAAAGAAAGAAAGAAAGAAAGAAAGAAAGAAAGAAAGAAAGAAAGAAAGAAAGAAAGAAAGAAAGAAAGACTCTTTATTGACACAGCTCAGAATGGCATTGCTGAGGAAAGAAGGATTTTGCACTGTTCTCACATATGTATGAAGACACAGAAGTGTAGTTGCCTTTGTAAAGTAACTAAAATCACAAGAAAAATGTTGGAACTTTGCTTAAATTCCAGTCTTTTAATTCTATCACATAACAAAGCTGACATGATTTGTCTTCTTTCCAGACATTAAAGCAGTAGCCAGCAATTTAAACCAAATCATTCCATACTTGTCAGATTAGTGTAAATCCTTTCCTAACATGCAGGACAGAACAAGCTTAAAATTAAAAAAAAAAAAAAAGAGTGGTTGTACAAAGCTGCACTTAGAGACTATATTTAGTGTTTAAAGGTCTGATACAGACTCTAATGAAATGTTCTTAATAACTTCATTAGATATTTCTTGGACTACAGAGAGACTGTGCAAAAATGGACACAAAAGAGCAGCTCAGCTGTCTCTGATGACTGCTCAGAACACACTGTCTGGAATATTATGGGAAAGTGTACATTTTAGGGGAATTGATAAATCTTTTCAATTTATAGATTATTTCCTAAAAAGAAGAACTTATCACATTCAATTGAAAATCAAAATCTTGGTACCTTTTCATCCAAAGAAATGAGAAAATGCATTTGCTCTTTATTCTGCAAATCTCCTTATTTCAGGAGACAGTACTTTTTAAGTGCTGCTGTACATTTGTCATGGTGAAGGCATTTCTTTTTCAGCTTCCCAAGTATATGCTCTTCTGCAGAAAAGCCTCTCCTATTGTCCTGCATATTTTGTACTGGGTACATGGGGAAATGCATTTCCACTGTTCCCTGAGGAACTGAAGGCATTTTATTTCAATAGTTAATCCTTTCCCTTCCTAAAGAACACTTTGTCCCTGTACAGGCTCTCACTCAAATATGGAGAATTTAGAGAGCAGAATCTGTCTGTCACCATGGTGAGAAAATTTCAAGCCAAGAGTTACCCTGTGTACAATGACACTTAGAGATTTAATCATAAAACACAGCCAAGTATTCAGACTAACCAATAATTTATTTGCTTAAAAATGTTCAAGAGAGATGCTGAATTTATTCTTGGCATTCCCCCACCAGATAATAGCTCATGTAAACATGGTATGCATAGTCAACATTCAAGCCTTAATATTTGGACTGTTAGTTACATAAATCATGCAATATTAGTGTTTTTCCTTCATGACATATGTAACTAAGCAACAAATCATGAATTCAAATATTAAATTTATTACATTCTGCCCTTTTCACAGCGATAAGTGATACAGAGATCTCAGTTCAGCAGGAAGTGATGGGTCATGCTGTCCTGAAGGCAGAGAATCAGAGAAAATTGTCAGTTCAAAATCCAAATGATGCTGCCTGTTCTGGATTAGAATTTACATAATGAGCATTATTGTCCTGGCAAGGTTCAATTTCTCAGTCATTCAAAAAAATCTATTCAAAATACCAAGAATAGAGTCCAGCCTGAATTTTGATGAAGATGCAAAAAGACCTACTTGACCATGGCTAACACTCACTGCAGGTTATAAATTAGCAGAACATCTAAAGAATTTGTAATAATTGCTGTAGTTAGCTGTGATCAAAATGGGATATGGTAATACAATGAGCTGGAAAAGCAGGGCAAAACTATGAGGTCCCTTCAAAAAGACTAGAAGAGGCATTTGTCATTTAAAACAAAAATTGAAGACTTCTAAGAGAAAAAATGGCAGAATAACCTTAGAGTAAGAGGTATTAAGGTACTAAAGAGAGTAACCTTTAAAGCCTACCTACAAAACAGATCCCTGAAGTCCTGAATCATAATAGAAGAGGGAAGGAATCATTGAAATACATGAACATCACCCCAGAAATTTCCCAGAGATGAGGGGGAGAGTAGAAGTTTCTTGCTAAACTATTCATTTGTGAACTTCTAAATAGCGTGGAGTGCAAGAGGAAAGAAGAAAAGGATAATAGGAGGGGAAATAAATCTCTTCTTTTAAATACATTTAGTGGAGTAGCGATAGGGGTAGGATTACACTCAATTTTATCTGAATGGATAACACAGGCCAGGATATTATCTGTAGTTTTCTTAAAATCTCCTCTGAAATACGGCTTTAACATTTCTTTCTGAAACTGCAGTTTGCTCCCTAGCTGTGCCATTCCCCACAACACTCCACTGCTCAGGTTCACCCTCAGGAAAATGGGCCTCATGGTACAGCACAGAATAAAAAGTAGTTTAATTCAAGGGAGAAACTGAACTAGTGAATAGGGTGGCAGGAGTCCTGAGCTGGTTAATTTGGGGGAAATTATATGAACCACTTGTGTAAAACTGCAGGGATCCATCAGTAACAGACATAAGCTGGAGCTGTTGTTGGCCAGGGAGGAGACAGAGAGGATTGCAGGAAGACCTACCTAAAAAATCAACTATTTGCTTTCACCTACTTTGTGCAGTCCTTGTGAAACTGAGAAACCCTTCACTGATTTGCAATAGCAGGTTGTAAGTGTAATCTTGCAAATCAGCACACCTCAAGTTTTCTAGCCCAGACAGGTTTACAACTCCTGGCTGCTCCAGCTTGCTGTCCTGGTCTGAAATCCAGCAGACCCACAGTCACAGGGATGCAGAAATGTGTGACCCAGTGGAATTTTTGAGCTCTTTGATTTGAATTTGCCACACATTCACTTCTGTGAATGCCCCCTGGCAGGGTTACACCTCCTGAATCTCTCACCTTGCTTCATGTTCACCTCCTGAAGTTGCTGCCCAGATACTGGACTGAGACTGTTTTATGCAATATAGTAACACATTGCCAAACATGGGATAGAGAAATAGATGAAGATTAGTTCTATTTTTCTGGCAAACTTCCTACTGGTGCTTAATTAACAATATTATAACAGTTAATCACTTGGTGACTCCTACCTCCACTTACTTTCTCAGTGACACAAGGGCATGCGACAGGGGTGAGTGGCTGTGCCGTGTCTGCTTGCAATAATCTGTCACTTCATGAAGGGCTGTAGTGCCATTAACTGGGTTAATTGGGTTCAGAATTGTTGCCAATCCAGACATCTGTGCTCAGCTGCTGACAGTCAAGAAGAAAAAAGGAGCTGAACACAAGTTCCTTGAAATCCTGAGGATGAGAAACTTGCCCCCAGACAGCTTTTACATCCCAAAGAATTCCTGCAGAGACAGAGGGTGTACAGAGCCCTCCTTTCTGGGAAGATGTTCCTAGTTTCAGAAGTTATCTCCAGAAACACAGTTTCCAGAATATGATCCCTTAATTTCTTGCGACAGATGTGGGAAATATTCTAGTTTAATAAGGCTAGAAATGTAAATGTGGTTTGGCAACGGGAAAATGCCAAGGGAATTATTTTAGCCAGCAAAACATTTATTTTCAATAATCTTCAATACTGAAGAAGTCTCAATTCCTCTGTAATGCCTTCCTCAGAAAAAAAGAAATGCTGGGAAGAAGAAGTTATTGCTTTCTGGCTTGGAGAGGAAGAAATGCTATCACCTTCTTCCCAGAGGAGGCAGGCATAGGCTGAGGAAGATTCAATAGCTGTGAGTAACAGAAGAGTTACAGGTGAATGGTAACTTAACATCATGAGTGCATTGAATTAGACAGCATTTCCTGAAAACTCACAACTAAAAAGATTTTTATGAGTGAAATTGAGAGGTTTGGGCTTTTTCTTTCCCCGTAGCTAAAATTTAATGTATAATTGTTCTCTGTGATTGAGAAATTGTGTTACAATTTAAATGAGGGTTTTGTTTGGGGTTTTTAATGTACGCTAGAGAGTGACACTGAGTTATTTCATGGGGTTAGTGATATAAGTGATATGAGCAGGTTGGTTGTCAGTATCAGCAGAAGATAAAGCAGAGCAGCATTTTTTAACTACAGAAGTTTCAGATGATGTAGTTAGCCAGAGCAGCTTATTAAATGTATAATAAGCTCAGAAAATTTACAAAAGGAATCGAAATTCCATAACATAGGGAAGCAAGGTCCCAAGTACCTGCATATTCCTGTAAGACTCTGAGGTGACATGAGATTATTATAAAATATTTAGTGAACAAAATTCTAATTGAACACGAGTAAAAAATAATTTAGGGCAGTGTGGTGTTCTGAGAATAATTTCAAAATTTGGCTTAACCACGCCAATCATTGTGGCACTGCCAAACCCCTGGAGTTGGAATCTGATTCTTGTCTTTCAATGCACACCATGTTTTCCAGTCACTAGAGTATCATCATTTGAATCTGTACATTGCTTCTGGAAATTTTTGGGGGGTTTTGTTATCTTTTATACTTTAATCCTCCAAGCATCAAAATATTACCAATTTAATCAGACCCTGCTTTGATTTCAGATAAAATCCTCCTGACTTTGCCCTGCAGACCTTTCTCTTTGCATGTATCCCAGAGAAATCTGAGCCCCCATGCCTCCAGCCTTCACCTTTCATTTGATGGGTTGCTACCAGTCTGCAATGTAAAATAATAATGATTTTGGCAATTCTTAAGCTATGGACTTCTACAAAATACATATGTTCACCTGCACTATCTTCCTACAAATACACTGCTTCCAGCAAAATCAGATTTTGCCTGGGTGGTATTTACATGGTGTGTCCCCAGAGCAATACAAATCTTCATCTCCAGAAAGTTCTATGTGCTGGTTAAATACAGGATGTGTGAGTGGGTGATGGAAATCTCAGCAGAGAGTGGAAGAAATTAAAAACAGCTGCAGCTAAGTGAGTGTTGTTGGGGAAGATTCATCAAGGGTATCAGCTGGAGGGGTTCTTGACATCAGGCAAGAGACTCCTCATTTCCACCAGATCACCAACATCTCCTTGCTTCTCCAGCCCAGCTTTACTTCTGCTGTTGAGTCCTGCTGCATTCTGGTCATGCTTTACCATTATAAAGTGAGTGCTGTTCTTGCCTCCCAAACTCCTCATGGCTCTTTGAGGGGACAAGATTCTACAGAGGATGGCAATGACCTTTGGGTTCTGCCATCCTCTGGGTAGGTGAATCATAGAATCATTAAGAATCACAGAATCACAGAACCACTTGGTTGGAAGAGACCTCCAAGATCAGTGAGTCCAACCCAGCCCTAAACACCTCAACTAAACCATGGCACCAAGTGCCACATCCAGTCCTTTTTTAAACACATCCAGAGATGGGGACTCCCCCACCTCCCCAGGCAGACCATTCAAGTATTTTATTATTCTTTCTGTGAAAATCTTTTTCCTAATATCCAACCTATATTTCCCTTGTCACTGCTTGAGAATGTGTCCAATTAACTTTGGAAAGGATTTCTGAGATCATCAAGTTCAACCTTTGAAGAAATACCACTTTGCCCACTAAACCATATCACAAATTGCCATCTCTACTTATTTTTGGGCACTTGCAGGAATGGTGACTCTCCTAGGGAGCTTGTTCTAATGCTTAATCAGTCTTTCAGTATAGAAATTTTTCCTAATATCCAGCCTGAACTGCCACTCCCAAATGACTGTTCTGAATCTTCTGCCAGCACAGGGGTCAGAGGCACACAGTCAACACAGTGTACCACCAAAGCTGTGGGAGCAGGGCATACAGGGCAGCACAGCACATGAGCAACAGGGGAAAATGAAACATGCACAGGGTATTAGCAAAACTTGGGCCTCTGCCTCCACTCCATTCCTTGAACCTCTTCAAAAATACCATCCCTAATGAAATTCCAGTGCTGAAATTGATGAGGGTCTGCAAGCAAAATGAAAACAGTACTTTAGCCAAGACTTCATAACATTGTGCTTATTAGGCAGTTTTCTGATTTGGGGACACAGCCTCTGTCTCAGAGGGTGTTTGAGCATTTTTTCTCCAATAGCAAGGAAAAAGTTTTTTCATTTGCTTTTTTGGAGAAACATATACAAGCTAGGCAAGAGGAAGGTGTCTGCTCATGTAAAATGTAGGAAGATATAATGGAAGTTTCACAATACCCTTTCAAAGTACCTTAATACACATCAGGCAGACTATTTCAGCTGCTGAATTCATTCCACATTTCCCTGCTTTCTGTTCAAAACTTGTGAAATATGGTGGTTTTATTATTAAGGTGCTGTCATTTATAGGTATGGCTTCAGTCATTCATTTAGCAAAAAATCTCTTTGTCCAGCCAAAGAGAATAATTTCATCTCTGTCCAGCTGGGGAATGTCTATTGATGCTGTCTGGCCGCAGCTGAAACTCGGGGCAGAGCGTGCCACTCATCTTTTACTTTCATCTTATTCCTTCCAACCCACAAACTTAAACAGATTATTTTAAATTAAACAACCTAAAGAGTTCTTTCATTGGCAGAAACTGGAAGAAAATCTTGCTTTTGCACAGAAGATATTATTCCAGAAGGAAAGCAGTAAAAAGAGACCTTTGCTATTCAATTATAGACCTGCTTACATGCCAACAAAGGTACTGCAAAATTCTGTCCTGGATTTCCATGGGAAAGGGGTGACTAAGTGCCTCAGGGTGCTGCAAATATAATATAGACTCCCTTGTTGGGGTCTTGAACTCAAGCCAGAACAGGTCTTACTGCAGTGAAATAAGAAGAGATTTTATCATAAAATACACACTATATCCTCTCCCTGGATTTATGGGGCATTTCAAAGAAATCTTACACATGCTGGATTGTAATGATGGTGAATTTTCATTGCCTTGCTCCAAATCCTCAGGTCTGCCAGCAAGAGCATCACAGGAACAAGAGACAGGCTTTGGCTTGCTTATCCAGAGAGTTTCTTTCCACAAACACTGCTGGACTACACACATTATTGAAAAAAAAATCCTACATTTGGTTTAAGCTGAAAAGAAAAAAAGAAAAAAGGGTTGATAATTTTGAGCGCCTTCTCGCTGCAAATTCTCTACTGAGGAAAAAGTACATTCAAAAAATAGTGAATTAGTTGGAAAGGGCAGATTCTGACCTGATAAAATTGGCGTGGCTATTTAGAGAGCAAGATTTCATTAGAGTTGCTATAGCAATTGGAACAGTTTGACAAAACCTAATGAAAGATTATGACAGAAATAGAGAAAGCTATAAGCTGTCAAAAGCTATAGGAACAGAAGCTTCACAAAACCCCTCTGGAAGTACCCTGATCTCCCTGGAAGATACCACACTCATTTCAAACACTTCTCCAGGGTATTCACTGAACACTGACAGCAATAGAAAACCAAGTGCCCTCTCCACTGCAGAGTTCCTCATGGATTTTCTTCTCTGAGAGGCACACTTAGTTATTAAGTGCTTTATTATATAAACGCACTTGGCACTTGTGTGGCACCACTCATCTCAGGGCACTGGGAAGCTCCTCCTGATGCTGCATTAACCTTATCCAAGAGGTATTAGATAATCCTGTGGCTGAGTAAGCTGAGCCAGAGGCATGAAAGGACTTCCAGGAATCAAGCAGGGAAGTCTATGATGGCCAGAGCTCCCAGAGCCCAGACAAACCCCATGGCACACGAGGTTGTAACATGAGCAGGGGGACCTGCAGAGCACCCCCACATGAGGTACCCCCATGGCAAGCAGTTGCTGCAAAATATCTTCTGGGTTCAGCTGAACTCCTGCTCACTGTGGTGCCTCTTCAAGGCAAAAAAACAAAGCTACTGTCTGGGGGGGCTATTCTCAATTCAAACTCTGCATGAGGCCAAAAGGGTTTTCAGGAGCTGTATAAATACACACACCCCGCCCCCCTTTATTCCAATATATAATTCCCAGCATAATTCCCTCACTGGGTTTTCCCTCAGGTCTGAGACTGAAAAAAAATTGCTTTCAGGTCAGTAGAGCAAATCTTAAACAATTCTCACCCAAAATAGCATGCACCCAGCCAGTCCATGCATCACAAGAGCAGGGAGGAAGGAGGGTTCCTGTCTCTCCTCCACCTCCCAGCCCCTTCCTTTTTCATCCTGCCCTTATGGTCAGAGCCCTCATTTCCAAAGGTACCTGCAGACCTGCAGACTTTTTAGCCAGCTCTCTGGGGGAGAGCAGCACTGATTTTAGGTTGTTGGACATGTTGAGTGGTGACACCTGGACTGACCTGCTCAATCACTGGGCAGAGTTTCATCATAGGATGGATCTTCAAATGACATATATTCACCAGCAGCAGGAGCTCAAAGAATTTTTTTTCTTTGTTAGAGATGTTTGAATAGTGTTTTTACAGGATAAAAATCAAAATCAACAACAAAACATGTCCTTTAAATTGTTTGACTGATATTAATGGAGTTAAATGAAAATATAATTTGATTCTGGGCTTTTTGAAGCTGCAAACCCCAGAAAAGTTCTCAAAGCCTCCTAGCATTGCCTAAGGATATTATAAATTATGACTTGAATTTTAAAGGAAATTTCTTCCCAATTTTGCCAGAACTGGGCAGTCAGATCCTGGGCCAGCCAAGCCCCATGGAGCCATGGGATATGGCCAGGACAAAGCAGTACAGCAGAGAACATGCAGGGCTTCACTCTGCTATAGGAAATTGCAGGTAAATCATGTTTTATGTTTTCCAAACATTTCTGCTAACAGCTCTATAAATTAATTTTCTCTATTCAGATGTATCAGTCTGATGGTGAGTGTTTGAAATGTGCCTAAACATCAAAACCATGTTTTTTGACATTAACTTTGTTACTGGCAGAAAAACTGCAAAATATTTAATGCATTGCAGGCCTTGATATGTTGAGGCAGTGTGCTAATTGTGCTGTGGTGGCTCTAATTCACTCCTGAAAAATTACCTTCAGACTGCTTTAGTCAGACAGCCACAAAAGCAGAGTGTTGGTTCTCTGGTGTGGGTGCAGAGGGCACAGGGAGCACAGTGCACTTAACTGTTAACTGATGGCTGTATTAAACCTCATTTAATCAGTGTTGCACTTGATGTCCCACTTGAACCTAAGCCATTAGCCAGGTGCAGTGGCTGTGCTGCATTGAAGTTTGTCAAGGGCCTGGAGTGACAAGGCAAGGGGTAATGGCTGCACAGTGACAGCAGGCACTGTTAGATGAGAGATTGGGAAGGAATCCTTCCCTGTGAGGCTGGGGAGGCTCTGGCACAGGGTGCCCAGAGAAGCTCTGGCTGCCCCATCCCTGGAGTGTCCAAGGCCAGGCTGGAGCAACCTGGGACAGTGGAAGGTGTCCCTGGCCATGACAGGGCATTGGAATTAGATAAGTTTTAAGGTCCTTTCCAGCCCAAACCATTCTCTGGTTGTATGTTTGCTTGCCCCAGACCCCGGACAAATATTGAGTTAGATTCAGATGCATGAGCTTTTAAATCTCCCTCCTGTAAGTTTTTCTGTTAACCCTAGTAATGCTGGTTATTTCTCTTTGTCATATCAGAAAGGTAATCCCCTATCAGGTTCAAATCCTCAGTCTAAATCCTGCACATGGCATTTCCACTTAGCATTCAGACTAAAGACTCAGCACTGATAGAGGCATTAGACATTTTACATTGCCATGGTTCATATTCCATTACATTTGAGTTCAGAAAGTGATTTTCTTTGCACACATTTGTGTTGCTGCCTTTCAGTTTCAGTGTAAGTTGATTAGTACTTGCACAAAGAGATGGGGAAAATGGCATTTCCCACCCAACACAAGCATATTTTGTATTCTTGAGCAGGAAATGGAGAAAAAATACACACTGTTTTTGCATTATTTATTCTGTTTCAGTAGCCACTGCAAGCACATGCAGGTGTGGGAGGGAGCTCCTACCATCTATTTATCTGTTTGTCTTGCAATTGGTCCAGCGTGGCTCATGAGTGAATGCCATTTCAGAAGTGACAACTGATAATTTCTGAGTTTCAAAACAAATCTGCTTTGTTCAAAAGGGAGGTGATAACCTTCAAAGAGGTCCATAATCTAATCATTTCTACAGAAAGAGACTTAATACATGCAAAAGCATGAACAAGCCCTAAAGATGAGAATACAAAATTATAGTGGTGTGCATATGGTGAGAGTTGTACGCTGATGATTTGCAACATTTTGTACAGAGAGATTACAGTTTGGTTATCAATTATAATATCCTCCTTTTCTGAATTAAAATTTTTGCACAATTATTACCAAGAAAAGAGAAAGATAATAACCACAGCACCTTCCAAACACTTGTCTTCAATTTCCTCCCTGCAGTCACTTGCCAGGGTTCTCTCTCTGCTTCCCTAACATTCACTCCTACACTTTCCATTTCTTTAGGGTCACTGTAGAGTAGCTGACTAAAATATGTTTGGCACAGTCTGGAGTAACAGGGGTTACAACATTAGATTGTCATTTTCTTAAAACTTAAAAACAGCCTAAAAATAAAAAGTAGCAGCATTTGGGAAAGTTTTCAACATATGGCTACATGAGCAAATTTTAAACATATGGGCCATCAAGTGCATTCAAGATGTGTTGAAGCCCATCTAGTGATACCCAGTCAGATATTATGTAAGATTTCATAAGATGAAGGACACAGATGCCTTTTTCAGTCTCATGACTACTCTATGGATACTTCATCTGCAGAAGAAATACTAGAATTCATCCTCACTTTAAGGGTATCCATTCATTTATTGCCTGCGAATTTGTACAATAAGAAATTCACCTTTGGGATTTCTCATCTTTGGTTCTTGTACAAAATAATATCCTTTTGCTGTTAAAGAAAGGAAAAAAAATGAAATATCAAAACATGTATTTAAAATATGTATTTAATTTCATTTCATACAGGACATGTAGGTGAGCTGGTTCATCAATCCTCTCTTGAAAATGAAAGCAATAGTAGTTATTGTTGATTATATTATCCCAGTAAGAGACAGAAATAAACCTGAATGAAGAAACTTAAATCATGACTTGCAATTTACTAAAACAAAACAGAATCAGGAAGAAATATATTCTATTTCTCCAGAAATATCCAATGTAAAAATTGCAACAGTGACAATTCATAACTATAAAGAAATAACTGATGATAGTAGATCTTTTGTGATGCCAAAAGTATTTTATAAATAGCTGGAACTTTTTTTTCCTCTAAGAATTAAAGGTCTTCCTGTTGTCTTAAGTATTAGAGTGAATAGAGAAAAATTTTTGCTTGAACAGTTGAACTAGTGGGTAGCTTGTAAGAGCCTAACCCTGCCTCCTTCATGTAATTTAATCCAAATAAAGATGTTCATCTTAACTTAGGCAACACATACTCACCAAGAGAGCTGCAAGCAGCCAGGCTAGAAGTGTCAATTCATTATCATTTGTAGGTTATTAATAACTAACTCAGAGAGGCTGCTTTGCCTTAATATTTCTGTTATTCACTTCAAAACAGAGAGATTTTCCCTTTTAGTGTCACTCCATTCCTCTCTCTTTCATTTTGCCTTTGTCCTAGGACTTGCCATCTGCACCTGGCAGCATCTCCTGCTGCAGTGGATGTTATCCTTGCCCTTCAGCTCAGCTCAGCTCCAAGTGCTCTCTATGATCACTTCAAAAATGTCAGCTATGGTGTTTATGTCAGCTCTAGTCATCCAAGGGAGGGAACAAAATTCTGAGTTTCTCCAGAAGCGCACTGAGATGCACTATTGGAAACCTAATTCTGCCCAGTAAAGACTCACAAACTGGTTCCAAAATCTGACTGTGGGAAGAGCAGTTGTAGACTCTTCCTCACTGGAGATACTGCAGTAGCACCTGGCTGCAATCCTGTGCAGTGTGCCCCAAGGAGGGCAGGGAGGTTGAACCAGATGAGGATGAACCTCTGTGGTCCCCTCTAACCTGGCCCATTCTGTTTTTCTGGGATTATGCCTCTCTGGGGTGGATAAAACTGTCTTCCCCTCCTGGACATCACAAAGAATACTGGAGGGGGATTGAGGGCAGTGACTAGGAATAGGGGTTTAAAAGAAAAATAAGAGAGAGAAAAGAAGACATTTTTAAAAGGAAACATCACCATGTTGGAAGGAACCTAGTGCTCCAGGGGTAGAAATCCCTCTGCAAGCACCTCCTGTATATTCACACCAGCCTTAGAAATGGAAGAATCTTTCAGAAAATAGCAATGCTATTTCTGCCAGGTTATCTTCCCCACGGAGAACAGCTGGGGCTCGATATACTTCACTGAGCTTTTGCTTTACAAGGTTCATTAACACTTACAGAGAGTGCATAAAAGTTTGTGTTTCACCTCTGACAACCTGCTCATGGGCATTGCTGGTCCCTGCCAGGGTGGGAAGAGGAAAGAGCTGGGCTGGCAGCTGAAGGCTCCTCAGTGCTCCCATGGAACAGGATGAACAGCACAGACAGACTGGGATGCACACGTGGGATCTCCAACACCACTCGTGAAGGACAAAGTGAATCCAGAGGTTGTCTTAAGACAAAGAGCAAAAGCAAAAAGTAAGCTGGACAGTGAGATAAACATTAGGCAACATTCAAAACAAATAAGGAGGGAGAAAGCATGAGAAGCAGCAGCACCTTTAAACAGATTGCCATGGTAGAAGCAATGTGCTGGGAGAAACAGAGTAAAGAACTGTTGGTCAGAGCCTCATTTAGCAGCAATATTATTCAGCCCATTCCTGAGCTCCAAGACCTTTTCTTTATCTTCAATTTTAAGCTATCTCTAAGGAATCTGGCTGGGCACCATGCCTCTGGCATTCCCATTTGCCTTCTGCCTGGGGACACAGCTGAAGCTCCTCCTTCATGGTACCATCAGCATCATCCCCAGTGGGAAGGTTTCATGTGTGCCAGATCCCTGCAGCCACAGTCCAGTTCTGGGCTTGTTCTGGGTCTTCTCTGTGTCACTAAAGGGCTTTGCTGGCCCAGCCCTTTCCTCACACACAGAGGGGCTGCTACTCATGTCCATGTCCAGTGTGCTACCCTTGTGAAAGAGATGAGCCCTGTTCTATCCCTTGCCCTTGAAAGCAATGAAATGCATTGTGCTCTCAGATTGAAATCTGAGCCTTGGCGAAATTTAAACTTGTTGGTTTTGTCTGCTTATTTAGCCTGTCGTTCTCTTATCCACTTACTGCCTTTTATCCTACCCACTGTGTGTGTGAGAGGGAGGCTTGGATGAAGGGCATTTACACAGGATCTGTCAGGCACATTTGAGCCCAGCCCCTCAGCATCCCCTGGCCAGCAGCTTTCAGGAGTCTCTGCAACATCCCCATCAGAGCCCTGGGCAAAGCCCAGCACAGGGGAACTCCCCTCTCCATCCCAGGCACTGAGTCCCTGGCTTGTGTCAACATGCAGTGGGAAGATTAATATCCAGAGTATATTAAGAGTAATGTGACAACTGTCAAAATCAGTGGCACAGCTCTTTCCCAGCAGATCTCTCCACTATGGAGAGGTTGAGAAAGAAAAGCAGAGGATGTGACCTTTAGTAGAGGAAATGATTTAGAAAGCCAGATTTAATTGAAGCCCTTAGAAGCCCTTAATTTTTGAGAAGTGGTCCACATTTTCCTAACACTGAAAACAAAGAGCTATGTAGTGAAAGCATGAAACATAAAACTCAAAAAAAAACACCTTGTAATATACAGTAAGTGCAAGTAGCTTTTGAGTTCATTGGAAAAGCAGAACCAGAATGATGTTTTTCTCCTGAAGCACCTTTTCCAGACTGCCTGATTGATCTGATAATTGTAATTTAAATAGCTACAGATTCTGAACATTACTGCAACTCACACCAAGTGATTTGAACACCACATGGTTCAAAAATAAATCTAAAATACTCACCTGAACTAAGGCAGTTTTGTTTGTGAAACCAAGCAAACAAAGCAAACACCTAAGGCAGGAAAGCCAGAGAGAGTTGGAGGATAAGAAAGACCTATTTGGCCTCAGGGTTTCCATGTTACAAAGTAGTTGTTAGCCAAATTAGAGATGGAACCTCTTTGGTTAAAGCATTTGATAGAGCTTTCACTTCTGGAGGCAGCAGTCCTGGCGAGACACATTGGCTTGCACAGCATTAGTTCCACACCATCCCTAGTACTGTCAAAATCAGGTTCTCATATTATTAGTTAGATTATTTAGATTAACGATTACACCTGAATGAGGAAGAAAAGCAAGGATGGCTACCCCAGCCTCTCCAAAACATTTGCCTGTCCATGCTGGAACCAGATTCTGGGTGTGACACAGCTGGATTTCACCCAGGGCACACTGCCCACAGCTGTCCTTTTTCTATTGTCACCTATATTCAGAGAAATTTATTCCTCATCACTCTATTACTACCACTTTTTGGACTTTTGGCACCTTGATGCAATGAATTTTTCCATGTGCCAATCAAGAGAGTGCCCAGCTTGGCTGTCCTCCAGCCTTCAACAAAACACAGAGGACTTTAATAAAAACCAACAGCCTTCAGCAAAACACCTCCTCCACAAACCCCCCAGTGATTCACTCTGCAGCAAACAGGCACTTAGAACACAAACACAAACAAAAACATTTATGGCAGGACAAACCACATTCCTTATTCTTTGAATGTGCTTCATATTATAAATCACCCATGAAGGTGATAAATGTGCACTTAAAACCAACTACATACACTTTTCAACAGAGCTGTTCAGCATAACAAAGCTGCCAGAGGGCAGCTGAGCTAAAATAAGTGTATTGCTCTTATTGGCTTTTTTGTGGTCTAGATGAGTGTACAGCAGGCAGATTTACCAACCCTCCATGTGATTTCTGCTTTACCCTGCAAAGTCTTCCTGCCACGTTGACCTGAGGAGGTGCAGAGGGCAAAGGGCTGGGAGGTGCCAGGCAGGTACATCCCAGCAGGGACAGTGGTGGGATGGGGGTTGTGTCTGGCACACTGACTGGCTCCAGTTAGTGACACTTGTCATTCTGTCACACCAACTCCCTTCCTAATACCTACATCTCATTATCTGAAAGGCTACGTTTTACAGGCAAGATCATTATCTGCTTTTGTCAGCTGCTGTTTGATTTCTGTGTTCTGTTCCAGCAAGGTTTTTCTTATAACAATGACTTTGCTAATGGACATCCCTCCACGCTGCCCATTTATAACACCTTTCCTAGGTGTTCCCTATTATACCTCCCAGATGAGATGTGACACTCACAACAAACATTATTGAATTAAACCTCAGCTGTAAAGCAAGCAAGCCTTATTATACTAAATTTTACAGTTGGGTAAACTTACATACTGGAGACATTTAAATGGCTTTTCACAGTATTATAGAAGGAGTCAGTGAAAGCAGAGAGCCTAGAAAAGTCCAGCTCTCAGTCACTCGCTGCAGGCCCCTCTTTGAGGAAACAAAATTATTAAGCATGTGTTTAATGTTAAGCTTATGAACAAGGGGGCATTAACTCATTACAAGTCTTCCTTCCTTCAGCATGCCAAAAACCTGCTGCCATCCAGCAACAACAAGATATTAATCACACCTTCCACCATCTCCATGGTCAGAAGGCAGCAGTGATTTATCACTTTGCAATAGAAGGATGTGACATTCACAGCTTGTGACACAAAGTGGAAGAAAAGCACTTTGGGTCAAGGGACATTTGAAGCCCATTTGACCCCAAAACTTATAGGAAAGCTACAGTAAAGCAAGAAAAGTGATAAAAAGTGATGCTGCTGTCAGAAGCAGGATGGAGTATTTTGCAAAATTCACAAGTCCCTTATAGGGATGCCAGTCATCCCAGGGTGTGCTTTCCTTTAGAAGCATCAGTCTCCAAAGATGAGGTAACTGGTGTAGACAGCCACAGAGTCAGCCACACAGAGGTGAGCTGTCCATGGTGGCCTTTGTCCTCCCACCAGCCAGGGCATGTGGAGCCCAGCCTGAACCTGCAGCAGAGGACACAGACTCACCTCCATACTGCTCACAATACCAGCCTATTAAACCCCCAATATTTACATTTTTATCCTTTATTGGTTACTTGACTGTTTGCAAACAGGTACATTTTCCCTTCTCAGTGCCCAATTTTCACCCCCTTCGTTTCATTCCACAATGCTGCCATTGCCTTTTTCATATCTCAGGTCACAGAAACTGCAATTACCTCACAAACACTGGATTGCCATTGTTGGCAGAATGAAGCAAAAGGAGCTGGTGGTGAGAAAATGTTTTATTCAGTAATATCCAAGGCAAACCAGTAACTCCAGAGAGAATTGCACTAAGTGCAAGTGCTGCAATGGAGAGAGGAGGGGCCTTGTGGTGTAATAGGTGATTTTAAGGGTTTGGAGGGCAGAGCCTGGTTAGCAAATCGGCTGAGGAAAACAGTCTGCAGTGAAAAACTAAACAGAAATTAGTGCAAATCCAAGAAACTGAGTCATTACTGTTTTTGGAAGCTCCTTGAGTTTGGAAATTGCTTTCAACTTAACCTGGAATTTGCCATCAAACAACACACAAGGAGCTCTGCTCTCACACCTCATTTTAGCAATAATTAATAACTTGAGCAATCAGGGAAAAAAAGAACTAAGTTAACACTAAGAGAAGGAAGGCCAATGTACACGTGGGAGTGGTTCTGTGTGGCTGAGAGACAAGACTTTAAAAGAGGGGGTGCAAAAGGATCTAAGCAGGGAACCTTAAGTCAAAGCTTGAGCAAAAATAGGCTGGAGTTCAAATTGAAGTTAAAATTTATTGAAGTCTAAGCTGGAGTCTAAGTTGAAGTGGCTAAAGTAAGGGTAAAAAGGAGTTCAAGTCAGGATTGAAATTATTGAAGCCATTGAAGTTATATATTATTCTCACAGTAGTGTTAAATTCTTGTTACAGCTCAAGAAGGCCACAGCCCTAAACAGTCACATCTTTAAGCAAGAATTTTCCCACAAACTACAGATAGTCTATTGTTGGCATTATTTTGGCAGCCTTTACAAAACCATGTAGTTTCAGAGATCTTGATAGTTACATATGCAGTTCTTTTCTTAGTTCTGTTTCATATCTGTGGTCACCCTACACCACAGCCTGTACCCAACCAAGGCCAAGATGTTTCGATCCACCAGCTCCACTGTTCCCCCCACTCCATCTCTCATCTGTTCTCCCACAGAGAGAATACCAGGTCTGATTAGGAAGGGGGTTTGGATTACCAAATCCCCAAATCATCCTTCAAGGCATCCCCTCCACACCAGGCCCCAAGGCAAACTCTTGTCTGTAAAACCCTCAAAAAGATGTTGTGGCCCAGGAGCAGCATTTCTCCCCCTCCAGCTCTAGCTTGTTTCTTCCCCCCCTCACCCTGCTCTACCTTACTTTTTCTGTCCTAATTGAGGCTTTTATTCTTCCAACGGAAAAAGAAAAGGGCAAGACAAATCCTGGCTGCCTTCCAAGAAGCTCTAGTCATTTCAACTTCATCCTGAGATTTAGACCCTAAAATGAGTTATAAATAGACTGATTTTACACTGCTTAATGGAGGCTTGTACAATGCAGACTGGGGATTTCAGGTCTCCTGCCAGATGGGACACATTTCATAACTTGGGGAAAATTCATTTGAGATTCCTTATCAGTAAATTCAAGGTGCCCACAAGCCAGAGTCCTCTCACTCCAGCAAAAGCCTAAAATCCATTCACTAACCTTTAGGGAGGGAGGGAGCAAGGAGAAACCAGGTCATGGTGATAACTTTGGGCCTCTGCAGATGGGCTGTGGTGAGCTCCCCTTTTTTAACTAAATCCAGATGTAGATGGATAAAGGATTCTGATGCAAACACCAGCTCAGGGCTTGAGCTCCCCCTTCTCTTTCCATAACTCTACCTGAGCTGAGTCTAACATGTCCAAGATTTTGTCACAGAACGGGACCATGTGGGATAAGCAAGGACACTACAATGCTTTAAAGAGAGCTGCATCTTTTGTCTGAAGCATTCAGCATTCCCAAAAACTTCTGCCAGATCTGCAGTACTAGGACTTCAGAAATAATCACTAAGTTATTGAGCCAAGGACAGCTGCCCATCAGGCAGGACTGGCTCCTTTTCTCCCTGTTTCAGCAGCAGATGAGAAAGGACAAGCACCAGCACATTCTTTGCTCACCAAAACACCCAGGTAGAACTCTCCTTCCTCACTCCAGATGATATTGCATCCCACAAAGAAGTTGTGATATTAAAAACTTCCTCAATGCATATCACACAGAGGTACAGGAATGAGCTGTGTTTTATCACATGAACTTAACAGCCAGAAAAATCCAGCATGTGTCGGTACCTCTGCAATTTCATGCACTCCCTGGTTTCCACAGCATATGGTCTGATGGTGCTATTCCATTTGCTTTCCCTGGGAGAGCAGTTTGAAATGGAGAGAAATAGCATGGTACATTTGAGTTTATGGGGTATCAAAAGGGCTATAGTGGATGGTAATCAAGGCACCAAAGTGAATTATTTATAGTGCAATTGCGCTTTCTTCTAAGCTACCCTTCAGACAGGTCAGGCCTTGGACACTCACGTTAAGGTCTTGTTAAATCCAAATAAGATAAGGTTGTAAAACTCAATGCAGATACACCAGTTTTATATTAATTCATGTTCAAGTAAAATTCCTTCGAAGTAGTACTCTGAGAATGACATTACTTGGTTCTTGGGTTAGAGGCACAGACACATTTTACATAAACCTCCCTTCATCTAATTTTTATTGCCTTTTTTGGGTAATATTTCCTGGTGTATCATGACCTCTATATTTTCAAAATGATGGGACAAACCAGACTTCTTTCCTTGTACAGTAGGACTGAATAGAAGAGTCTGCCTGGGGATGTTGTTGAGCTCAGGTACCAACTAGGTCCATGAAAACCTTATTTGCACAGAAAAATGGCACCAGTTCTGCACTGCAGAGCGCTGCAGTGATTTGCTGCATCACTTTTATGTTGTGGTGACGTAGTCCTTGTGGTCTGCAGGAAAAGACATTAGCCTTCCCAGCCTGGAACTGAAGTTTTTAGCTACAGGAGTTCTCCCCAAAGAGATGTAAAACCCAGACACTGCACAGCATCCTGCAGAGCCTTCTTTTTTTCCAGGTACAGTTTGCCCTAGTGTGATGAAAGAAAAAACAAAAGCTAAAAAACTAAGGAATTAATCAGAGCTCTCTGTGATAAAGGTACTACAGAGAAGAGAACAGAAGCACAGTCAGGATACAATTCTCCAGGAAACACAAATATTAAGGACCTACCTCTTAATCCGCATTTTCTATCCAATTATGGCTCCTAACAACTTGTCTTGCAGCCTGCAGGCAGGTGTTTCAGGTCCTTTCTTTGGGGTGCAGTTTCATGATTAGAAGAGGAGAGATTGCATGGTCAGATTTTGGAGCAGGGCTGGAAATCACAGAATCACAGCCTGATTTGGGTTGGAAGGCACATTAAAACTCATCCAGTTCCAACCCACTGCCATGGGCAGGGACACCTTTCACTGAACCAGGTTTCTCCAAGCCCCCTCCAGCACAGCTTTGAACCTTTCCAGGGATGGGGCAGCCACAGCTTCTCTGGGCAACACCCCTCTTACAGGGCAGAATATCCAATCTAAATCTAAACCTCTCAGTTTGCAGCCATTCCCCCCTGTCCTGTCACTCCATGCCTTTATAAAACATCCCTCTCCAGACTCCCTCCCCACCTGTGCATTCTCAGCTCAGCAGATGGGAGCAGAACTTTGGTCACCTGGGCTCTGGGGCTGGGGGAAGGTGGCTCCCAGTGCTCCCAGTGCCGTGCACTCCTCCCTGCCTTGGCCAAAAGCAAGCAGAGCAGAAACACTGTCTCAGCAGAAAACTAATGGGTACATATTTTTATGAGACTCAATAGCTCTTTAATTGATTTTATTGCTATTTATGGCATTTGCATAATGATGTGAGTCAATATGAAGAGAGTGAAGCAGGAGGTTATAAAAAGCATTCCAGTCTTGTTCTCAGGGAGCTGAGTCCAATCCCTGCATTTTAACATTTCAGTTTTCTTAATTTTGGTAACGTAGCTGTTTTGCATAACCTTCTGAAGGAAGGAGCAGCATTCTGACAACATGGTGACTATCAATAGCATCTGATTGTGCTACCTTGGAAACACCTGATATCAAGTAATTGAATTAAATCTCTAAGTACAGGATTTTTAAGCCCCCAGTTTTCAAACAAAGAAATCAAATGTACATGGTTAAATCCCTCCACCAATGATTTCTCAATCAAGCCCACAATCTTACTTACTTAGTAGTCAGAGAAGAGATACCCCTTGTTGAGACCAGCTCATTGCATTGCCCCTTTTTCCCTTTTTCCACCTTGAGGTGGTGTCACTGTCTCACTCAAGACAAGCCATGTGCCTTCACTGCAGCTCAAGCTGTCCAAAGCACAAGTGAAAGGTGATTCACAGGAAGGACAATATTGTGACTCCAATGCAATCAAAGGTCTTGTTAGCTGTAATTCCATAGATTAAGGACTTTTTATGCTGAATCAATACAATGGGGGTCCATTTGAATGGAAGATTTTTAGGTAATAAATATCGGATTATCATCATTATTAGAGGGTTTTGTCACAGCAGTTGAGATCTATAACTGCATTAAAAGTGGTGCTCAGTAAACAAAGTTTGGCCAGCTTCATTCAAAATGCCTGTACATATGGGAGCAGTGCCCACAGACACCTCATCCAAGAGTATTTTCTATCTTGGCAAAAAACAAACACTTCTACAGGGATCAGTTTCCCTCACATATTCCAATCTACTGGCTTCATTCCATTTACTATCAACAGAACTAAGCCAGGGGATTTTTCTTGTTCTCTTAATGGACTCCAACAAAGTGAACCATTGGAATAAGAATTCCAATTATAAAAACACGATTTTAAAAAGCTGTAATTAACACTTGTTAACAAACTTTTGAAAACAATTAGGATACCGTTTAGCAGAAAACATTACATTGTTACTGTTATTATTGTTATTATTATTATTATTATTATTATTATTATTATGCTGTAGTATAATTACTAGAGGCTCCTGCTTCTCTGGGGATAGAGCTCTGAGCAATCTGATCTAGTGGAAGGTGTCAGTGCCTTTGGCAGGAGGGCTGGAGCTGCATGATCTTGAAGGCACCTTTCAATACAAAACCATTCCATAATTCTAGGATAGCTAAAATGACATACAAAAAAGCAATCAGTGGTTTGCTCTAATAGCAAAATAACCCATTCTCACTTTGCTTGGCCCTGCAATGGCACCAGCTGTGCAGCAAGAAGCTGTCCAAAACCATAAAGTGGGTCTCATGATGTCCATGGGTAAGAGAGAGGGCAGTGGGAGATCAGAGCCCTCCCTGAGGGAAGGGATGGGGAACAGCAGAGCCCAGCAGTGACCCATGGCTCCAGCAACCCCTTGGAGAACTGCCAGGCAAAGCACGAACAGGACTGGAGCTGTGCAGTGAGGGTCACAGCTCAGCCATTCCTGCTCTTGCAGCTCCACATGATCAAACTCTTCCCCAAATACAGCTGCCATCCTAATTAATTACAGAAATTGAGTAAAGACCAGAACTAACACTGGTCAATACTCGGGCATTCCTTCAACTGACAGTCCAAAACCACTTTTAATTTAATAATCCTCACAGCAGCCGTGTGATCTGAATAGGTTCATTACACTCCTTTTACAGATGAAAAGGGCAGGGACAATAAAATAATGTCACAACTCCCCCCAAAGCCTAACTTCAGGTCACTGGCAAGGAAGGTAGCTGGGGTAAAAAGCAGAAACCCTGGCCAAGAGAGAGGGAAAATCCAACCCATAGATCTGAGATGGAGTATTTTTTCTCTCCTGCCTCTCAGAGGGCACAAGAGGCTCAAGTCACTACAGTTTATGCCACAATTGGGTGTGCATGTACTCTGCAAGATAAAATTGCATCTACAGATGGTCTAGACAAAAAAAAAACACTCAGCTAATTTTAGCTTAGACAGAATCTCATGTATGTATCTGGGGGGATAAAATTAGATCCACTTTACATACTTTCTAAATTATCAAGATCTTCCTCCACAAAGAAATATCAACCAAAACCTAATCTTGTGCTCAATACAAGGCAGTATTTAGGGTTGTTTTTTTCATGAAATATCACAAGTAACAAAAATCTGTCTGTTTTTGTACATCTACAGACACATTTAGACCTGAGTGTTTTGTCTATCTTATAAAATCCCATTATCACACAGCAATGTGCCCCTAGTACTCTTTATGGATTATTTTTCTGCTTTTTCAATTCTGTTAAATAATTAGTGGTAATTGTCCTAAGAAAATGGTTACCCAGCAATCCAGTACTGTCAGTAAGCAATTTGTGCTTTTGAGATGTTATTGCCTTCATGTTTGTGTCAGTGGTACCCAGAAGAGGACACCCAAAATGAATATAAGGGCTCATGGGATGGGAGCAACCTGGTCTAGGGGAAGGTGTCACTGCCCATGGCAGGGGGTTGGAATGAGATGCTCTTTAGGGTTCCTTCCAATCCAAACCATTCCGTGATTCCATGATTCTATAAAACTGTTATTTTCAAGTCTGAGCCTTGGAGAAAAAAACAAAAAAGTAATGTTTAAGGCTATCAGGTCTTTATGCCATTCCATACAGTGCAAGAAATTTTACAGGCTTACCTGTAACACCTCTCATTTGGGGTTATTACTTTTATTATGGGCAGGGATCTCCAGGTTCAGTCTCAGGAGTCAGCAGGTGTGACTGGCAAGTACAGCCTGTTTCACTCCAGACAAAAGGCAATTTGCATCTTTCACACAGTGGTGTGCAGAATAATGATCTTGTTTATAATATTCAGTACCTTTCATACGAAGGTCTTTGGAAAAAAANAAAAAAAAAAAAACCAGACCAAAACCCAAACCATTTTAAGTTCTTTACAAACAGTAACTCTTAAAATGTGTGGGACATTTTACCTTCCAGAGAGTAAAAAGCTGATTTGATGCCTTCAGACAAAGCTTCAAAAGGTGATGGTGTCTTTGCTTTTATGATAAGTCATGAGGCCTCATTGTGACTCATGCTCCCAGGATGATTTTTTAAAGAATAAATATTTTATTATTTATTAATTAATATTTATTAATTACTCCATACTATCAGTTACTTCATTACCTCTTTTTCCAGGTTTAGAGACTCTCTACTGCACACAACACTGTTTAAGGGGTTACTAAAACATAATTACTGGTACTTACAAAGCCTGGATGTTGAGCACTGCCATGTACTACTCTAATTTATGTTTTGACCCTTCAGTTCTTCAGAGATGAAAATCAAAACCTTCAAAATCACCTGCATAAATTACTGTCTTTATAATAAAAATATGACTAATATAATTCTAGTCAATTCTGAATATTCTGAAGAATTGCTAAAGGCACCGCTTCTGGATAAAAATAAATGTTCAAACAATTTCATACTTGAGCATAGGGATATCTCTGTGATGCATCATCCTCGTTCCATATAATCATGAAGTGAAACTAAATTGTATTTTAAAAGACCTTTTTCTTATTTCTCGTGTTTATATAAGTCTCATCACTCATGCATGCACGATCCCTGTAATTGCAGAAGTGGCATTGTACTATTGCTGTTCTGACAATTCTAAGCAATTTTTCATTCTTAGAGAGTTTGGTTGGGGTTTTTTGGAGGGGGCAGGTGGGGTACAAACTTAATAACACATTTTACATTGCTTTCAGCAGCATTCAAAATACTCAGAAACAAGTAAAAGGCAGAGCTCTCTCAGCACTGCATTCACCAAGGTGGAGATGCCAAGGTGGGAATGACACCTGGGGTAGGGACAGCCAGCTCTGTGGCCCAGCAGACCTCAGCCTGCTCAGAACTCTGAGCAAAGCCACTGCAGTGGTGATCAAGACAAGATCAGCCTCCCCTTTCACCCCCCAGATATAAGGAGGTAGCAAGGCCCTGAACTGCTGCCCTTGCACCCACTGAAACATCCTCACAACCCCAGGGCCAGCATGGAAGGGTATCAGGATCTGGGCATGGTGCCACCTGGATACAGTCACCCACCTAGCCAAGCCACCCATCTGGATTGGTATTACCAACAGGGAGCCCATCTGGCACAAAAAGTGGACATTATTTCATGGTGACAGGCATTTTACAGCTACATGTCCAATCTCTCTTTCAGCTTTCTGTAATATCTTATAAAAATAAATGAGTACTTTCTGTACAGGATCATATAAACACTCTCCAGTCTGTTTTTGTCTCCCTGAGAAGCTGGCAGGCTATATTTGCCTCTCAGTTACCTGGATAAACAGATTGCTAATATAACCAATGGATGTGATAAAATTCCTAAAGCAAAGTTTAACAAAAGGGTGAAATTATTTGAGCCAAACAATTCCCAATGTGCTACTCCTGATAGAAATATCTTCTGCCTCTTGCATTAGCATAAATGAAAAAACAAGTGCAACAAAAGCCCTTAAAAATACATTAAAAATAAAAAATTTGCATATCTTCAGAAATTACTTTCTCACTAGCATGAGCAATTTTGACCTCAGCATATGTTTGAGAAGTTCTGCTTCTCATTTTAGAAACTGCTCAGATCTAGGAACTCCTGTTTTAGCTGAAGTTTGATGTGCCAGATCAGTCCCCAGCTCACGCAGCATTAAGAGGGAGATTTGCAGAAGTATTTAGGTGCCTAAAAATTAAGACAGGCACCTCATGGGATTTGACATGAATGCAAATGAGGCTATTTTTGTCAACCTCTGTAAGAATTCATTTGGGGTTTGTGACAGCCAGTGGCACAAGTGACATCTGTGTCACAGTCCAGCCCCTGCCCTTGGCTGTGTGCTCATGTCCAGCAGTCTGTGTGTGTCCAGCTGGGCCTCTGGCCACATGGCTGGGGGGAAAAGTGGGAAAACATGAGTGTGGCCCTATCCAGCAGAGTCATCCATCTCTACAGGAGGTGACCAGAGAGGCCACGACCCCTGTAAAATAGAAACCCTTGAAGATGCACGTTGCACACACATGTATCAGCTACAGCAGGTACTTCACTCACAGAATCACAGAACAGTTTTGGTTGGAAGGGACCTTGAAGACCACCTCATTCCATCCCCCATGCCATGGGCAGGACACCTTCCACCAGGCCAGGTTGCTCAGAAGACCAGTTTGCTCCTCAATCTGTTCTGTGGTTTGATGACACATTAATCTCTTGACCAAATACTGGGTCTCCTTTCACTTCAGCCACAGACATGCAGACAGCTTTTAGCCAGTCAGGATGGAGAAGAATTTTGGCTTTATTTTCCATCATCCTTGACCTGCTACTTCACACTCCTGCCAGCCAGCACAGACTTCCTCTCTTGCACTGGGCATTACAGGAGACTCCAGTGAGGCCCACGACCTGAAATCCCACTGCAGCTTCATGTGTGAGTCAGCTCTAAGAAAAGCCTGTCCAAGTCTCCAGCACAAATTATGTCCTTGTGTGGCAAACATAACAATAATCACCACTTACTCATGGTCCCTTTATCACTTTGTGTAGCAACAAACCATAAACCCTCCACTGCCTTTCCACTCCAGCACATCAGCAGGCGTTGTCGATCAGAATCAGCTAAAAAGAATGAAATTTCACATGTATTAATCTTATTTATTTCTCACCAGATTTGTTCCTTGTGCCCAAACCCAATCTCACAATATCTGTTTGCTCTTAGGAAATGTCTGCATCTGCAACTCCAACCCCTTCTCCCTTTTCTAATTGGTGATAATGGGTCTGTGCCTAAGCCCAGGGTCTGTGCCCAAGCCCAGGGTCTGTGCCAAAAGACTCCGAGTTTGCATTGCAATCAGCTGGTCAAGGGATCTTTATTTCTGTTTTATCTTCCTCACAACGTGTGCCACAGTCTAGAGACAGAAGGAGCTCTGCATCCCAATCAGGGGCTGACACACAGCGCCTGTGTGTGGAGAATCCTGAGCACAGAAAGTAGGAACTGCTACGTGTGATTAACCTTCCCTTTCCCTACCCCACAGTCTCCACAGAGGCAGATTTGTACTTTCTTAATTTTAATTAATAAAATCAATATGCATGCACTCGCACATGTACCACTGCAAATTAGCTTTCAAGGAAAAAAAAAGGAAAAAGAAAAACCTGTGACACTCTTCCCCACAAATGAACTCTCGGAAAATACTTTCACTGGCTGGTGTTTCTCTGAACTTATGAGACCTCCCAAGATGTTTGGCTGAAATGTTCAAGTTCAACATGGACAGTTCAATTTCAGATTTATGTTTAGTAAATGTTCTGATATTTTCAGAGCTAAAAACAAGAGATCTCTAGATTATATTACAGGGCAGTATTAAAGTGAAAGCACAGTTTTTCTTAGCTCTTTTTTTTTTTTTCCCATTGCTGTGAGCATTCTGCAGGAAGGGGTTTTGTCCTTAGCTTAATAATATTTAATAAACCATAATGTCACTAATTTGCGTAGGCTTTTAATGAGGCTGGTCTGAAAAGATCTATTCCTTTATTCCTGCATTTTCTTAATGAAATGCCCTTTTTTCTCATCCCTTTGTCTTTGCTGGGGTCTGCTGTTCTGCTGTTCTTAGGCTTTTCAGCCTATTTGATAAGCTGCAACATAGACACTGCCAGATGAAATGTATGCTGCATTATCGCCTCCAATTAAGCAGCTGGGCTAAGTGACCTCACCAGGGAACAGAAGTCTCTTCAGATCACTCAACACACTGTTGCTACTCCCTTCTGCTTTAAATTTTCATTTCTTGGGCTGTATCAGGCAGTTGTAGGGACTTTACATGAGACAGAAATACTGCCATGGGTTATCCCAGCCACGCTGAGGAAACCCCTGCTATGCCACAGGTGCTTTTCCAGGGAATCCAGGCAACCAGAGTATCACAGATACCCTGGACACTCAGAGGGCCCTGCTCCAGACAGATCCCATGTCGTGATGCTTTCCCTGGGAAGAAGAAGGGCAGCCAAAGTGTAGCATCAAAGACAAGCATGTCTAAATCCTATGCTGACCCTAAATAATTCCTCCAGATGGGTAACCAGAGGTGAAGTGCTGTGGGACCCATGCTCAGCTCTGCCTTTTGCTGAGAGGAAGGAATCTTTTATAGCGACCTCAGGATCAGGAATGTACACCTCCAGTGAGACCTAGAGTCTTTCTTAGCAAATACCTGAATTGCTTTAAGCTAAGGACCCTCAGGGCTGTGCTCTGTGTGCTCCCACCTGGGGGAGCCCCTGAATGCACCTGAGCTGTGCTCCCCTGTCCTCGGGGATGACAGCACTGCCATCTGATCCCACATCTGATCCCTCTCCCACAGCCTGCAGCTTCCCTTCTTTAGTATTAACAGGGAGTTTAAATATTCCAGGGATTTTTATTTTTTTTTGTAAAATTTATAACATGCCAGTTAAAGTACTGTTCATGTTGAAAAGATGCCTCATCAAGGTTTCCTGGACTAAACACAACAATATAACAAACACTGGCCATTAATAATTAAGCTTAATTGAGAAAAAGTCCTCCCCTGTGTTATCTTTCATCAGGATGATGTGTTATTAGTTTATAGGTATATATTTCTTAGCTGAAGGCTTTTTTTGGGCAGCAATTTGGCCTTCACAATAATGAACTTTGCTGTATGTAAAGCCTCAGAAAAATAGCGGGTTTGAGAGAGGTTCGACAGTGAATGAATCTGATTTAGAGGAATTTCCTTTGCAATGAAATAATAAAATAGTGCCATCTGTTGGTCTGACAGCTCTGCCAGCATCACAGCTGAGAGTCAAGAACCCAAAACCACTGGCCACATCAACAGCTGGATTTAGCTCTGGTTATTGCTGTATCTGAAAGTCTTATTTTTTTCTGAAATCCACAGTAAATTCTGGGTTTAGTACACATGCAAAGGAAAGAATGTTTATCCTGGAGGTCAGGGCTCTGCTATTTGTTGTCCCTGCCATGGCCAGCTGCATCCATACTTACACCTTATACTTACACCTTATACTTACAGTTTTGCCCTGGGGTCTCACCTAACTGAGATTCCAGCTGTAAACCAAAAATGCAGATGCCATCAGCAGTCCTGCCCCTCCTTCCTCCACGCAAGGAAAGAGCTTTGGGGGATTTAAAACTGCTGATTTCCAGCCTCGGTTTGACAAATTGCCAGGATTAATTCTAGTGCAGGGCTCTGAAAATCAGGGGAGAGAATTTGAGCCTCAGCTACTTTTATATTCAATTGTAGACTGATTAAGGATAGTATTAGCTCAATAATCAACTACATAAAAGGGTTACATTCCCCCACAAAACATGCCATACCAGGATATTTTGCATTCCTCTCATAAGGATGAATGTAGCTTTTAATCAGTGTTTTTGTCTATACATCACCTTTTCCTTTCTGATCTCACAAATGAGAATTCTCCAATGCTTTCCTTTTATTCTGCAAAACTGACTTACTGGAACAATTTGGTAAATGTTTCATTGTGCTGAGAAAAGGACCCACCTTTCAGCTCTTTCTCCAGAAAAAAATGAAAATTACTCAATACCACTGCATCTCAAAATGTTATTTTTCTTTCCTAGGGCCATAGAGAAAACAATATTCTAGTTTTGTTCCAAATATCCAAAGTTATTTGACACAGAAAATATCATCCATGAGCCAGGACCCGGACATGTCCTGCAATTAAGATCTCGAGTTATTGACTTTCCATTGACATCAGAAGTCTATTAAATGCTGCCGTGGGCAATATGTATTTGACATTGTACAGGTGCACAACACACTGACAAAGCATCCAAATGAATGACAAAACCCCACAGAGCTGCACAAACCCCTCGGGCTACGAGAGCAGGACAAGGCTACATCTAGATTAGTCAGCAAAGGCTGCTGATGGGGAAAACCTTTGTTCACAGGCAAATGACATCTATTAAAAGGCTGCAAGATGTCAAACAAATACATATGTATTGAATTATAGAAATAAACATTTAGATAGAGCTTGAAGACGAAACAACAAGGACACAAGTCAACATGTACTCAGTAATTTCCACTGCTGGGCTCAGGAGACACACTATCATTCCATGGGGAAAACAGACAGGTTCCATCACAATATCACAACCCAAACTTCCCTTTTTATGAAAGCTTTTATTATGCTGTTTCTTCAGGCATCAGGGTTAGTTTGGCTTTTTGGTCGAGTGTTTTCTTTTTCCTTTTACACAGATAAGCCCATACAGGGAGTTTCCTCTGACCTTGGAGACATTACGAGTAGCTTAGCAATCATCTCGGATTTTATTCAGGCTTTAAAAGTGAGCAGGAGTGTTTGCACAGACTTCACTGGGATTCAGAGCCAGCTTCCGAAATGTTTTTCCTATAAAGACTCTAATGACATCGTGCTGGTTTTACTACTGCTACACTAAACCTTCTCACAAGTGACACCAGAATTTTCTGTCTGTAATGACTGTCATCTGCCAGCTCAACTCAATGCCTGATTATCTTGCTTAACTTTCACTTCCCAGCAATTAGCAAAAGCAATATTAAAACTCCTCCCAGGGCATTTACTTCCCAAAGACAAAAATTTGTTGCTTTAAAACCACTGGTAGCTTTTAAAAGAAGAGCAATCAGAGTAACTGCAAAAGGAAAGAGAGGAACCCTAGGCTGCAATGATAATTTAACCGTTCCAGGTACAGCAGTTTTATTTGTTCTTTGAAGAGAAAATGTTAAAAATTTCCATTTCTTTAAATATTTTTTAGAAGAAGCAGCATTTAAGAACCAGGTACACTAGATTAAATGCAAGACCTGGAATAAAATAATGAAGAACAGCTCTGTAAGCTCTACATCAGCTTTGTGCCATGGGATCTTTGTGTTTGACTCACCACCCATATGGATTTCAGGAGCATGAGCAAAAAAGGTGTTTCTTCTGGGGGATGAAAAAATCCCAGATAGAGATTAAACATTATTCTGTTGCATAGCAAATATTACCAGCCTGAGTGGAAAAGGAGTTTCCTGTGGATCCTGGCCATAAGGCAAGCAAATTCCCCACTCCTCACAACAGTTACTGCAATGTACAAGGACTGCATCCTCTGTCCAGGGCTTCTTCCTCTTGGAGTTTAGGAACTTCAATTCCTATTGGACTGGAAGTGTCCATGGCAGGTGGTTGAAACTTGGTGATCTGTATGGTCCCTTCCAACTCAAACCATTCCATATTCCTGTCCTTCCTCCAGCTGTTGAATGGGCAAAGTAAACAGATACGGCACCTTGGTGGAAGCTGGTCCTGGCTCCCATGTCCACTCCCCAGCAGCTGGCAAGTCCAAGTGTTCAGCATTCTCTTTTCACATTTCAAAGAGGCCACACATTCTTCCACAGCACTTTATATTCATGCTTATAGCCCTGACACAGTGATGGAGCTCTGCAATTCAGGCCCTGGTGTTCTTCGATCCCTTGCAATACACAAAACAGTGGTGTCGGCCTTAATGCTATTTCCAAGTGCTCGAGCTGCCTGTCACTGGCTTATTGATCTGAGGGATTCCAGCTGGCCACATATCATTTGCCCAGTGAAAAGCCTGGCTGGCTATTGACACTCCCCACATGCAGTCCTGGCAGCCAGCAGTGACAGAGCAGGAACCCCTGCCTGGCACACAGCTGCTCACAGGGCAGAACCAACCCCAAACCAAAGCCAGTGGCAGATCTGGGCTAACAGGCACTGTGGGGTGTCCCCTGCAGTCACTTTGCTTGTTTGGCAGGACTAGATGAAACATAATGACACCTCCAAGTCATTCATGTGTGCATTACTTGTGTAAACACCTGGTGCCAAACCACACAAACTGTGGCACTGAACTTCTTGATCTGCCAGTTCAGCCACCTGGGAAATAATAATTCAGATTTTAAAAAAATTTAACCTAGCACATTTCTAGTCCTCCCCATCTTTGCTGGACAGCAGTGGGTTCTCCAGCAAAGTCACTGCCCCTTGTGGATTGGCATGATGCCACACAGCATTCTCTTCCCTTGGAATAATAAATCCTGCAAATAAAACACACCCCAGAGCTACATGGCTGTGTTGCATGTTTAATGCCCCGTGAGGTCCAGCTCACATCTTCCAGGGTGACATTCATGCATTCAAACACCCAAGGCATCCAAGAGCAGGTGTCAACAGTGCCATCCCTCTTCCCAGGGCTCTCATCAGCACTGGACAACTCCCTCTGGCCACAGGTGACATTTCCACGTGGCAGGAAAGGGCACAGGTAACAGAAGCATCAGCTACTGAATCTCTTGGTTCATGTTTTCCCTGGGCTGGAGGAGAAAGCCATGATCAAATTGAGTCTTTTTAATTGGTAATTTCCAACTGACCATGTTTCTGCACCTCTGAAAACCCCTCCAAAGGCCTGGTTTTTGAACTGTATAATTTCCTGACAATTAAGTTACTTTTAATATCTGTTTTAGTCAGGAAAGTCTCTACAGCATAGCAAAAATTTTACAGCAAAGACAAAGCACTGTCCTCCTCATCCCGCTGCGAGGAGATCTGCACTGGAACAGCCTCCTCCAGAGACAAGGCAGCAGGAATCCAACAGCTTCCCAGCTTCTGCTGCTGCTTTCATTTTTAAAGCCTCCCTTTGCTGATGAAACAAGGTACTTGAACACCAGCAGATTTCTCCCACCCATTAGCAGCAGGGTGGTTCAATTAAGCCAGGGCAGAGGCGTGTCCCTGGTAAAGGGCACCGCCAAGGGAGCCCAGGTAAGGTCACAGCTTCACATCACACACCACTTCTGCATGTCCTTGGTTATTTATTTGTTTTTCTTGACGTGAAACATCTCATTAAAAAAAAAATACGGCCTTGTTTAGAAGTCACACCTGCAATTACATTTAATTACTACCACTGTAAAATGGATGGTGACTTCTACTAAATTTAATTACTTCCCTCTGCAGACAGTGAAGGCGAGTGGCCAAGGTGTCTCCCAGGTGAGTTGATAAGAGGCACAGTCAGGGCAGCCACATGATGACACAGGAGAGGGAAAGGACTCCACAGGAGATGACAATCTGTGCAGGGAGCACAAAGCCTGCCCAGGCACCACAGCACAAAGCTGCAGAGGCAAGAAGAGCTCACAGCATCCCACCATGAGAGAGCTGGGAAACCAACAACAAATCCACCTGAACAGCATCCATGAGGAACTGGGGGTGCTGCTGCTCCCCAAAACCTTTTTTACCTGCAGGAGCAGCCTGGGAAACCCATATAAAGCTCATAAAATTCATCTTATTCTACCCCTTGCCAAGGGCAGGGACACCTTCTACAATCCCAGGTTGTTCCAAGCCCCATCCAATCTGGCCTTGAATGCTCCCAGGGATGGGGCATCCACAGCTTCTCTGGACAACCTGTGCCAGGGCCTCTCCACCTGTGCAGGCAAGAATTCCTTCCTAGTGCCAAGTCCTTCATCACTCCTTTGGTCCTCCAGGCAGATGCCTACCACGAGACCTTCCCTTCCACCAGCTTCACTGCTAACACAGAAAATAAAATGAGAGAAAGGACTGGAGCCATCACACTGCAGCCAAGCATTAGTGGTGTATTTACCCAAAACCACACTACACTGAGATAAAGACAAGGTGTGCTCACAATCTTGGGCAAGCAGATCATGAAAGCCTCCATCAACCCTTGATATCCCAGAGAGAGTTTTTCCTAAGCAAAACACTGACACCTTCCTACAAGGGCCATCTCCCTCTGGAGCCATGAGTTTTGCCATGTAGTAGCATCCTGCTGAACACCCAACCAAGGTTCTGCTGCTCCAAGGGTTCCCAGGGTCATCACTCTGTGGAGTTGCTCAACCCAAGTCGTGTTTACATAAATGAGTTTGAATTTATAATAAACTTGATGGTGCCTAAATGATAGATATAAAAATAAGCCAGTTATGTGACACTCTGCTCTGATCCTAAAACAGATGTTTGAAGATATAAAATTATGTTGTGAGCTTTGAAATTGTACATACAATTACAACCTTCATCTTTATTGCTACTCCTAAGTGTTAAATGCAACTATGTCTACATTGGAACTTCACTTATTACAATATTTCTCCCTCTCTCCCAAACCAAGACTGACTTGCAGCACTGTGACACTGGTAATTATTCTCCTCCTCTGACAAATTCAAGGGAATGAACAGAAATCTTTGTGGAGCCCATTTAACATTTATCTTGTACAAACAACTTGGTTCTTCCTTCATTTCCAGGAGTGTTGGCTCTCTCAGACAAGTAGAAGTCTTCAGGGCAGTACCGTGGGGAAAGACATTGTGCTTTTCTGTTGATGGGTTGTGGGAATTCAGCATCAGGAGCCAGCAGCTCAGTGCTGACAAGAGCCAGGGGCAGGTTAAATCAATATGGGTCTTCATTTCCTTCACTATTTTTTTCAAGAATTCTTTTTATAGTTTGTGTTTTTAAGGTTTTCATAGCAACAAGAGCTGCTTTACATACCCTCCCCTCCACCAAAATGTCATCAGTTCATGTCATCACGTGCCTCCAGGACCTGGATCTTCAAGAAAGCTAAAAATACTGCAAATTCTGGGTCAAACCACAAGAGCTGATGCCACAGCCTGAAAGCACATAGCACAAACACCATAGACTTGAAGTGCTCCTCCTGAATTAAGGTTGGATGAGGAGAAATGCATTTACTCCATCTTCAAAAGTGCAGGAATTCAACCCAGAAGGAAGAATGGTGCAGGGACAGGTTTTAGTCCTCCTGGTGTTCAAACATGGTTTCTCCAGCACATTTTACCCCCTTAATAATTGATGAGTGGCTGAAAGCACTGACTGACCCTGCCTGCAGAGCCCTCCTGGCAAGTCCCCAGTGGTGGGGACAAGTCAGGCTGTGACCCTGCTGCTGCCAGGGCAGTTCTTGCCTTCTTCCTTATGGCAAAAAGGAAGCATGGTTCTCTCAGGGAACATCTCCTGGGCAAGAAATCTCTGTGGAGGGAGAGAGAATTCATCTCTCCTTTCATATTTACTTTGGAGAGACAATTCTCAGCTTCTCCATGAGCAAATACCACATGGCACTACTGCAGTCTAACAAGTGATTGTTAACTCTATCCAATAAAATCAGATTGAAACTGACTCCAGCAGATAATCAGAAAAAGCCTTGTCTGAGTGCCCCCAGGGAATACACTCAAGTTTAGGTCAGCACCTATTTGATGCACTGAGTGCAGCTTCAGAAGCCCTTGAGCATGGGGAATATGAAGCTCCATCAAAGCAGGGAGCCTCCACCACTCCAGCAGTGCCAGGTCTAACCCAAATGCTTGGACATGGAACGTGAGGATGGGAAATGATGCTGCATTTTGTGTGCTGGGTTTCCACCACCTGGAAAGAGAAGGTGAAAGAGAAGCCCAAAATCCAAGTAACTCATTAAGTGGATTGCTCACTAATGACATGGCTTCTCCTCCATTTGATTTTACACAAGGAATTGCTGGCTGCAGTCAGGCCATCCTGGCACTACACACCTCCCAACACAATCTGAGAGCTACTTGCTGCCTTCCCACACTGTCTTACCAGCTGCTGATGCTTCTGCCATGGGAAGAAATACTTCACAGTGGATGGAAAGCAGTGGAGAACAGGACACAGCTTCCCCACGGCAGGATAACGATCATGGATGAAAAGGGAACATCCAGGCACATGAAGGAGAAATCGGACCCAGGTACCAGACAGCCTTACTAAGTCCTAAATGCAAAGTAACCTGAGTTACTTTGCATTAACCTGAGTTACCAAAGTAACCTGCTGAGACCCACGTCCTCGTGCACCACATGGCTCCACATTGTCCCTACAGACACTGCCAAGGGCCCGGGGACAGCCCAGGGCTGGAGAGCAGCAGGGGAAGCCCCGAATGTCCCCAGTGCCACCACCGGGTGCTGGGTACTGGCTGAGCATCGCACCACAGCCCCTGCAAAGCCTGCACAGGTGCTCACCAAACCAGAGGCAATGCTGGCCTCTTGTGGCAGCTCTGGTCTTTCTCATTCTTTAAAAAGCAAGGACGTTTTCAGAAGTTAAAAAAAAAAGAAAAAAAAAAATTAAAAACCTTACCACGTTCCAGAAATTGCTGGAATTCAAAGATTCCCAGGAACAAAACCTGGCTTTGAACAAGGCTCTGAGAACAAGGTGGGGCTGGACACGGCTCTGATCAACCTGGCTGGTGGAAGCCATCCTTGCCCATGGCAGAGGGCTGGAATTGGGTGAGGGGGTAAGGTCCCTTCCCACCCAAATGATTCTGTGATTCTAAAACTGAAAAGCCCCACTGGGGCGAGTAAGATGATGAAGATAACACTCAACTCTTATCAAACCTGCAGCAGATTGCAGCCATATCCCCATGTACAGCACAGGGAAAGGGGCTGCATGGGAAGGAGGGGAGGGAAATGCCATTTGCACTGGGGGAGCGAAGGACAAGAAGCCAGCAATGAGCCCATTGCCAAGTGTCCTGTCCCTGAAAAAAAAGTCCTTTCCCATGAAATTCCCACATAGCTTAACATTTGTATGATCAGTACACAAATGGATGGAAAATGCAGTCAGAAGTGGCCACGCCAGCCAGGGCAGGGGGCCCAGCCCAGCTCCTGCTCCCCTTGCCCACCCCACCTGCAGCACCACGCTGGGGTAGCTGGGGCCACAGGCCCTCTGCAAATATGAGGGGGAAAAAGAGCATTTTCAACTCCGCGGCTGCACCCTCAGTGCCAACACACACCTCCATCTGTATGTGCTGCACAGTGCCATCCCCAGCAATCCCACCCTGTGCCTGAGAGCATTTTCCAAACACTCCTTGAGCTCTGCCAGGCTGGTGCTGTAGGCCTGGGAGGCCCCACACGCTGCCCATGGGCCTCAGGCTCTCTGGACTCTGAGCTGATGCTGAGGCAGCAGCCACAGGACCCGGGGAAAGATCACAGAATTACAGAATGGTCTGGGTGGTGAGGGACCTTTCAATATCATCTGGTCCAATCCCCCCCATTCCTGCCATGGGCAGGGGCACCTTCCACTACCCCAGATTGCTCCAAGCCCTGTCCTATCTAGCCTTGAACAGTCCCAGGGATGGGCCAGCCACAGCTGCTCTGGGCTACCTGAGCCAGGGCCTCACCACCCTCACAGGCAAGAATTTCTTCAGAAAATTGAAACCAATCCTGTCCTTCTTCAGATTAAAGCCATTCCCCCTTGTCCAGAGGCCCTCTCCAGCTCTCTTGGAGCCCTTTTATACACTGAAAGGGGCTCTAAGGCCTCCACAGATCCTTCTCTTCTTCAGTCTGAACAACTCCACTTGTCTGAGCCTGTTTTCACAGAAAAGGTGCTCCAGCCCTCTGAACATCACGTGTGTATTGTCCTCACTGTCCTCATTGTGAAGACACAACAAAATCACTCAGTGGTGGCTTCACTTTGATCCCAGGACAAGCATCACTCCCTCCAGGCTCTCCCCAGCTCTGTACCACCTCAACTCCATCCTCCACTGGTTGCCAGAAAACAGCTGCCAAAAACATTAATACATGTTGATTGTTTATTGATTCCAACATATTAATAGATTGGATAATAAACAGTACTTTTAAACATTCTCTTAACCAAAAATATAACAAATATTTACAATCACTCAGTAAAAATACAAAAAGCATACAGAGGCACTGTCTTTCTAAAAGACATAAGTGTAAGAGGTATCAAAAAATAGAAGACAAACATTGCTTGTTACAGAATACTTTACAATCACTGACTTGTGCAGTACAATTGCTATTGGAATATCATTACATCTGTGCAGTTTTGCCAATATGCTCACATATTTAGAATTTAATTAATACCAAGCTAAACTGCATTCCAGGTATATCAGAAATAAAGATAAAACAATAAAAAGCACAACAGAAGCAAAAGCTGGGTTGGGAATTCAAGATAGATTACCCTCTATACAAGCGTTCTAAAATATAATGTGTAAAGCTTTTCTAAAGAGAGAGTATCCCTTTTTTCTTTTCTTTTTGCAAAGGCAGTGGTAAGTTTATCCTTCAAATATTCCAATGTTTTATAAAAACTTAAATGACAGGGTTGTATTTCCACTGTTGCCTGCAGTAAAATTACTTGGGATGTGGTGAAAGAGGTGTTGGAACACCCCTGATGGCCACAGGCCCCTCTGCAAGTGGCATCACTGGCAGGTTCAGCCCCTGGGGACACCCTCTGCCTCCGCAGGTGCAGACAGCCCCCAGTGCACCCCATCCCCAGCAACGGCCTCTGACCACCTTCCAGTGAAGCACCACTCACCTGCCAGCACAGCATGTGCTGAGCTGCCAGGGACCTGTCAGGATCATCCAGTCCAACTCCTGGCCCTGCACAATCCCACCCTGTGCCTGAGAGCCTTGTCCAAACACTTTGTGAGCTCTGCCAGGCTGGTGCTGTGACCACTTCCCTGGGGAGCTGTTCCAGTGCCCAGCCACCCTCTGGGTGAAGAGCCTTTTCCTGATACCCAACCTAAACCTCCCCTGACACAATTTCAGGCCCTTCCTTCGCTGTCACTGGTCATGAGAGTGAAGAGATCAGTGCTGCCCCTCAGGAAGATGTTGTAGATTGCAATAAAGTCTCTCTCCCCTCAATCTCCTTTTCTCCAGGCTGAACACATCAAGTGCCCTCAGACACTCCCCATAAGGCTTTCCCCCTCCAGACCCTTCCCCATCCTCATGGCCTCCTTTCAATGCTCTCTAATAGTGTCATCTTTTCCATATCATGGTGCCCAAAAATCACACACAGGACTCAAGGTGAGGCCACACCTACAAACTTACCTGAGTAAAGGCAAAGGAAGAAGCCAGGAAAGCCCCACACTGCCCACTGTTGGCAAACACTCAAAATTTGTCTGCATTGCAAAGAACTGCAAACATCCACAGCCACTGTCTTTCCATTGTTTAGTGTACTTGGGAGATACTCAGAACCTGATGCTCAGAGGCTCAGTGATCTTTTTCCCCTTTCTGCAACTGGAGAGGCCAATTCAATTTTACCAAACTATACTGCTTTCTCAGGAATTATTTGGAAGTTTAGGATTTATAACCAAACTGTGTGCTTAAATCATAGAAATCTGAAATGCATCTTTCACCAACAAGTCAGGAGGAAACAAGGAGCAGGAAGTGAGCAAACCCAGGTATGGCAGTGGAAGAACACGACACGAGGCACCGTAACTGTTTATCAGCATCAGAACCCGAGTTACAGGAACCTAGCAGAGGTACAGAGTCAGGGATCTGTGGTCCAGAAGACATCACTTTAACAAAGCAGCGTACAGCAGGTCCTGACCACCATATTGCTTCTGTCTGAATTACCAAAAAAAGGGATAATGTCTCTTCAAACCCACACCAGACACTCTACATTTGGCTATTGGCCCCAATCAATGTGATCGGTTGAGTAAAAACAAACAAACAAACAAAAACCCCAGCAAGGAGCAGCAGAGAAGCCACACTGTGCGAGGCAGGAGTAGCAGGAGTTGCTCATCTGTCATCATTTATGCATGATTTATGTACACCAGCTGTGATGGCTATTAGGAAAATATGATTAGTGAGACTTTCACTCATTCCAGAACTTTTCAGTGTGTGCCAAGCTCCTGTGGAACAGACGGATGCTGTGGATGTGCAAACACCACCAAACACCATGTTTGGATGGGTGATTTATTCATCTGCTCTTGCTGACTGCCAGGAGAACCCAAGCCTGCTCCACACAGGGGCTTCCCTGCATCCTCAAAGGCAGCACTACTGGGTTTGGGGGTAAAAGAAAGCCACTTGAGTAACCCCTATCCCCTATACTTTTGTTCAACAGTCTGGAATAAGCTGCAGCTTCCCCCACCAAGGCCAAGGAACTGTGCAGTTCCATTCACCTGGCACAATGCAGATGATTTCTGATGGAACACAAACCCTGTTGTTTCCATGTAAAGTTAACAAACAACTACAGCTGACAGTGGGATGGCAGGACCTGGATTTACATCCCATAGGAATATCAGTTCAAGAGTTCTACTGTCAATATTGCATGTGCTGAAAACACTCACTCTACCCTGCATAGCTTTGACACATTAATCTTAAGTCATTAAGGCCCTTGCAGGTTCATTATAAGCATTAAGGCCTTGAGAAAGCAAAATGCATTTTTTATGCCATACCTCAAGTGGACTTGAATATATTTTTTCAACCACTTGCTTCTCTGATACTTGTGCCAAAAAATCATACAGCCAACCAGTGAGTTGTAAATTAGGCATCCTCTTCCTCAGCATCACTGTTCATTTACACTTCCCAATTCCAATCATGACAGGTACACTCCAGGCAATGCTGAACCTGGAACTGCTCTGAAGGCAGACACAGACTGGGTCATTCACATCCACCTGGCTGCATCAGCCCCTAGCTACTATGGAGAAAGCACATCAAAGGCTTTGGGTTGTTTTTGGTACTTGTGGCATTTTCCAAAAATGTTGCATTCACCTTGCACCCCTGCACACATATAGGTAAAAAAAAAACCCTTAAAGCTCTTCACAACTATGGATATAGAAATCAGTTTTGAGGCACTGTAAAAATGACAAACATCATCTTTCTAGCTTAGGCTGTAAACGTCACAACAAAGATTTACAATTGAATGTTTAAATACATATTCACACATTCATGTCTGATTTTAACACTAGATTGGGGTGTCATGTATGGAAGGAAGGAAAGAAAGGAAAGAAGGAAAAAGAAAGGAAAGGAGAAAGAAAGGAACCTGCAGGCCATTTCCAGTTCTACCCCTCTGCACTCTGGCTGGCTAAAAGTAAAATCAAAGAAGCAATTATTTTGACCACAGTCAAACTAGAGGATCATGGGTTAATACTGGCTGGCTGTAAGTCAAAACTCTCATTGACATCTACAACACCAGGATCTTTAACTAGGATTTTTTAAAAAATGCTTTGAGATCATCTGTATTTTCCAGATAAACACACAGGGTTTTTTAACCCATCATAAAATGCATTATGCTCTTCTATAATCAGCGTCATTTATTATTCAGTTTCACAAATTTTACGTGAAATATAGGTGATCTGTAATTCTTTTATTTTTTTTTCAAAGATAACCTTTGCACCTAAACCCTGTGCAACTCTGGGAAAAGGCCAGGATATGTGGGATGATCTTAAAAACCACAACACACAGCTGAGTTTTGAGTTTTAGAACATGCTTTGCATGTTGAACTCTGCAGGGCAAAACCTGTTAACACTCTTTTGGAAAAGCTTCCAAATGCTCCCCATAAGCTACAGCTTCCACATTTCCAACATTCCTTAATAGGGGAGGAGAGCACCAACCGTTGCCTTAGTTGGCTGGCAGCTAAAAAATTTCTAAAAATCCTTGGATAGGAGGTTTCTGCTGTGTCCATGTGGGAGGGGAACAGCAGGAGTGCTGGCTTGACAGACACTGCTCTGCAGGGCATTGGGCTCTATTGATATTAAATCTAAAATCTATAAATTTCTGCACCCGTTTCTACTTTTCTGTGTTTATTTCGAGAGCACAACAGTTGATGTGTAGCTAATTTGCTGTCACATTGACTAAACATTTATATTAGCCAACCAGAGCACTCCCAACACACATAAAGGAAACTCCCATTTAAAAATATTAAATTAATAAATTATCTTCAGATACTTCAGCAACATCCTTCGCTTTTGCTGACACTTTGATATAATTTTTTTTTTGAAGTTCATAAAATAACTCTCAGACTTCTAACGGTCATGTAGAAAATAACAACAATGGAAACTACCAAAGGATTATATGATATCATACAGAAAAATGCTCCCAAGTTTCAAGTGGTGGTGACAACTGGTCCTCCCCAATGCATGAAGCCCAGTCCATCCCTGGGTACCCATGCTGGTATCCAGGCAGTCAGCACATTCCTTGAAGAGGATTTTCTATCTCATGGGCAGAAATAGCATCTTAGGTGGTGGTGGCAGAGTGAAGGAAGGTGTAGAGAGGTGATCCAAGCCGTTCCATCTCATCCGTGACAGAGGCAAGGCCTGAGGTCAGTAGCAGCAAGTTGTCAGCAGTCACTAACAGAACCATGAGACCTTCTCCCACATGCCTTGTGTTGTGAGTGGTTTATATAAATAGCCCAAGGGTTAAACTGCTGACACTTGTTCATCTTCTGCAAAACAAGATAAGAAATAAGCAGTTATTCCACCAGTCCCCAACTTGGGCACACAGGGCACAGAGCAGCACCGAAGGGGGTGATCACAGTGAGTCTATGACAACTTCACCCCTTCAGCAGCATGTTTTCACTGCCTTTATCATCACTGATCACTACACATTCCATATCACCACTTATCAGATCCTCAGGCAACCACAGAATGGTTTGGGTTGGAAGGGACTTTATAAAGCATCTCATTCCAACTCCACGCCATAGGCAGGGACACCATCCAGGTTGCTCCAAGCCCCATCCAGCCTGGACTTGTGCACTTCCAGGGATGGGGCATCCACAGCTTCTGCAGTCTGAGGTATGATGGTCATACCATAAAGATATATAGCAAAACAGAAAATCCCAGATCCTCCAAAAATTACCAGCATGCAGCTCCCAGTATGCCAAAAGCTATGGATTTGGGAAAAAAAGCCAGCAAATTTCCATGCAGTGAGCATTTTATACCAAATAAAATTAACCAAGCACTTCAAAAATAGTAAAATAGGTGCCTCTAAAAGTGTACAGTTGAATTTAGCTTAGAAAAAATTGGATTAAGAATGTTTGAAGCAATGACTTCCTTATTTATACATCAAAAGCACAACAGAATTAATGCCAGGCAATTTTATGTTTACTGTAAGTTTGAACTGCACTACTAATATATATGTTAACTACTGCTTACACATTTTAAAGGGCCGAGATACAATCATTTTGCATCAGAAATTGTTTTAACCTAAATACAGGCTCATTTTAAATCAGACTGAAATGGAAGGAAATGATCACAACATTCTAATAAACAAACTAGTTCACCAGCAAAAGGTACAGAAGATCTCATTGGTGCACAGAAATCATAAGCAAATCAGCAGTTAAACAGTTAAGTGGAAATTCCCCTGACCCGAAGTTAGCTTTGACACAATATAAGAGCAGTCTACACCAGAAAATCCTCTCACATTTTGGTCACCCCATGCTTGGCAGTACTGGCTGTTGCTTCAAACAACATCATGAAAAATGAACTGGAAGAGACACTGTCAGGCCAAGTTAGGCAGAGAACACAGGTTTCATCAAATGCACTCTCCAGAAGAACAGAAATTCACTATTATTTTGTTCAATATTTTGCAACCCAATCTCCAAAAATATCTGCTGAGGCATAAGGCAGCTCAATGCCAGCACACCCGAATACAAATGAAGTAAGTTCACTCCACCAGATCCAAATTGCTCATTTTAGACCATCACCCTTATGTCAGCCAAACCACTGGGACACCAGTTAATCAATCCAGGGAGGCCAGAGTTTTCCCACATGTAGCCTGTCAGTGTCCCATCACTATTTAAGAGGGGACAGATTTGAAAAAAAAAAAAAAAACCCACAAAAACAAAAAAAAACCCCACAAACCAGTATCTACATGCTCTTAAGTGTCTCAGCTGTACTTTAGGAGATCTCATATGTATCTTTTTTGTATTTATTTATTTACATGTACTTTGAGTTTGTTTGGTACCAACATGCTTTTTTCTAAGGGGAAGGCATTCTCCTTTGCTTTAAACGTGTATGTACATGCACCCAGCTATGCATGACATACACAGCCACGCATGTGCACACAGCCACACGAACACAACCGTGGATTTCAGAGATTAATCCTCTTTTAATCTCCAAGAATATCCCAAGAGAAAGAGCAGAACATCGCTGTGAAGTGCACCCTGCACACCCCGCTCCCGAGCCAGGTGTTCACCTACCATCCTCTTCACTATCTGCGCCAGGCAAGGCTGCTACCCTGGGGCTGGACGGCTGCCGGCCGTGCCACTGAGGCATCCTCGAGGAGACACAGGCCGCCGGGTCACTACCGAGAGCAGCTGCTGGAAGTCTAGAGAGGTCACTGTGCAGCATCTTTGACCTCTGCACTGCCACACTATAGTCTGGAGGTTTGAGGTGTGGGTGGTGGGGCGATCCTTCTTTTATGTCCGCTAAAGAAATCCCCATGTATCCCGGAGGGGTGGGCGGTGGCTCCCTATACCTATCGTCCTTCTTAGGTGAGGTGACACAGTACACTGGGCACAAGAAATAAGCAATGGAAATGTTAAAGAAGAAAAAGAAAGGAAACAAAACGTTAAAAAATCATGAAATGTTACAATGGCAAAACAGAAACTGATAACAAAACGCAAATGCAGAAACACTGGTTATAATGACAGCAGCAGGTATTTATGCCTTCATTTCTGTTTTCTATTTATTTTAAGAAGTCGGAGTAGCAAAAGAATCTGGGAACTCCTTAGGTGAGATGTCAATTGAGTGGAAAGAGGACTCTAAGCCTGTCTGCATTCAGACTGCAATTAACACCTTTTATTACAGTCCCTGCTCCTGTGGCCCTGCTACACCAGGGGATGCTCTGGAGCTCTCTGGCAGGATGGAGAACCAGCACAGCCAAGTCTGATGCCACTGTTACAGGCTGGGAAACTGAAACAGAAGGAATTAAGGCAACCAGCCCAGAGTTACTTCGCACAGCATGCTGGTGTTTGACAGCAAGAACTGCTGGTTGACTTCCAACATCCATTTCATTGCCCAAAAGAGGTCAGTCGCTTAACACAAATTCATTATAATAAAATACCACCGTATCAACTGATGTGTATAAAGACATGAAACCACCTGGCTATGCCATAGGAAGAAAAAAATATCATCACTTAAAATTGACCCTACAAGGCAGACTGTGTATTGAGCCCACATTAATTATTTTACATTTTCAGAGTGAATAATGGCTTATCACACCCGTAATTTTGACTTCTTACTTTTTCCTCTTGGTTTTTGTTTTGTTTTCTTTTATACCCTTATCTTAAACTATGTTCTCTGTTCACAAGTGAGAAAAAAAACAGGAACAGTTATAGGAACAGCCTTTGGAAGGGCTGCATTATGCCTTATGCAGTCATTAGAAGGCAATAGTCAGTATTATTTATTTGCAATGTCCATGCCTCATAATTCATCTTCTCTCTTCCTGCCCTGTTCAACAATAGGTCAAGTCACAGAGGCTCTCAACCCAAAATTTAACTCTTCTTAGGTTGCCTCCCCTCCCTCCCACACCAGGTCTGGGGCTTATGTGCATGTTAAATTGGGCTTTTTTCCATGGACATGTTGCAACAGTAGTTTCAAAGCCAGGGTAATTTTTTTTAATCTCTTTGTTAAGTGAATTTGCATTCTTCCTGTGAATCCATTTTAAACATGCATGTTCTTTAGTTTCATGTATTTCAGCAGATGTAACAGTTTCTTATCTTAGCAGAATGTGAAGGGATCAAAAATAAAGGAGTATTTCTTATTGTGTTGTAGGTTTGTGCCATTCCAGGTTTTCGTATCAGGAACATAAGCTGGTTCATACCTGATGGTCTCAACTTATGCTTGGGCTGCCAGTAAAACCACCAAAACCAAATTCAGTCAGTCTGGGGTTTAGCAGATACACGTGGGTACAGGCAGAAATTTATACTACTGAATTACAGGATTTATTTTCATTTAACTAGCACTGAATGAGGCCTCTGTGGAAAAGCAGGGGAAGTGAGGAGGATCTGCCCTCCCCTGGAGGGATGGGGAAGGGCTGGGTCCTCACCTCACCTTCAGCCTTGGTTGGATTTGCAGGAGGAATGAGGGTGGGTATGTTCTCCTTCAAAGGAGAAAGCTTCAGGCTCCCTAGAGCTAACCTTTGGTCTACTGTAGTAATGCAAGAATAATGTGTCCCTTTGTCAAGTTCCAACTCATAGTATTTTACAAACAGTGAAATAAAGTGAAGAGATCTCTGGCATCCTGTGTGATGGAGAACAGCTAATGGAGTTGCATTTGCAAACCTCTAAGTATATCCACCCATATCAGATCTTTCCTTGAGCAGCCCCAGCACTCTGTGAATGCTCCTCACAGCCACATGGTGCAGAATGGAAAAGAACTAAAAGGAAGGGAAGTGCTGTCAGCAAAGACAGCACGTACTGAACAGTGAACATCTCCTAATACAGCTCAGATGCTCATGACAGCTCTCAAAGGCTGCAAGGGCAGAGCACAGGCACAGCAATGCAAATTTTGTGCAAGGCCCCTCCATGGTTTCTTTTCCAAAGGCAAGGAGGAACACAATCCAAGACCTCCGCCTTACATGCAATGTTTATTATTCAGGCAATTACCTTTCATAAAGCCCTCCAGCAATCCACTCAGTAATTAAATTGCATTTCAGCTGCACCCTTGCCTCATAGTCTTAGAAAGCTTTGCATTCCATGTTTTATCTTAACCCAGTTCCTTTAATTTTGGCTACTGAACTCACTAGAATGGGGAAAGAACATCTTGCTTGATAAAACTATGCATATTTCAAAGAACATTTTTATTTTTTTCCTCCTTTCATAAGTGGCCAAACTGCAGCTATATAATCAGATAAATGGCACCTTAAAATAGTAAAGACAGGAAAGGAATCTGCTTTGCCCTTGAGCTTTCAAAGCCCAAAGCCCTGTGGATGAAAGGTGCCCCAGCTCCAGAGAGGGAGGTAAGCTCCACACCACTCTGCAGTCATCCATTTCCCTCTGGGTTCCTAGGAAGTCTGCATTCCAAGGAATAAGGGATCACTGACCCTTGTCAGGAGAACATCTACAGTGATAAGCGCACCTCCAAAATCATTCAAAAAAGCAAAATAGGATACCTCAGAAAAGAAATGCCTGACATTTTCCTGAACAGAGTTTTCCTGCAGACCCATGAAGTGATGGGGAAGTGCACTTGCTTTATTATCTTGATATTCCTAATGCAAAAGAAGGTGGTGTGGAAACACACCGCGTAGGGCTACGATTACAACCACGTGTGAAGCTGAATTCAACATGCCAGGCAGCCCCAGACCTGTTGATGTCATTTCTTAACAACTTAGTACCAGAATGAAAACCAGATGCAGCAGCTTCCATGAGCTGTTGGCTCGGCTTACCTATCAGGCCTTTTTCTGTACTCGAAGTAACAGTTTTGTAAGTTGTATCAGCGCCTGCTTTAGAGTCCAAAACCTCGCTCTGCTCCGCCGTGGAGTTCTCCAGCCCCCGCCGCTTAATTGTCCCATAGTTTGTCTCGTAAGTGTCTGACAGGGAGCTGGAGGATGCCCAGCTCTGCCGAGACTGATCCAGCTCCACGCTGGCTTTCGACTGCCTGTTGGCTTTGGAAAAGGCTTCGGAATACAAATAACCCTCCTCAGAGTAACAGTTTGTGGGATCCACCTCAGCTATAGGTCCGTCCAGCTGGGTGTGACGGTAGGAACTGAGGAGATCCCAGCTCTTCTGGTTTGGGATATTCTGGAAATTGTCATGAGAACTACTTGAGCATGAAGTCCAGCTTCCCCGGCCGCTGTCTGCTGCCTCTACCATGATGTGCTCATGGGAGATCTCCTCGCTGCTCATGGAAGATGTGAATGCCATTCCTCTGATCAGAGCAGGCCTAGTGATGGACCAGCTACATTGGAATAGAACAGAAATTGGGATAAAAACACTTGTAAGCTTTTACAATACAAGTAATGCACTCAGAGCCAACTCTGGGTTCGTATCAGGTGAGCAGCATGCTCAAGGCAGGAGGGAGCACTGACAAGAGACATTGTTACTCCCAAATCATTACTGAGCCCAGCTGCAAGGAAGTTTTTCCCAAGGGAATAACAAGTTTGCAACATGTATTTCCAGGCTGCACCCCAGATCCCTGAGTCTGGCCCACAGAAGCTCTTCTCCACCTATCACAGCAACAGTGCCTGACAGAGAGCAAAGTGAGTAAATTACCTCTTACATTTATTCTGCTACCCTTCTTCTTTACATTTATAAATTAAAACAAAAATAAATATTTAGAATAAAATCAAACCCCTTCACTGGCAATAACATCAAGTTGTCTAGACAGAGTGGAAGCAGCTGAATTTCAAGAATATTTGGAAATATTGGGCATAAGTAACATTTGTGAGAACAATATGGAGGGACAGATTCTGAAAATCAGAGCCCAAAATTTCCTTTTTAAAATGTCTGCTGAAAGCTCTAATCACTCTAAATGCATAATTAAGGAGGGGAAAATAAAGCCCTGTTTGTATGAATTTAGAATACATGAAGATAGGATTGCTAGACATTATTCAAGTCTCCCAACTATTTCTGGGTGTGTTAACAAATGCATGGGCAGCACAACATTAAAATTCAACACCCTCCCTCAGCAGTTTACTGACATGTTGTGAAATCAAGAAACATTTCTTAGGTATGTGCAAGCAAGGGGTTTTTTTTTCTTCCTTTTCTATTTTGTAAATCCTAGGATAAAATCCACTTTCTTCCCTCGCAACCCATTGAAACTAAGGAATAAAGGAACAACCACAAAGCAAACTCCATGTGTATTATGCCTTCTAGAAAAGGAATTATTTTCTTTGATGAAGCACATCTTTAAATTCCCATTTTAATCGTAAGAAATAAACTGAATTACTCATTTCTTTCCATCCCTGGAAGTGTTCAAGGCCAGGCTGGATGGAGTTGGAAGCACCCTGATCCCTGCCCAGAGAATGGGGGTTGGATCAAGATGATCTTTAAGGTCTATTGCAACCCAAAGCATTCTATGATTCCGTGTGCTGGAAATACTAGAAATGTATGGAGCATCTCTCATTTAGCTAAATCCATGAGGAGAGACAATGCTATCCCAAGATATATTAGGAGATATTACATCCTATGGATCAAGTGCTACATCTAGCAGAAAAATACATAAACTTCCAGGTCAAAGCATCATTTCAGCATAAATTCTTACTGCACTAAAGTAACAAGACCTCTTGTGTGGAAACTGTCAAAAGACAGTGGCAGAAAGCTCCCAGTCTGCCTAAGCAACAAATGATAATTAGAAAAATCCTTAAAAATCACATTAGAGCATGTTAAGTGACTGACACTGCTGACTCAGAGAGAATTGATCACATCCTGTTGTTCCTTTGCTGTCTCTCACCATGGCACTAATTTGCTAAGTGTCAGCCTGGCTTTTAACAAGCTCCCAGTCTCCTGCAAGAAATATCCAGCTAAACCCCACCGATGGGAACAAGCTGTTGTCTCCCCAAGTGATACTGTAAGCTTCTTATGGAAACAGGCTCACACACAGCAGCCAGTGCTCCAGCTTCCAGCAAAAGCTTAAAAACCACAGAGGAGTGCACAACTGCATCCTGGCCAAAGCTTCCTCACCCCCTCTGACACCAGAACACCAAACCCCACCAGAAGCAGCTGCACCTTACCCCGGGCAGGGCTGGCTGTAATCTGTCAGTGCCTGAGGATGCTCCTTTCTCTCTGCCCCTCCTGAATCCACCATGAGGGACTGGGACAAACTCCTCTCGTCCTGCAGTGCTGCTGACATGGAGTCCACAGAGCAGTTGCTCACGATGCTGGACCGGGAGGAAATCTCACTGTGACTGGAGTCCGAGAAGTTGTCGGATTTAGTGGAAGGTATGAGGGCGTAGCCTAAGCACAGGAGAGGAGAGGAGAATGTCTTGATCAATACAGACAACCAAGTATTGGCACACACATTACAGCAAGAATATTAAGAAGAAAACCAACCATATCCTGTTTGAACACCATCAGTCCACTGAGGATCTTAGGGTACTGAAGCTTTTAGCATCTATCAGCATCTAGCACTGGTTCACTAATGCAGGTCCAGGGACCTGCAACTCCACAGCTCTCCAGAGCAGGAGCTTTAACCTACACAGCCAGAATCAGCACCCTACTGCATCAGCACTGGGTGGGCAGATCAGGTCCTGCCAATTCTGCAGGCACTGACTCCTTCAGTATAAATGCAGCACACTTCCCACCATCCCTCTGCCATACTGCCTTGCAAGGCTCAAAAAAAGATTCTGGCAGCGGAGGAGGAGATGCTGACTAAGGTAATAGACAGCTATTAGCACTCAGGGATTAGCCATATGATCCATTTCACTTTTATGATCTGCTCCAAAACTAAGAGAAGGCAGCAAAGGCAGGAAGCACAACCTTGCCAGGAGGAGCTGGACCAGACTCCAGTGCTGTGGCCACAGAAGGGGAACAAGTGAAGATCCCACCAGATTCAGGGCAAAATGTATAATGCTTTCTTTCTCTTTTTTTTTTTTTTTTTTTTTTCTGCTTGCCTTATCCTCAAATAACTTCTTTCAGACACAAATAAGGTATACACCCCTATATATCTAACACCTCAGCCAGGCTTTTTTTTTCCTAAATTTCTGCACATGTGCCTTGTAGCAGGACTGCCACATATATCTACATTGATTAGGTGAAGAAGTGAAATGAGAAGGCAGTGTAAAGGACAGTGATACACACAACCTAATACAGAAGACTGCTGCCTTGAAGTGAATAAACAACACAGAGATGATACAATATGGCATGTAGAGACACTGGCATACAGCCACTGAGCATAAAGCTCCTAATTTGAGATTTCATAGCTTAACTTTGATTATTGCTGTAAGATTTTAAGAGCAAATATGACCAGTAAATACCAGTATTATCAAACTATAGAACTGAACCTTAAAACATAATTAAGAGCAGCCTTTTTAAGATTAAATTCCAGTTGCCTTTCATTTGGCAATATCTAGTATTTCATATTCTTTATATTTTTAAGGGACTCTTAATTGATACAACTGTACTGCACTAAGAAACATCCTCACAGTGTTCCAACTATTTGGAGAAGAAAGGGGCTCCTCTTCATTAAAGAAATGAATAACATCATCTGAAAGCTGGGCCATAAAGTAACAGCACATGTTTATGAACAGACTAAATGTAAGTATTTGCTGGGCTGAGGACAGCAGAAGGTGTGATCAATGGAATACACACCACTGCTGGAAGTGAGCATTCCACTGACACCATATCAGGGACTGTTTAATTAACAAATGTTGCAGAACTTACTGTTTCATTGGCATCTGTGACACACTAAATAACTGAACTGACACTGTACCTGTTCCTTGATTTTCTAAACTTCACATTATTGTCTTCACTGCACTGTAAGGGTGATTAGCTATAAAGAACTGACACAAACATCTGGAAGGGAAGCACATCAAACATCTTAAACATGTAAATGGATAATGCTGAAGTAACTTAGATAAACTCAGGATAACGGACACAACACGGACATCAGTCTTCCTGCTAAAAATACATTATAGTGTCTTCCTCCTTCTTCTAGGTCTTGTGCATAGGCAGTAGGATGTGTACACACTGCTGTTACTACAGATACTTGCTGTACTCAGAGTATCAATGTCCTTGTCCTTTTGGTATTCGCTGCTTTCTAAGGCACCAGTGGGCTCTGCTTCCTTTTTCACAGTAAAAGCTGTTCTTTCCCTGGAGAAGCTTCTTTCCCTAAGTCTTCTAAACCAGAATCCCTTTATTTTTGTAGGTTCATGCTCAGCTTCTGCCTTTCTACTCTCTTCCTCTCTTCCCCTCCTTGCACTTTTCTCAGAACTCTCTCCAGCTTGGCAAATCATCCGAATTTGCTTTTGTAAGTAAGCCCCACCTATTCCATAGCTGCGCTGTCCACTGTTCTTGTTGCTGGTTTCACTGGCCAGTGATGAGGAAGAGCCAGAGAGATTCATCTGACTGCAGTTATCCGACCTTTGGATGTTCCCAACTACAATGAAGTAGACACAGACAGATGTTGACAGATGATGAGGTAAGTAACAAATAACATCCTAACTGAATAAATAAAAATAACATCCTAACTGGAAGTCCTTTTTTTCTTCAATCCTATTTGTATATAACTTCGGTATAGCTCAAAAGAAAATGAAATCTAGGATTAAGTGGAATGTGTTCATGCCTAAAATTGTCTTTCAGCTGTCTGTGAAGCACCTAATTTTAGATCAATGAGCTGTTAGCACAACACATAAAACAAAGTACAGATCACCTCAATCAAATGAGATCAGTGCTGAAAGCAAGTTGAATTAATGAAACAATCCCCAAGAAACAAAACATTATTTTCAAAGAACCAGGCAAAAGTTAACAAAAATAACATCTTTATAAGCAATGCTCAGTGGAGCAAGATTTGGCAACCCAAGTATTTAAGCCTTTTATACATATGCTGTGTTTAAGTAAAATAAGTGGCATTCTCCTAAAGGAAACAGGATCTTGTGCAGGCAGAAGTGGACGGACCAGCCTGATCTCCCACTGAGAGGGGTGAGAAGATGCAGCAGGTCACTGTGCCATGCCATGCCAAGGTGGTGGCTTTGGGCTGTCAGTGAGTCAAAGCAGCACAGAAGGGAGGGAGAGAGGCCTTACACCATCCAACACCGACCACCCGGGCTGGCTACTGAGTGGTGCTAAGAGATTTCAAATGAATTTCCATCCAGGGTTGACTAATGATGAAGTGATGCAGGTCTTTTAAGATGAAGACATCAAAAATAAAGGGGTTCTCAGGGCATCATGAGAGACAGGGATGTATACAAAGCCCTGTGCACAAGAACAAAAAACATGAACAGAGACTCGAGGATTTAGATGGATCCACTACTTCTGCAGCAACCTAAACCACCTGTCCTGGAGAACTGTGACACCATTCCACCTCCAGCTCTAATCACATGGTAATTACCATCTAATCACATGGTAGTCCAGCTATCTTGGGCAAGAGCAAAAGTTGTCTCAATAGCTGCAGTTTCTGTCCAACACTGTTACCTTCAAGAAATCCCCAGGTTTGGGAATCCCATTTATTTAAGTGGCCACCTAAACCTGAACTGGCATAATGGTGGGTGCAACACTTCTGATCTACTGGGAATTCTGTCAAAAACACTTAGGCAGTATTTTAAGAAAACAATTCTTCTCTTTTTTTAAAGACTAAGTGACTTAAAGGTCCAAAATATACAAATACATAGGAAAAATCACGCCTGTTCATATAAAGGAGCAATTCTATTCCTGACATGAATATTCTAAACTACTATTTCCCTTACATGTCCTTATCAACAAACATTCCTGCCACTGCACACCCTGGTCCAGGCTGCAGTTCTGGGACTGGTGCTGCCACACACGTACCTTTGCGTGGGGAGCCCTGAGGAGAAGCAGGGGGGCTGGAGTGCAGAGAAGATGCCATGGACATAGTGTCATCTGTTTGTTTCTTACTACTTACTTCCTCAGACAAGCTTAATGACTTCTGTGGAGAGCCTGTACCTATGAAAACAATGGGATCAGTTACTGCATATTGTTCTTCTTTTGAATTACTGATTTCTGTTTAAACTACAAATAAGCACCATGAACAATCAGAATATTCAGAAAGAGAGAAGCAGATGCTCAGAGGATTCTGCATGTGGAGGCAGTCTCCATTTAAATTTAGATCAGATCAGCTGTGGCCACTGCTACTGCTGGCTGCTCATCTGCACTGTGTTCAAACATCCATATCCCAACAGGAACCACGGCAATGGATACATTCATTGTGGTTTTGGCAAAAGACTATGTAAAAAAAAAATCTGTGTGCAGTATAAACCTTGGAGGAAATCTTTGCCCATAGCATTGTTGGGACTGAGTTAAAAACCACCTGTGTCAGAGCCACCAGGCCAGTTCAAGATCTCCACAAGCAGGAGTGCTCAAATCATGGGCACTATCTACAGCTTGGCCAGTTTGACAAAAGCAGTGTCTCACACATGGTTTGGGGTTTCTTACCCACTGTTAGACCATCCTGCAGAGGACTCAGTGCTGAGGAGTTATTTCAAGTTCTCAATAACTTGTTAGATCAGCATAGACCACCACATACAAATGAAGAAACACCTCTGAGAAAAGTTTCTGGAACTTACCAAACTGCACAGGTTTTTCAGAGGAGAATTGAAATAAATACCAACTGGAAACAGTATTTTATATGCTGTAATACACTGTTTCCTGAACTTATTTTAAATGATGTTGATCCAATACACTAAAAAATAATTTCCTATCAGTTATTGACTGCAGCCAACTGTATATAATTATACAATTTGCACTATTTGCACAACACCCACCATTTCAGCTTTCAAATGACACAACAGTTATGTAAACAGGACAAAAGCTTTTTATTAAAGAATATACTGCTTTGCAACTAGCAAATTTAGGGACAAAAAATTATGTTCACTAGGAGCAAGTAATAATATATGTTGCTCCATTTCATCATAATGATGATAAAATGGTGTCCCAGAGGTCAAAATATTAAATGTCTGTGATTTGTTTCAGTGATTTCACCCAAATATATTAGACTTCATGAAGCAAGAGCATATTTGGAGACAGGAAAGTCCTCACCATTAAGGAAAGTTATAAAAGACTGCATATGACTAAGCATGCTCTCTTAAATCACAGCAATATGCACCAGCTGTTTTAAAATGGATTTATTTAATGAAGCACAATGGCATCTCACATAAACCACCCAGCTACAAAAGAGCTCCTCCCTCCTGTTTACCTACATCTTTAAACCTCCCCAGTCAGGTGAACTGAAGATACTCACTGAATGTGACATGGTCCTTTGTCAGCCCCTTTTTCCTGCTGGGGTACAGATTCACAGTTGGGACCTGAAGAACTTGACTCATTCGGTTTTGTTGATGCTGATGGGCTTTTGTGGTTTGGCCAATTGATCTCATGGGCACTGGAGACATTTCAGAGGATTTCCCTCCTCTTCTCTCACTTAAATTCTTCGTCACTGTTAGGGAAAAACTGCATATAAGTATCTACCACTTTCAATTGCAGGATTATTGCAGTACAACCATCTAGACACAGGAACCACTGTATAAGGAAGATAAATTGTATTTTAAACCATTTCTAGTCTAAACACTACGATCTCATCACACTGAAGATGATGTGTGAAAGAGCTTTAAAAATAAGCCCTAAATTCTTGAAAGTGTCATAGAGGTACTTAATCAAAAGATCAAAAAATATTGTTTATTCCTACCATAAGCCTGTATTTTAAATGTTTGCATGCAAGGTGCAATTGCATAACAGCACCTCCTTCAAACTGGCATCAAACGTTTCACTAGGTGGCACAAGTGATTTACAGCTCAGGGCACTGCTTCAGCTTCTGCTTTAATCACACAGCAGAATTCACAGACTGAAGTTAAGGCCATCCCATTTCTCCTTACATTCTGTTGGAAAACTCTGGATTGCAGTGTCACTGCTGCTCATTCCTACCACAAGCAAGGCCAGAAGCTTATTACTGAGGTAAGAAATGGGGGAGCTGAACCCCTGAATGTGGGGAGGGACATCCCTGGGACAGGTCAGTGCTCTCACCCCACCAGATTTAAAACCACGAGGGGCTGGCAGCTCCCTCATGCTACACATCACCCCTCTATTCTTTCTCCCAGCTCTGTAACAAATACAGTCTCAACTGTACTCTTAATAATGCTTCAATCTACTATATATTTACTTGTATACCCACTTAAACTTCATTTTCCTTTCTGATGTTTAAGAAAATACGGACTTGGTTTGATTAACTACGTGAAGTAGAACAGTCAGTATATATATTTCCTATTTTTACTTACAAATATCTATGTCTAGCACTGCACAAATAAGATTTTTTTTTTTTAATAAAAAAAAGACAACCCTATAACATTACTGTTTTTCTCTTGGGTCTGGTACCTGTTATGATTGCACATAGGTCATCTATCAAAAGTACAAACATGAAGGATTTAAGATTTTTGAAAAGGGAGTTATACATGGCCATTTCCAGGTTTCCTGCTTCAGTGCTATTTAAAAGTAAACACTGAAAGAAAATTTGCATAAGACGGCATCTTAGGGAATAACAAGGATTTGCATTCTTAATACTGGATAACGGCAAGGACTTAAAATTTTATCTTCAAGATGCCATCTCCTAGTCATCCTTTGAACTTACCAGAGACAAAACAGTATGTGAAGACAAAAAAAGCCTTCAAATGATATATTTGGACAAAAGACAAGCAGGAAATATTATTTTGCTTAGCATGGTTGTTACCCATCTATTTTGAAACAAATCTGCCTTTCAAGAAAGTGAATACTGCTAGAGTATCTAAATAAGAAGCAATTATAATTTCTCATTTCTAAATAAGAATTAACTGAACTGTGTAAGACAGCAGGTCAGACAACAGTCTGTTTGACAAGAGCTCAAATTATGAGAGCTGTCCTGCTGTAGTCCTCAATTTGTGACTGTCAAGCCATGTCAAACTCATCAGTCAATATTGACCTAACTTCTTCTCGACAATCTTCATTTATTCTAAGGTGTAATCCATTGCAGTTTCTATATTGATTTTGTCTCTTTTCATTTGTTGCTGTTCATATGGTAAACACTACTTTTATCCATCCTAATTCTGTGCAAGGACAGCGGGGCACCAACAGAGCTGATGTGCTATTGAATTTCCTGCCAGACTGATGGAAAGACACACAGCTTCAGGAACTAAAGGTCAAAATAAAAAACATCACAGAAGTTTTTCAACCAAAACATGAACACACAAGCTGTCTTGCTGAAGCTCTCAGTACGTGAACTGACATAACAACACTTACTGCAGTATTTTCACCTCAGAGGAGAAGTTGAAAAGAGTATTTCTAGAAAAGGAACGTTTATTATAAATGCCATAGCACGACTGCTGCAGTTCTAGCTCACTGTACTTACAAGTGCTGTAAGCAGGCTCACACTGAAGTGACAATATCTGGATCTTTTCCTCGTCTGTCTCCACGCTGAGGTTGGACAGGTACTGCTTCACCTTCCTGGCCATCTGGGCATCCTCATAGAGCTTCTTGGCATTCAGCAGCGAGCTGCGGCGGGCACGCTTCTTGTGAGCACCTCCCTGCACGTCCAGCATGTTCGAGTTCATGCTGCCCTGGCTCAGAGACCTGCAAGAGAGAAGAGAAAAGCACTAAAGGTTCAGTTCTCAACAGCAACAAAGAGCTACAGTAGCACAGGCCAAAGCAGATTAATACCAATCATCTTCAGTTAGGGCTAGTGCATGCTGATGCAAATGAGTTAAAAAAGATGAACAGCATTAAAAAAACACTTGTCTTAACATTTTTGGGTAAACTGAGAGCAGCACTTTGGAGCCTAGAACATGACTGCATCTGGAAATGTGGAGCTGGGAAGAACAAGGGGCAGTGCTGTGGGCAGAATTCATTTAGCTCCACTAATGAGCCGCAGGCTTGTGCTGCAAGACCCGCAGCTGATGAGAAGAAATGGCCTCAAGTAGTGCCAGGAGAGGTTTAAGTTGGACATTAGGAAAAACTTCTTCATGGAAAGGGTTGTCAAGACCTTGAACGGACATCCCAGGGCAATGCTGGGGTCAGCATCCCTGGAACTGTTCAAAAACCACACGTTTAAGGCACTTGAGGACATGATTTAGTGGTCAACATGGTGGTGGTGTTGGGTTGATGGTTGGATTTCATGATCTCAGAGATCTTATCCAACCTTAACAGCTTGATTAATTCAACTGTAGATTCTGTAAGTGGACAAACTTGGTAACTTTGTGTGCATCAGGCTTACACAGCAATTTCTTGCACTTAGCTGGGCACCAAAGTGAGTGACCACTGCAACCCTCTTAGAAAACTGAGCTTCTCATAATGGTTGAACAAGGAACAAATTACATTAAATGTACAAAGTGCATTCGATTACACACTTAACTTCTTTCTTCAATTAACTAAAAACATTCACAGAAGAGCAGCTCATTAAAAAATGTATCCCAAGAAAGGTGAGGAAGGCAGTGATGAGATATATATATATATATACCCAGACTTGTACAAACTTACATCTATGAAAGAGGGTGCCCTCAAAACTCCTAATTTTGAGCTCTGACACCTATCAGTAACTGAAGCAAAAATAAATAATACTGTAATTGTTAAAGAACATGAGTTGCTCTCCCTGAGAGTCACTCCTATTCCCAGTGAGTGACCAAACAACTGATCTGGGAATAGTTTAAACAGCCACTTCTGTTTGAACTGCCAAAAGTCCTACATCCACACCAGTTCCAATGCATTTTTAAATAAATGGAGATCACAGAGTAAGTCACATTATTCTAATAAAATGTCAAATTCTAATGAAAATGTCAAAAGTTGTTCAAAGCTGGGTTTGTGGGGGGATTTTTAAAGCTACATGAAGACATTTATCAAGGTCTTGTGTGTTTACAGAATCACAAGTGGCAGAATAAACAACAACAGGCACAGAAGAGCCATAATGACCACAGGAGTCAGAATGAAACATGTTGTTAGAGAAAATCCAAGGAATCAAGTACACTGAGAAAATAAATGCTGGAAAAGAGCTGACTGCAATATTTTCAAATATGGTAAATAAATCATTCTGAGAAGATATATAAGCTTAAAAACTGTCAGAATTTATAGCTCAATTAAATAAAAAAGTAATGTTATTGGAGAGAAGGAGCAGCAAAAGGCATGATGGAGTGTTCACAGCTATTCAAACCAAGGGGACACTCCTGTCTCTTGATGGATAAGGACAAAGCTGTTGTACAATCATCAGGAATTTATGTTTATTTGTAATGATAGAAATACTTCATTGTTTATGTACACACTGTGGTTTTTTTTTTCTTACAAGTCTAGATTTAATTTTTTAAAGCAATTTAATTCTATTTCCTTTAACAATTATTTTTCCTTATTCCCTTGTGCTCACAGTAATTCCAAGGGTTAGAAATTACAGTATCCCCATGGGTCCTGGCTATTTCTCCCCATGAGTTGCCTTGTGAGCAGTTGATTATTGAGCACCAAATGCTGCCAGCCAAGGGCATCCACACCAGTATCAGGGACCAGTATCCAAACCTACCAGCCTAGGTCCTGGCACTGTCCCCACTGCTGCTATGCAAAGGCACACAGGGAACACTTCATGGGCAGAAATACTTGTAACACATACAATGTGGCTGCAATGGCAGTCTTAAAATCACTGCCCTGGGCCAGGCAGGAATTTCCCTGGCCAACCTCAGAACTCTCATCTTTAGTCATTGCATGACCCAGTCCTCACACAACCAACACTCCCAGTGGTATCAGTGAGGATTTTGGTGCAGGAAATGTGAGATACATTTTAAACATATATTAAAAATAAGTACTTTGAAGGCTGCCTGAACAGAAACTTCAATGAGGAAAATTACTACATCATTACCACAATTCTAAGTGTCCTTATAGCAGAAAATCCAGAATGGCTTCAACTTTTCTGTAACATGTTAAAAGGCAAGTTACTTATTTCATTTACTTCCCAAAATAGTTTGCCTTCCAATATAACTGCACAGCAGGGTTTTTTTTTAAATGCACAAAGCCAAAACTCAAACAACGTATCTACTACACAAAAGCAACTCAGAATTCTTATAGCTGCAGTAAAATTGGCAGTAACCCCTTACTCCTGTTTTCAAAAAAAACATTTATTGCAGGGTTAATAAAATGCATGCTGTATTTCAGATGCATGCACTAACGAGGAGGATGCAGTATGTTAAGATTTGCATAACCTTTATTTATCTTAGTTGCATTCAGCTCTACACTTACCCCAAACTTCTCCACCTCTTCTTCCTGTAAGCAAGAGCCATATACATTGAAGCATGTATTTGAACAGAAAAGCACAGGAAAAAAATAAAACAGTTGAGAGTCAGGAAGAAAGATGTAGACAGGAAAGAACAGAAAAGAAAAATCTCTATACAGCCAAATTCTTCTCAAACAATAACACAATGTTTTCATGAAATGCAGGGACAAGACTTGACAAATACTTTAATATCTATCAGTTTTTTGTTCAACCTATGAATTGAAAAAATCAAAATTGCATTAAATTATTTTCTGTAAATCAAATTCAAATTTGAGGCAATGCAACTCATTCATATTGCAGAAAATAGGATTAAATTAATTTATTTGTTGCATTAGGCCTGCTGAAAGTGTACGAGAAATCATCACTATCAATATTCAAGTTTATGATATTGTTTCCTCTTGACTGTTGGCTGAACACAAGCCACTTGCCAAATACACCTTGAAAGCTTAGATGCTCTCTATAATTGGTAATGAACTTGTGAGCAAGTCTCATGTTACCACTAATATACATCCTTTCTTGTTGATTTTTCATCTTCAAAAGCATTTATTTGGTGCTTCATAACACAAACTGATAGATCAAACACGAGAGGCAATGAAAATTAATATAATTGACATGGAAACATGGAATTATTTTCTTTTAATCTCTGGCACTATGTCTAATATTAGATGCCTAAGCAGTTTATGGCAGTGTGTGTAATTTAAATTATAGTCATTAAAATGTGTTCTGTAATTCTGAAAAACATACTGAGGGTAACTATTTACTATTAAATTTATTTAATGATTAGATTTCACGAGGTCTTATGAAGTGCCTGGGCCATCAGGGAGATTTATTTATAGACTAATTTCAGCTGTGAAGGCCAAAGTTTTTGAAAAGCAATCACAACTTTTCAATAACTGACTTTATAATTTTATGCTAAAAATGAAATCTTGCTAATTCCAATCCAACTGTATAAAGGTGAATCTTCACTGTGAAACAGATCCATCTTTATATAACATTAACAAGGACCTGTTATTTTTGCTTCAGACTGGGCCATTTTTAGAGTGACAGAATCACAGAATAGTTTGTGTTGGGAGGGACCTCAGAGCTCATCCCCTGCCATGGGCAGGGATACCTTCCACTAGGCCAGGCTGCTCAGAGCCCAATCCAGGCTGGCTTTAAATACCTGTATTTAAAAAAAAAATCTTTTTTGATAGCCAGCCTTGCTAACAAAAACCAGACAGAACTGATGATCCTCTGTGAATCCTGACCATTGGACTACCCCAGGGAACCAAATCTCTGTGCTGTTAAAAATGCTCCCTATCCTTGCATGCCCTATTTCCTTCCACTGCACAGATGTAACTGAATTCACACATCACAGAGAATCACAACTGCACAGGTGACTGGAATTTTGGGTGGATGAAGCACACTTCACCCAGAAATTGTCCACTGCATCTCCTACTTGCACTACTCCCTCCAGGGTGTCTAGAGAGCTCTCCTCAGCTGGGCTGCACACAAGTATGGGCAGCCCAAGAGAGCATTTTGTCATTTTCTGAAGTCAGAGATGTGGCTATTCAGCACCAGACATGAATTGTCCCCAACTCCCCACCCCAGCTGCACCCTGAGGGGTCTTGTCTGGCCCATGAGCTTGAGGCAGACAGTGAGCACAAGGATACCACCCATCCATCCCATAGACACCTACAGGATCAGGACCTGTATGGACACAACAGAGCCAAAGATGCTTTTAGTTCAGCCAGTGGGAAGAAGAGAGATGCAGGAAATAATTCATTATCACTAAATAAAATCTGGAGCTAATCAGCACCAGATTAGAAGTTATGTTGCTTTTATTCTGCACTTCATTAACACCAAGCCTGGTGATATTCAGCATTAAGATAAAAAGAAAAAAATAAGAAAAATAAGCCAAGAAAACACCCTCCACCTGCTGAAGCCTGAACATATCAAACATTATGTAGGTGGAACAAGCTGTGCTGAGAACAAATAAAAAAATATTTAGTTTGAATTTAATATGTTATCAGTGGGGTTTTGTTTTGAAACAACAGTTCAGATCTGTACATCAATGATTCAGTTGCTTTTTATCTGTCTCTCATATCTAAATATGGTATCCCATAATATTATACCTCTCTCAAAACTCGACTGACACTAACATTTTATTTGGCAGAAATACATATAATTAAAACTAGAACTTAGTCTTCTGTGTTTTTTAAAGGTAATAAATTGGTTTGTTAGTCATTCAAAGCAGGTCTGGGAAGCATCAGCTGTTTTGCCATGGTTTGATAAAGGTTGTGGTTTGATGGCAGATGTCAACGATGAGGTACACAACAAAATAACAACGTGCTAATGCACACAGAGACCCAGATCCCCCCTCACTGAGACCCTTCAGTGCTACTGCCCTTCCCATTGCACACCTTTGTCTGAACATCACAGCTGGATCCATGTTTGCTGAGGTCATTCGGACAACTTGGCGAATTTCCTTGGCAATCATCCGGAGCTTCTCGAAATTTACCAGGCCATCCACTTTAGAATCATTGCCTGCGTAATTGAAACACACATGTAAGAGGAAAAAAAAAGAGGAGTTATAAATATTTCTGAACAGCCACTGTGCTTCTAGTTCTTCCCTTGTTACCCTTCTCCCCTCCCTGTCTCACAGTCAACACCAAAGTAGCAAGAAAACAGGATGCTCTCACAAAACACTAATGGAATCAGGCCAACTTGGACTACCTTATATTCTTTTGTTCATCTCTTTTTACAGTAACAGTATTAGTAGGAGGCAAAAGTGCCATAAGTGAACTATGCCCAAATTCACTTGCATAATGTTAAAATAATATAAATACAGAATTGACATTAACAACAGTCACACTAGGAAAGAAGTTCAAATAGTTCTGAACCATCATAACCAAGAAATAAGCATATTTAGAAATGGATCACCTCAACCAGTTGTGAACAGGACTTTGTATAAAGGGAACACAATGGAAACACTTCAACAAAATCCCTTGAAAATGTTGAAAGCAAGAGTAGGAGGTGTATCACTGGAGCTGTGTGCATGCCACAACATGCAGTGAAAACCTGGCAACATTACAGCAACAAGCTTTTTGTAAGAGAAAATATTTGAATTAGTGTAGCTACCAGACAGCACAGTCACCCCTTTGCTTCTACCCTAAACCTTATGGTAGCTGAGGAGGATTACAGCATGGCTTTAAAAATATTAAAATTTATGTGGTTTATTTTTAGTTTTTGTCTAGGATCAGTCTCTTCCATTAAGCATTCCCAGTTCTATTTTATTTTACTCCTACAAAGGATCCCTCAAAAGCATCCTACCGGTGGCAGCTTCGTTAGACACATGTTGACACACTGAGCACTGAAGAAAGGGCTGAAGTGCATTCAATGCTTCATTTATTTTCTCTCTGTTTGACATTACCTTCATGCAGAAATGTGATATCTTTCTTGACAACAGGGAAAAGTGGGATAATTGGAGGCTGCATGCTCTGGCTGCTGAGGATGTTGCGATATTTTGCCATGTTTCGAGAAGGATCAAAAAGATCTTGAAGGTCTCTGAGGTGCTTTTCATACTTGCTGGGTAACTTTTCCCAAGTGCCTCTGAGACGAGCTACTGGTGCAAGATTTAACCCACTGCAAGGCAGAAATGTTTCATTATTAGCTCTGAGTGGAATTGTTACCTTTCAGAAGGAAGTGAAGGGTTGGGGGGGTTGTTTTAAGGACTAAAAATAACTTCTCCAAGGTTAACTGTGAAGCTAGTGAATAGCAGGCTACAAGTTCATCACAATAACCCTTTGCTGTTTAAACAGGACTGTAAAAACCAGGACTGCTCAAGGTACAAATTTCAAATAACTGCCAAAATAATATCTCTGTAACACGGGACTGACATCTACTTAAGAACCACTTCTCTCCTGTAAAAATGTATGCTACGTAAGAACAAAAATGGAAAAAAATACATGAGGTGAACCAATGATTGCTCAGAAAATGAGAACAGTGCAGAGCTAAATCCAAGAAGAAGTAGCAAGACTTTAGGAAGAAATTCTTCCTTGTGAGGGTGGTAGATCCCAGCACAAGTACCCAGAGAAGCTGTCAATGCTCCATCCCTAAAATGTTCAAGGACAGTCTGCTTGGGCCTGGAGCAACCTGGTGTAGTGGAAGGTGTCCCAGCCCACAGATTATCTTTAAGGTCCCTTCCAACCCAAATCCTTCTGTGATTCTCTGACTTCTGAGCATTTGTAAATGAGCGACAGACTGAGCACTGGAAGAAGCAGATATGCTAAAACTTGTCCCTCTGCCCTCATTCCCACTAGGGAAAAATATTGGAATTATTTGGATGCAAAAACCCCCCATGAAATAAAAACATTAAATAAATTAAATCCATCCTTCCTATCATAATTTGTCACCAATTACACTCAAGAAATTCTGCAATAATTGCAAAGTCCTCACCCTTGCAGAACGGGAAAGGGATGTGCTCCAGCATTCCTTAGCAAATCCAGAGCCACATTATCACTGAATTTGCTAGTCTCAGATTTTTTTTTTTTCCTGAAAACTTATTTTGTATTTGGTTTATCTTTTAGACAAATTTCTCTCCATGCTATGCCAAACAAAGCCTACTCTGACATGAAAAAAAATCAAACGTATGCCAGCCCACAGCTCCTCTTTTCCACGCTACATTAGGGCAGTTATTTTCCTATTTCATGAGACATATGGCACCAAACTGCTGTGCAGGACAAGGCAAGAAAGAGAACCCCTGTGCCATATGCTAACAAAAACATATTCTTCTGGAAANTTTTTTTTTTTTTTTTTTTTTAATAAAAGACCACTTTAGTCATGGCCCGATTGGACTTAACTGAAAAAAGTTATTTCCTTACTTACAATAAATCATGAAAAATTAGGGAGTAGAATATAAAAATTAGAATCAGTATCCAAGTGTGTATTCCCACATAATGAGCAGCCACAGTCTCAATGACTGTCCAGTATCCTCCACAGAAATTCATGAATTCTTTAATGACTAACCACAAGCTAATATATTTGATGAACTGGTTAGACATGGGAGAAAATATTTTAAAATGGTGTTTTCCACAGTGCTGCTGGGATACAGCACAAATCCAGATCTTTGTCTGATGAATCACAGTGCCTTTTTTTTCCTACAGTAAAGGCTGGGTGTAAGATAATTGCAAATACAGGAAATGCTGAAGTCATGCTGTTAAAGCAGCAGCATTCCATATAAATCAGAAGAGAAAGCTTAAATGTGCAATTGAAGAGGGGAAAAAATAAAACAGAGAAGCAAGCAGATGACAAGAAAGAATGAGAAGGAAAATTAAGCCAAAACAAGACTGATTTGAGGAAGTCCTCACAATGGAAGGAAGAAATAAAGTAATCTCATCATCACATCTATGACTCGGTGCACCCTGGAAAAGTAACAATGACTGACAAAAAGAAGGGAAATAGGGTGCCAAAGTCACAGAAAATGACATAATGCTCAGGCAGGTTTCTGCAGTTAACCAATCAAACAGTGCTTTATACCCATCTTTTCTTTTCCTGAGAGGTACTGTCACAGCTGCAGCTGCAGCCAGGACAAGGTGCCAGTGGAAAAGAGACTGTCACACCGAGCACTGCAGCAGGACCGAAGTGCTGAGGTGACAGCGCAGAGGCTACGGTGACAATCCACCTCTGACTGGTATGGCTTTGGAAAACCACCCAGCCCCAGCTGCAGTCTGCTCAGGATATTCCCATTTCTTTCCTTTCCATTTGGATTACCAGAATTGCCTGTGACAGCACCAGTCAGAGCTGAGAAATGGGAAGTATTTTACCTTATAACCGCAAACATGGAATTGAAGTTCTTGCATTCTCGACAGTGGAGAGCAATTTTAATGAAATGCTTAATTATTTTCATTCTTTTGAGTTGGTTGGGTTCTGCTAAAATTTCCATGGCAACCCAGAAGGTCTCTTGATTTATGACATCCTCAAACTGTTTCAGGTGAGCATTCCCTGTTTTGGAGTCCAACTTGTAAAGGTCATCAATGTATTCCGTCGGCTCGATGTTGCGGAATAATTCGAAGTCCCGCATGGAAAGCTGAGTGGCCACCTCAATGGTGCTCAGCTGGAGGAGGGAAATTTGGCTCTCTCGGAGCAGCTCTTGAGCATCCTCATCTGAGCATAAGGTCTCTGTTTCCATGTTGTTTTTCAGGTAATACCTGAAGCATAATTGAGTAACAACAACACATTAGAGATGCTCTTCAGAGGGTTTGTGAACACAAAGACATTGAACTATGCCAATCACTGTGAGCATTACAGAGACAAGAAGGGACAATATAACCTTGTACTTCAGTTAATGGAAAATAATCCCATTACTTAAGTAAACAAACATTTCAAAAGCTCTTTTAAAATATTTTTACACTGTACTCTGTAATAAGCTGTAGTGTTCACATTCAGAAAAAAGTTCGTCACTTTTCCATTTGTAAATTCAGCAGTGAAATAGCATTTTAAAAACACACTAGTCCTGAGAAATCTCCTGTTAATGTATTTCTACATTTCTTACACAGATTTAGGGTGGGTTTTTTTCCATAAATTTTGTTGGCTATTAATATTTGCATGAGGCACATAGTATTCAGGAAGCAAAAATATATCTGGAAAATTCATTCCACGGTCCCAGGTAAATCACTTTCAGATACACAAAAGTTTATTACTCATAAATTCCCTCTGTTGCCTAGCAAAGGCGACTACAGAATATTTTACTTTAATAAACTTTCTTCTGGTATGGATCAGGTCATCAGATAAAACCAAAGCACTTAACATTTCAGAAACATTCAGAACAGTTTACTTAAAATGGAAGAATTTATCTCAGGTTAGTATCAGTTCATTGCAGCATGACACTGAGAAAGAAATTAATTGTATACTTTAATCCCCAAGTACATGTGGGAAGTGTCAAAACAAATATAACCTTTTCCTCTAAGTGTAAACCACTATATACATTATCCTGATCTGCTAAATTTAGCTGTCATCAAGCAAGCTTGCTGTAGATTTAGGGAGGGATTTTTGGGTGTAGAAGAGGAAGGTGACCCACAGAAGCGAGGGAAGCGTAAGTTAGTGGCATTTACTAGCTTGTGCTTCCAACAGACACCCATCTGTTTTAATTAAAACATCTCTCCCTGACGTTGGGCTTTGTTATCATGGAGGTCTTTTCCAATGTACAATGCTTCAATCCTGAGAGCCAAATCAAACCCAGCCAAGGAAAGGTGTATTCACCGTCCATTGAGCTGAATCCTGTCAGCCAGCTTGGAGAACTGGTCCGGGAGCCTCCTCTGCTTGATGACGCCCTCGGGGCTGACGGACACCTCACACAGGGAATAGGTCTCGGGGGCTCCTGTCAGGTTGAACTCATGGACAGCATGACTCACCACCTCCTTTGCTGTAGTGTCTTTGCTGATGATGATGTAACAGCTCTGCTGATCCGCTTTGAAAACTCGGATCACTTGATCTGGAATATCTAAAAAAAGAGAGTAACATCTTTAATGTGTGAAGTCACTTTTCCCTTCAAAAGACAAAAGGTCACTTGGAGAGATTTCACAAGGGCATGTGATAGAACAAGGGGAAACTGGGTTAAGCTGAAGGAGGGCAGGCTTAATTGGATATTAGGAACAAATTCTTCCCCGTGAGAGGGCTGAGACCCTGGCATAGGTTGCCCAGAGAGGTTGTGGACTCTCCATCCTGGAGGTTGGATGGGGGTTGGAGCACCTGGTCTAGTGGAAGGTAGATGGTGGAAGGGGTGGAACTAGATAATCTTTAAGGTCCATTATAAGCCAATGCATTTTGTGATTGTATGATTTACTGTCCCGTTTGATCATCAGGAAACAAAAACAATCAGCTTCTGGGAAAAAAAAAACATGCCAGACTTGAAAAATATTTAAAATACTCTGGCTTTTTCCTCATCTTTGTAAGGAAAAAACACCTTTCTGCTCTTCTACAACTCAATTACTCTATCATCCCATGACCCCAATCACAGTATAAGACATCCAGGTATGTAACTAGACTGTGCAGTGTTCCTTCCAGTGTGTTTTAAAAACTTGGGCAGCATCATTCCTTCTTTGGCTGTCTTGTGTCTGTGAGAGCCAGGGACAGGAAGCCACTGAGTATGGATGGATGAGCTTGGGGTGGGAGGATATGAAGAGGGAAGGAGATTTGGTTGCTCCCAGATCTAGGGAGCTTTTACGCTCCCTATTTCCCCTGAAGGAACTAAGCTGCAGTTAATTCTTTGGCTGGTGTACATATTTATGGCACATTTTATGTATTATAAATGCATTAGAGACCAGCTTTATCTGAGAGCCTACAGCAGGAAATAAATATCTACAGAAACACGTGTTTAATTCATAGCTTGATGATTGCAAATAATTCGCTCTATTAGCTGTTAGAAGAAGTTTGATTTTCAAAATAAAACTGATTTTAAAAATGTCAAGAGTCAAAATGCACAGTAATTTCAAGCACGGGGAAGCCCAGTTTTCCCCTCCCTGAAGTCTGAAGACTAGAACTTCACAACTTTTCTGCAGACCTGAGAAGGTGGGAGGCTGCTGCTGAGCCCTCAGCCATAGCTTCAGAGTCTGAAGCTCTCCAAAACCACACCAGAGGCAGATGTGCAAAAACTCCTGCATCAGAGATCCCCAGTGAGGAAAGTGAAGGGCTGTCATTAAAGCAACAGCCTCCCAAAACAGCCCTTCCCTTCTCTCACTGCTACTGGTCCAGCCCTTAAAAACACAGTGCTGTGCCAAATCCATGGATTGAGACGTGACCTCCCCTGGAGCCCCGGTGACGATCGGGTGTCCCTGTGCCCAAGGAATGATCCTGCTGGGAAGAGCACCCAGGTCCCTCAGGCACTCCCAGCAGCAGCTCTCTGAGCAGTTTTAGATGCTGCTCACCCCACTGCCTACACATTGATTTTCCTTCATCCAAATTGACTGCTTAAGGAGGCAACAAAGATCTTTGAGGGCAGTGACCCTGGGGTTACTTCTTCTTGTGTCAGGACTTAAAGGTGTTATAGGCACAAGTAGAAGGAATTACAAGGTAAAAAATAAGGAGGTAATCTATGATCCAGCACCAAAGGTCCCATTGGAAAAAGGAAAGGCTCAACATCAGTTGAAAATAAATTTTAAGATGAAGAAAACATGGGTTAAGAAAGTTCTGATTGAAAGCTGATTCCTCTAACAGTTTCATGGTTATGATTAACACATCAGAACATTCTCATCAGAAGGTGGGTTCTAGCTGATCATGAGAAGTTCAATATATATGTGAATAGGGGCAATATAAGGGAGAAATAAGTATTTTGTACTTTATTTCAGAGTGAAAGTGGTGAAAATGACATATTGAATAATTAGAGAAGTGCCTGCACACATAAAAGTGATAATAAACAAACAGAAGACAGAAACATCTATACTTTGGTATCAACATACCTAAAAACCAGAACACACTCTAGGTGTAAAAGTGAAAAGTAAAATTTAATTGGGGAGAAAAAAGGAAAAAGTAAAAACAAAAACAAAAACCAAAAAAACAAACAAAAAAAAAACCACCACACACAACAAAACAAAAAAACCATGCCACCAAAACAACATAACTTGCGACAGATAAGAAATATAAATTAAGGCACATTTCTGTCTTCATGGTCTTTGCTTTTAAGCAGGCAAACATAAATTATTAAATTAAATTTTTTATGCATTATTCAGCTCATTTTGACAATACAAAGCACATTTCAAGTTGGCATGCATAGAACTTTAGTTATGAAGTACAACAAAAGAACAAATTAAACCTCAAACTGTTATCCTCTGAAACTTCAGTGTTGTAAAAGAGATATAAGCAACTTCATGCCTTTAAAGCAAGGCCAAAGAGAAGCAGAAGAACCTGCCAAAGGTCATTCACTGTGCAGGGGGCAGAAATGGGAATAAAATGCAGGTCTCAGGCTCAGCAGAGCATTGTGCCTGTATAGGAACCTATGGATTTGTTTTAAGGAAACTTACAGAGCACAGGGCTATCCAATGCCCTACAATAGTAACTATGTCAGTGCAACATCTGATAGTGTTAAATTTACAGGCAAGCCATGCAATATTAAGGTCTACAGGATGCTTTACATGAGGATACTTACAGTAAAACCCAACAGCTGCACACAGGAGAAAAAGAAAAAAAAGTATCAACACCAAATCAAGGTTGAGATGCTTACATCAAGTGTATGCTGTCAGAAATAATTTGGTTTTCTCTGACATTCAAACATGGCAGTATATTTGTTATAGCAAGCTTAAAGTAAAACTAAGTGATCCAGCTGAAGAATTCCCTGCCCACGGCAGAGGGGTTAGAATAGATGACCATTCAAGGTCCTTTCCAACCCAAATCATTCTGTGATTCTACTCAAGATGAACTAGTTACCACCATTTCATGTTAAGCAGTAACTTGTATTGTATTAAAGATTTTTAGAAAAATGTGTAGCTCTCATGCAGATAGCAAGGATCTGGAATTGCAGCAAAATGGGAACTTTTTTGCTATGGGTATTTATGCACCTGATAGGATATATCTGTGCACATCCCTTTTAAAGGGGAAATCTGCAGGTTTATGTAAACATAAGTCACAGTCACAAAACGCTTTACGGAATGTGTCATTATGTACAAAACTTACACCTAAAATAGGGAAGTTACACTTAAAATAGGGAAAAAAGATTCTGACAAGACATGTTTACATGCAGCTGCATAATTCAACAAATGCCTCCTGCAACCACTCCATAAACTGGATTCCTACAGTAACAGCAATGGAAGCCCAGACCATGTATTTTAAAACATTTTTTAGGATTTTAGACATACCATTGAATATACACAATTTTTGTAAAACACGAAACATGAACATCACTGTACTGGTACCATGGCAGTCCTATTCTACCCACATTACTGCTTGAAATATATACTGACAGATGGAAGGATGGAAAAGGCAAAGCACTGAGGAGAGATGGCGAAGGAGAAAAGGGCAGACAAAGGCAATCTCCTTCTGCCAGAGCCGATTTATTCTAGTAAATTAAAGGCTCTCAGAAGTGGCAAAATACACTTCTTTGTAAAAAATAAGTAAGTCCCACATCTAAAAAATGTAGGCAAGAGATGTTCAGGCAGTGTGGATTTTCAGTCCATCTCCAGTCTGGCCCTGTTATGCCCACAGGATGCACAGGCAACTGCACCCAGCAGGAGCCATGCTAGTAAGAGCTGCAATTTCCCCCCTGACCCAGCTGCCTTGCTAACCATCCTGTAAATCAACCTCAAGCTGCTGTTTTACCTGAAGGATTGGAGAAATCCAGAATGCTGGTTGTGGGCTGCAGCAGGTCAGGGCTGCTAGAGGAGAGGGTGCCAGGAATGGGCATGATGGCCAGGCTGTGGCGGCACTGCCGTGTCCCCACGATGCTGTCATCCTGAGACTGGCTCACGCTGCCATCACTGCAAAACAGTTCTGGGTCACTTACCTGCATTCAACTCCTTCTGTTCAGCTTGGGATAGAATGAAACTAAGAAGAATAGCGGTGGTTCAGCTGTTTTAATTACATGTTTTCAAAACAAGGATGGGGGAATAGATTCTAAAGTGTTCATTGGGAGAGAAAAGATATTTTGGTCTTGTTCTGCATTCATGGGGCAGATGCCACGATTTTTTAAAAAACATAAGCAACATGGATATCACTAGAAATACTAAGCAACTGGTGTCTCTTAATGGCCTGAGGCTGAAGGAGGGTAGGTTTTAGGTAGATGTTAGGGAGAAATTCCTCCCTGTGAGGGTGGGGAGGCCCTGGTCAGGTTGCCCAGAGAAGCTGTGGCTGCCCCATCCCTGGAAGTGTCCAAGGCCAGGTTGGGTAGGGCTTGGAGCAAATTGGTGTGGAGAAGGTGCTCCTGCTCATGGAAAGGGTTGGAATGGGATAGTCTTTAAGGTCTTTAAGTTCCCTCATGTTCAAATCCCCTTCCAACCATTCTGTGATTAAAATATCCCACCTGATAAGGAGCCATTACTTTTTGACAGAAGAGTCTGACTAACCTGAACAGTTTTGGAGGCAAGATGCTGAAACGGGTCTTGTCTAAAATTTTCCTGATTCTATTTCTTCCACCAGATACAGTGTTTGCTTTCATTTTCTTGTTTCCTTTTTCACGAGGAAACATCTGTTCCACATCTCCAGGCATATCTGGGATTGAATAACGGTTGTTTTTCTTTTCTGCAATTTTTGGAATATGTGGAATTCCATTCTTCTCCTGTCCTATCCTGCAGAGCAGCTCCTTAAACACTGTAAGAGAAGATACAGTTGTTGTGAGTAACCTTTGCACATTCCCAGCTTCACAATGAATTCTTCTTTTCCCCTCAAACCTTTTGCTTCCCACATCCCAGAGAGAGAATAAGGAAACACTGCATTCAGGGCAATAAGCATTATGCATTTACTGGCTTGTTTGTTTGCTTCTTTTAGGTAATGGAGGGCACAGGCTTCTTCAAGAGTAACTGTAACACAGACTGTTTTTTTCCCAAACTGATTTTGTTTGCTTCTACTAACACTACTGAACAGAAGCTACATCAAATTTCCTATTGCATTTATGAAACTAAGCAGGTCTATAACTGACACTGACATTCTCAAAGGTAGAATTCCATGGAAATTAGAGGGGTTTTGTTCTGTTTCTTTCCACATATATAAGGTGAAAAAAAAAATGTTCAAACTGTCTTGTCAACATAAATTATTTCTTTGAAGATCCTTTAAAAATCTTTTGAAAATCTTTCAAGTAAGAAATTCAGTATTTTCTGTTGGAAATATGGTGATACTGGAAAAATGCAGAACTGAAAACAAAGCAAATTACTCACACTGTCCCTATGAGCAAGGCAGCCAAGATTTTCTGTACAGAAAGTCCAATTAAATGGTACATTTCTGTTGTATAATAAAAGCTAAGGCTACAAGCTTTCCCAGTATAGATCTGAATAGAAGAACAGGAATTGTTCATAGTCAGTACCAGACACTTAACACTCAAAGTCAGGATAGTATCACTGTTGAAAAAAAGCTTCAAGATATTAATTCATTAAAATTTATCAGAGAAATCACCTTGAAATTCTATCAGCAACCAGGAGGAGATTAGAACCCACTTGTAAATTTATAATACAAACAACCTATCACTGTCTCAGTTATACTGATGCTTCCTTCGTTTCACATCATTTCACATCAGTCTGGACCACTGTGACTCTGGTTGTTTCAAGCTTTTTTTGTATTGTGCTAATAAGCAACTGTTGAGGGCTTGAACCTTTTTAACTGCACAGTGATAAACACAGTCTAATACTTGAAAAGAACATCAATAGTGAGCAAGAGCAGGTAAGTGGAGGAAGGAAATAGGAAGCAAAAAGCATCACTAAATATGGGTACAACTATGGAAGAAGGGAGCTATCCTGTGCACAGTCTCCTGCCCTCTGTAGCTCCTGTTATTCTGTTGCCTGAACAAGATTATGGAAAAAGAAGAGATGATTTGACTGAGATTTTAAAGAGGTATTTAGGTGTTTATATTCATGATGACAATTAAAAGCCAATATTTATATGCCATGCCAGTTTTTAAATCCCCTTTTTGATTATAAAGGTAATTTATCCCCTCATTCTTACAGTCATTAAAAGAAGTTTTACAAAATCCCAGTCTTACATTTTTTCCATTTCTTGGCAAAAATATTTTGGTCCAGATCCCTTGGCTTTGTTTCAGCCCTATTGCGTGGAGGGACACTAAATCAGCTTAAACATTCATCTGAGGATTTCTCAGGGAGTTGAAGAGCTGCCTGTGCTGGCTCTGTGCCACTCAACATGCAGCCCTTGGCACATGAGAACTTATCCAAGCAAACAGAGGCACAAGGAGGGGACTTCTGCACAACTTCTCACCTCAACAGCAAGTTGGAAAAAAGAAGGTGGAATTCTATTGCATTTATAAAGCCAGAAGGAGTGGAGGTTTTCCTGCACACATAAAAATATATCATATATAAATCCTACTCACCAAAAATGTTTGTTTTTACAGTAATAGAGAGATGTGTGTTATTCTTTAAGATTTCCAGAGCTTTTGCAAAGGTAATGTTCTCAAAATTCTGTCCATTCACTTCCATTATCTTTAGGAAATAAAAGTTGGACTATTAGGAGAATATCTGTTTGACAGACTTACAAATACAAAGGTGATAATACAGGCATAGTAAGAACTTCACAGAAATTACCATACTATCCTTTACAGCAGCTACAAAAACATTCCATGTAAAATACTATTTTCATCATGTCAGAGAAGTTATATCCTGTAACTAAGGCAGGACTTCTATTTTTACTTGAAAAATGCTTTAAATAAGTTTATTTTCTATGATAACATGACATTCTTGCAATCAATCAAAAACACTGGAACATCAACCACAGAACTAATACCACTTCAAAAGCTGTGTTTTCACTGACTGTAATGTCACTGTTCCACCTGCCCCAGTGGGCTGGGATCAAACACATTAGGTGAGAATCCATCTCACAAAACAATCTGATGGTTTCAATGTAAAAAATAACCATAACTTGTTTTTTTTTTCCCCGTTCTGTTTTTTGAGTATTTTAATATTTTACATATTTTGAAAACTATTTAATAGAAACCCATTTAACAGACAGAAATGGAAGCTGAGCTGTGGCATTCCCACACTTGCCAGTGTGTACACAGCATAACATTTCTGTTGAGAACAACCAGGAAGTGGGTGTAGCAGAATATTTTAAATTAACATAATTGTTTTTACCTGATCACCACGTTTAAGTCCAGCTTCTGCTGCTTTACTGCCTATCTCCACAGTCTCTACAAAAATACCAAACCCTTTGTCACTGCCTCCAAGAAGGCTGAAAAACAGGGGAGAATCTCTGGAAGGTTTTTGCAGGGTGATTTGTCTCCATTTTGCTTTGGCAGCACAAGCAATATTCAGCAATCTGAGATGGCCTTTCATTTTCTGTAACACAGAAGACACAAAATGCAGCACCAATGTTTCTTTTATCAGAAATGGAAAAACAGTTATGAAAAATACCCCAACTGCCAGAAAATAGATTTTTGATGCCAGATTTTCAGATCTTACTAAATAAACCTTGTCCACTTTTGCAGAAATGTAAAACCTCCTAAGCAAACCCCATAGGTATTACTTTATATGGCCTTTATATCTAATTTATACTTAAGAACAAATACATCCAACATTAAAAGCCACCTGTTAACTGTTACACTTAGAGATTACAGCTGTCAGGCACTGGTAACACTCAAAAATTGAAATATGTAGTACTAGAAGATGTGACACTCATTCTTTTTTGCTCCTACCGTATCTTCCAAATTCTTTTCAAATTCTTCCAGGAATCGAGTCATGGCAGGATCTCCTTCAAAGTCATTAAAATGATTGTTCACCCACAGCAACACTACTCTGGTAACCTGTAAAACCAAAATAAATTATGTGTGTGCATAT